>JARHVA010005092.1:372500-832500 GCA_037957365.1 Torreya grandis
ACCATGTGTAGTGTTCAATAATCTTTATCCTCTTTGTCATTAGTGAAACTATGTCCCAACTCATACATATAGTCTCTATATCTCCATATTACTACCAAACCATATTTTTACATCTCACTAAATACAAGGCTAGCATATGGAGTATGGCATGTGCTACTTGGTCCTCTGTCAATCTCCATACTCGAGGCAACCTATCAACTACATGGGGTAACCTATCTGACTGATACATAAGAAACCTCTCATATGTAATTTTTTAGTAATATAATTAGTCCCATGGTCTTCTTCCCTTTTACCAACATCTAATATAGATCATGTACAAGTTAGACTCAAATGATAGATCTTAGATCATATAGAACTCATTCCTCAAGCATCATCTTGTTCAAGGCTACCACAAAAAATGGTACCTTACCATCTGACTTGTGACATAACACCCATTGTGTCATAAATATTATCATAGATTTTTGGATATCTAAAATCTATGATGTATATAAATCATCCATACTAAATCTCCATCCTCCCAAAATCATCTTTGAGCCTGTATCCCACATGGCTAAGGCTCTCCTCTCCTCTATGTTATTTGGTATCCCTATGGTCACCAGTGCTCCTACTATGGGTAGCCCAAGGATGGCATGGACATCCTATAGTATGATGGACACCTCTATCACATCCCCATCCACCTCTTATTTTAAGGTGTTAGTCATTCCCAAAAATCAAGGAACATGACTAATAGATTTGAAATCATGGGGATCCTACACATATCAACTATGCCTCTTATACCTATGGATATTAGCATATCTCTATCTCTATCTGATAATCTTTCTAATAAAACTAGTAACTAGGCCATATTCACCAATATCTAGAACCTCCATCATCTTTGGAACCAAGAAATAACAAATAATGTATCAGTTCCTTCATGTCATGTATAGTCACAATACATTCTTTTTACATTTCTAAATAAAAAATAAGCCTAATTATTTTTAAACTTATTTATTTTTATTCATTTTACCCTATTTTTAGCCTACTCAATTCTTCTTTCCATCCTTTGGTTATTTCAAGCCATTCTATCCCTCTTTTAGCCTTCTATATGCTTTTCTATGCTTATTTTGGTTCTTTGATCAACCTAGTTTGACCAAAATTTCCCTATTTTTGCCCAAATTAACTCCAAAATCTTAGTCAACCCTCTTATTTTCCCCTTACTAATACTACATTATCATTTTTTACCCTGAAAATGAGTTGTAAAATTACATTAGGTTGGTATCCTACAAAATATATAGGGTCAACCCATACCTACTAAATTGGCACTATGGATTCTACCTAGTTTCAGCCTATTGGGTTGACTGGGTCAACCCAGTTCATTTTGCCTATCAACCCCTTGAATTTTCATTAAAAAGTACATTCTTTTCTAATTTATTCCTAATTAATCTAAACCCATTTCCTATCTTACTATTTTTTACCCCTAAAATCTAAGTTTGTCTCATTCTAATATCTAGAATTGCTTAAAATTCAAAATTACTAAAAATACACTTAATTCACTACAAATTTCAAAAACTAGTTTAAGATTCATAGTTGCATACCTAAAGTGCACCCATTACTATCTCTGGAGCCTCTCCATGTCTAGCCTATCATCTCCATGCCATCCTAGCTCCTTTGGTATCTGAGCTCTTTTTCTCTCTTTCACAAGTTAAAATAACAAATGACTTGTCTTTTCCCCTATTTAATAACACTTCAAAATTTAAATTCTTTAATTATTGTCTTGCAAATTCCTTATTTTGTCTATATCTTTGTTTTTATCATCCATTTTCAAAACCATAAAATGCATTAGATTCATGATGACGTAGAGATTATTTCTATTATTATAGGCCTACTTTCCAAACATTTCAATTTTGGCCATTTTTTGCACTAACTTCTATAGGTTTGCCTAGTGTTCTTCACATTGGATGCCTTCAAATATCTTGTATTCTACTTCTTTATCTACAACACTAAGGTAAGTAAAGATATGTGTTTTTCAATTATATCCTTTCTTTTATCTTATTTTCTACTTACTGCACTTTACTTATCATCAACGTTATGTGTTATCATGTTTTATTTCTTGAAACACCATCCTATGTTGCACTTATGTGGCACGTGATGAGATTCTAGTGGGGCATATGTACACACATTATATTTTCAAACTTTTATTGATTAATGACACTTTATATCTTTTAGGAACCTATCAATTCTCAATTTCTCTAAGTGCATGCCTAAAGGGGTGCACCATGAAAAGGGTGGGTAGACCATTGGTGCATCATAAAATTATTATCCCTTTTGCCACTTTACATATACACACTCATCTCCTAAAACCATTAACCCTAGGCTTATTATTATTAGTCCTACCTATTCTAGTCATTTTCCTCTTTCCATCCTCCTTTTCTTTCCTTAATTCCCTTTTGGATTATCTATTGTACTAGGTTGACCATGCCCAACCTTGTAAAATTTAGGGGTATTTTTCACTTTTGGGGTTTGTTAACCTTTCGACCAACCTAGCTCAGACCTAGTGAATTATCCATGAAAACATATAGGGTCGACCATGGCTGCCCTTGTATAGTTGACATTTCTGGGAGGATTTAGGGCAAGATCCACCTATATATATAGTTCATTTCCAACCATTTGTAAGAAGATAAGTGAATAATAATAAGTGTTAATGAACATATGCCTATTGACCATTCTACTTAAGGAATAAAGTTTAAGGTTCCATAATTTCTTTCAAGATATGGATCTTGTCTTATGGAGAAGTATTTTGGATGCATCGATAGGTTGTGTAGTCTAGAGTTGATTTGTCTTTGTTATCCTATACCACAACAATAACTTGTGAAGCACCTTGGCCAAGGGAGAGATGAAGACTCAATAGGTTCATCTTCAAGGTAAGTATTCCTAACTTTATTTCTCCTTTGTAAGAGTAGATATATAATGTAGTTATACTTATCTTTACATACATTAGGATTCCATATACATTGATGTGATTATGCATCTTCTATGCATGTTTAGTTTTCTTATTTGTTTTTTTTCTAACCCCCACTTTGTGCCACAATATTTGGTGTGCACTATATTAGATTTACTTTATTGTTTATTAAAATTAAGTGAAATATCAAACCTTAAGACTATTTTAGGGTTGTTGTGTGATCATGTTATACTATAGGGTTTAGAACCCTACCTCACATGGTGTATTACAAC
Organism: Torreya grandis; assembly: GCA_037957365.1. Taxonomy (NCBI): domain Eukaryota; kingdom Viridiplantae; phylum Streptophyta; class Pinopsida; order Cupressales; family Taxaceae; genus Torreya; species Torreya grandis. The sequence continues at coordinate 375,711 of JARHVA010005092.1, forward strand.
AAATGATCCCCTAATCAGGTCTAGCAGATCCCCATATTGGTCATACTCCCATTTACCAAATGTATTCCAAATTGGAAGAGTAGGTATGCTTTATCTTCTCTGAGCTAGGATAGATTTATATACATGATGCATTTCTAATTGCATACATAAAATACATTGGCATAAATTTACCCAATTACTCAACCCACATGTGTGTCATAATATTGTGTTTCCTTTAGTGTACATAAAATTGTTGTATCATGTGTAAACATTTTACATTTTTCTAGTTATGTTAATCATATAAACCTATAAATTCTTGTTTTGTATAAATGTACATAGTTTGTAAATGATCCGAGCAGCAATTTAGGTGACAATTTAGGTGACAGTTCCACCCCAATTGATGATGTAACTTTTGCACTGTAGCTCCAATTGACTCACCATTTGAACCATTGGAAAGCTAAGAATGAGGAGAAAACCATGAGATGGAATGGAGCTTTTATCAATGAATTTTTACCCCATAAAACCTAATAGAAGTGCCCCAAATTTCAATTTTAGTAGTGTAGTCTAAAAATAGTAAGTTTCTTAAAATAGTAATTCCTTGAATTATGTATTGTTTTAAAGCGTGGAAGTCAAACCACTTAATCTCCCTAAAGATTGGTGACTTTCCACATCCTCCCCCTACTTTAAAAATGGGTATAAATGAATATGTAACCCAAAATGGAAAATTAGACATCTCTTCCCAGAGATAAGCATATAGTTATATTGTGATCTTGAGTAATAATACATCTCTTCTCAAAGAATTCATTGTTACTGTGTTATTTCTATGTTCTTGAAATATTTATCAACCAGAACTTCTAATTTTTGGATCATTACACCTCCTTATTGTCCCTTGAAGATCTATATTATTTATGTATATGATTGGGTATTATGATGTGATCATGAACTACATTGTGATGTAATTTTCCCTCTTGAATCACACTCTTTTAATTAAAAATATGCCAAGGTATAGTAATTATGTTATTTAGTGTGATCCTACACTAATATAGCATTGTTTTTTTATGAAATTAGGAGGTTTATCATGAAAAAAAATTATCCATAATAATTAGACCAGGTATGGTCTACGGAGTAGATTCTCATGTAAGCTAAAAACACACATCTCCCCTTTGCATGAAGTAACTGCCTAACTTGTTCAAGTTATGGATCATGAGTGCCATAGGATGGCCATGGGATATTCATGTATAATGGTCACCTCTTATATTGAGTGTTCTTTCAACCACCTCTTTAAGGTTGTTGTATAAACAACCTTATGAAATTTGTCTATGTAACTTTATAAAAGCACTGATTGCTCCTAGAAGTTGGACTTTTCTAAAAAATTAGCAAGACTGAACTTACTAAAATATAAGTATGTATTGAATTGTAAATTCAAGCATGCTATTAATGTGTTAATTGTTGAATTACCTAAAAATAATGTTCTAGTATGAATGTTCTGGTTTATTGGCATGTGTTGACTAGTAAGTGCAACCATGTGGTGTGTTAGGTATTGTTGTATATACCTATTATCATTTTTTTTCTTTTTCTAATTATTTAAGCATGGATGAAATGCATGTTGATGTTATACTCAATAGGAGAAATGTTAAGTATTGATCAGGCATATTTTATTATTTTTATGTATTTTTTTATGCTACCATGAGGTAAGTGCAGTGTGATGGTGGGATTTTAATACTTGTAACCATCATGTGAGATCACAAAATTTATGGAGAATATGTTGAAAACCTTAGGGTTTTGTGTGAATTCTTGGTATGGATTTTTCTGATATACAAGGTAGTTGGTGCATGATGCTACACAAACCCATGAATGGTAAATGGTGAAAAATAAGTAACCATGGTTTTATAGATCTATATTCTTATTGACATTCTAAAATGAATGTTTCCAAGGAAATAATCATGCACCACATGTGTGGTGGGGACCATAGTAGTATGGTGGTTGTTTTTTTATTTTCATTATGGAATGAATGAAGTACACATAAAACATATTATAGGTGGTGGTAATGTTATGTGCCTACATGAGTGTTGTGTTGTTTAGCATTCTATGGAATGATATAAAATTATGAGCGTGCGCGCGCGCGCGCGCGCGCGCACACACACACACACACACACAGCTTAAATGTCTAAGAAGATAACACTTTAAATCCAAGGATTTTATGAAAATTTGTTGGATTGCTTTTCAGAAATTATTGTTGAAGTTGTTGATTTTGTGATAATAATTCCTCATAGTGAGGAAAATTATACTAAAAACTTTTTTTTATTAAAATTTTGGTCATGTGTTTGTGGCTAGGATAGAATTCCTATTTATATATTACTTTTTTTAGACAAATAGTTGTGGGCTTGTTATTTTAAAGAGTACTAAAAAACTATTTTATTGTTAATATTAGAATATTTTTGGGTAACTGTAGCCTATAATAAATATTTTTTTGCATGAATTGACTGATTGTCTAGTTGCATAGGTGACTAGAAATTAGGTAAAATTTAGATGTACTATACTAAAAGCAACATTTCACTGATAAACTTTCCAAGGTATGGGCAAGATTAAGTTGAAAAATATTATTATTGTAAGAGTTAAATTTCCCTTAGTGAAATCATTGCCTTGTAAGGAATAAAATATGGATTTTAATTATGTTTGAGTTCCATTATTACAAAATTCTATGGCCAGTATGGGTGTGTGCAACACTTTGTCTTACTCACCTTCACTTTACAAAGGAAACCTGGATAAAATGGGGTAATTTGCTAACCTAGTTAAATGGAGGGCATGATTGTCATGGAGGTAGCATATGAATTAAAACAAGGTAAGGTTGTGTGTTTAATCATGATGTGAGTTTGGTAAACCTTCATGTTATACCAAGAAGTTAAGGCTTATGACAATCCTTGTTTATATGAAAGACTACACAAGTTTGTATTATGTGTGACTCTTATGTTGATAATAATTGATAAATTTTATCAATATGATTATTTTATTCTTAGGTTTATCTATTGTGTTCTTGTGAGGAGTAAGTGATGGTGGAAAAAGTGATAAAATCTCTTTTTGGCATAAAATTATTCATGGTTGTTAATTATCACCAGGATGGATCCTCTTTAAGGAGGGGGGAATGTCATGACCCACCTATTGGTGACATTTCATAATCGATTGGATAAGGACCAGTGGTATGTTTATCTAGATCACAGTTGAAACTAGACCAATCATTCTAATTTGAATCTAATGTTTTGTATACATATATTTAAATGTATATATATGTCTATAAATATGTATATATATTTATGGCTCAAGTTATCTAATTACATTATAAAAGCTTGAGCTATGCCTTTGACAACATTGGCATGTATAATTAAAATGGATTGTAATATCCTAAGTCATGATGCTTGGCCATTTTAATAGGTCATATAGAATTTAAAGTTGTGTTAACTACCTTAAGGTTTTTTTTAATCATTTGGTATGCTTTTGCATGGTAGTCAAAATGTAAAGCATGGACAATACGTGACATTATAAATAATTTTTTAATTTTCTTTTTATATGACATGGGATTGAGGTGTTCATGGAATGTCTAAGTGGGAGTGAAAGTAAAAATGAAACAAATGAAAATAAAATAAATATTGTATTCCACCTTTCCACTATCAAAATGGCATACACTATCCACTTGGAGTTGGAAAGAATTAGTAAATGTGTGTTGTAAGCTACACTTCCTCCTTAAGGCAAATCAAACACTAAGAGAAACCTTTTTTTTTTTTTAAGCTATAGACTTCTTGAGAAAATTTATTTTGACATGTAATATGGCACTAGGCATTTTGGACCACTGACTGCAAATGGAAGAGAGAGGGTAACAAATAAAGTAGATGAGAATATGGTGAGGAAGTATTTGGAGAAAAAATAGTAAGGGTTTATAGGCTTGCATTTGTGAGCTGATATGTTGGGCTTGAAAAAAATAAGGAAGAGAGAAGGAATGGAGATATAAAGTTATGGTGAACTGAGAATGAGCATCCAAAAGGAAAAGGGCATGGAGATTGTGAGTTGGGTGCCACTCCATGAAGAGAGTAAAATTTAACCCTATAACTTATTCTTTCTCAGGCATGTGTTCTTCCCCTCTTTACATTAATTTCTAAAATTAAATTTTGTTTTAATTCTTCAAGTGTTGTATTAAACCAGGGGAGGGTATATACTCATTTGGGAAGACTCTATTGTTTTGAAATGGGTCTATGCCATGGTTAGGGTAGATCTGTGTTTTGAATATGATGAATGGCTAGAATTTATTTAGTGTTCTATCTTCCTACATGGAGATGGGGTTGCTTATTTTTCACCTTGATTTAGTGATTCTAAACCATGCCCATAAGGATTTAGGATTTATATTATTAGAAAGCTATATATATATATATATATATATATATATATATATATAGTGTTAAGATTTAAGTGTATAAAAACCTATATTTAAATAGTACATATGATAATTATATAGCAATTTTTCAAACATGTATCACCACATGAGTATGGATGTTCTTATGATTGATGGTCATCTAGTATACTAGTGATGAGGGTTTGTTCCATAATTGTTTATGTGCCTTATTCCTTTTTGGGAACTCTTGATGATGACCTATTAACTAAGCATAACCACTACTAAGTATTTTACTATCGAACATACTTATTAACATTAATTACAACAATGTATTATGCTAATATATGTTCTACTTTTGGATGCCTCATTGATAAATAGTTATAGTAATTGTTATATGCAACTAGAATCCTTGATAGGTATGATATTACATTACAATAGTTATCTTTATATGTGTGCAATATTTCCTTATGTTATTTACCCTATTGATATGGGGGTTATGTTAGCAAATAAATTGACCTGAAGTAGAAAATGTAAAATTCTACCATTACTTACAAAGTTGAATTGATTCTTTATGATGAAATTTTATGCCAATTATTAAAGGTGGGGAAGTTAACTTTAAAAATTGTGCTTATGGTTGATTAACCCAATATTATCTATGAATTTTGGACTGTGACATTACAAAACAAGTGTAAAGGTATTTCAACCATTGTTTGTAAAACTTTACATATTTACATTGTGAAAAGAGGAAATTAGGGACATGCAAGATAACTAATGTTCAAACCCTTGATACTCTCATACTTATCACAAATACTCTTGTTATGCCATGATTGGTTATGATATTTTAATCTAGTCTATGCTTTAGATGACGTGTTCTATTTACTAATTAGCTCTTGTCTTTATTAACATTACTTAAGAAATTCATTTAGTACATTGGTTTATATTGGAGTGGTTATCTTGGCTTGACAAAACCTAAGAATGTTTAAAAATAATTATGAGAAAGGATTAGTATGTGTTATTGATTTTAGAATCATGGAATAATTCTATATGAATTTGATAAACTGATTGATTACTAATCTTATGATCATCATCTTTATTATTATGCATGTTATTATTTTTAACTATATTTTTTGGTTTTGTATGTTTATACTCAATATGTGAGAAGAAACAAACTAAATTTAAGGAAATGATATATTTTGTTTTTTAAGAGAGTGCATGGTTATTTGTTTTTGTAGACCATCTTGGGCATGTTGATTAAATTATGTATGTCATTTAGTGGATTCTTTATTGACTTTACAATACCAACTTGCTTGGGGTTTTATATTCTATTTTCATGGAGGTTTTCAACCTTTTGCAAAGAAGAATGTTACATAACAATTAATTATAGGGGTTGTCCTATTTTCATATTGTATAATTAAATAAGTTATTTTTTACTCTCTTTGAGATTTTTTTATTAAAATGGAAATTAGATTTCAAAATATCTTCTAAAAAGTGGGTTTCACATTGATAGCTTTATACTGACATAATCATTTTCACCCTTTTCAGTGCAGGGATTGTTATGTAAGTGGCTCTTTCTTTGGGAAGTTTGATTTCCTATTTATCCTTGCTCTTTTCTTAAGTTTTGTATTCATCATGGGTAACCCAGGAAGGGTTCAAGATGTTAAGTTTTTTATTGAGTTATTGCAATGATGAACCATTGCAGTTGGCATTAATGTAATGAATGCCTAATTCAAACATTATACTTGTGTGATAGCACAATAGGTTCCTTGTACATTTGCCTTCAATCTTGAATTATTATACATATGTTAAATATATCAACATTTTTATTTTATAATGTTTCAATTGTACTTATGTAAAATATCCTTATAATAAGTATTATCATGTAACATTATAGTTTTACATTTGAGTAATTCCCACTTGTGAGCATGGTTATTATTTGGTGCATTGTATTTCTCCTAACTTGAGGAGGGATATCTTGGTGGTTTGGCATATAAATATATAGTAGCCATTGATATAATAATTATGCCTATGTGTTAATTTTACCCATTTATCCATAACTATTAAATTGTGTGTGTGTGATGACTATTCTATTCACTTCCCTAGTGGTTGTTGGTGGGGTGTTTGAAGCATTCTAGTTATATATAACAGAAATATTAATCTTAGGAATAGTTATTTCTTAATCAATTAAGTTTATAAAGTCTTATCATATATGTTTCCATTCATGTTGATAATAATACCACATCATGCTAAAAATTTTAGAATTTATGTTATAAATGTACCATAATAAGGCCTTGTAGAAACCAATTTTATGATGTTATTTTTAGCAGGTTCTATTTCCACATTAACTTGTGAATCTTAATAAATAGATGCCTTTAGCCTTATAATATTACTCTTGCTAATATGGAATAATAATACAAACATATTCCATTTTTTTAACATTTATATCAAGCATTAGAAAACTAGTAAAATAATGAATCAATCATTATCTTTTAAGGGTGTGAACTCATCCATGACAATTGATTATGAATATGACTTATGGGTAGTGTAAGTATGAAGCATTGGTCAACTGAAAAGCTAATAAATGGTTATTATTAACTTGTAATTACATGAGATCAATCAAGATTTATAATTGTTAGCCTAATTATGGGTTGATGCTCCAATTCTCAATATGATTCCAATTTTGATTCATTATTCTTTGGATTACATGATTGGTCATGTACAAGTAATTCATTTGTGACAACTAGATAATTGTTAATAAAAACCATAGCTGGACTAAGTTAGGATATTTTAATTATCCTAATGGTTGGATTGTCACCCAATAAGACTTTACTCTTTTGGTTAAATCTTTTATTATTCTAAATTTAAAGAGTTAGAATGAATTTTAGTGTGAGGATCCTGCAGATGAGAATTCATTAATATAATCTCAACTAGATACCATAATTAATGTTGAAAAATTTTAACAACTAGTTTTTATCTCATATTGAGTAAGAGGCCACATAAATGAGTCCTTATTTATATAATGAGATGATTAAGGATTTGATGCCCTCTTCAACATGTGCACTTGTTTGTTGAATGATAAACATTCATGATGGTCAAATATATGTGGCTACCTGATGTCATGGTATTATTGTAATGTTAACATCATGATCTTATGGGGTAAAACTTGAGTAGGTCCTCGCTTATGAAATAACAATGTTCTAAGTTCATAAGTCTTATGTTGGGTCACCTAGGTAGCAGACCAATGTTAACTTCTGGTGAAACCTGGTATGTTGTAAAGATTAGCTTGATGGTACCTTGACCTCATGTTAGGACCTATTGTACCTATCATGGTACCCTATTCTTAACAAGTTGATACAATAAATAATAGCCAATAAAATAACTAGTTATTATGCTAAATCCCCCCTAGGTAAGTAACTAGCTGATGGATATTCAAGGATCTGAGTGAACCTTATTACGTCATTAGTTACTAAGTCATAATCGTATAGGGTTATCATATGCTTATATGGTGCTGAGTATCCTGAGGTGTTTTGATGGGTAAACCAAGTGCCTTCTAGAGGTTTGATGGTTATTAGTGTGGCCCTACATACTAATACACCTAGAATGGTGTTTCACCCTTTAGATAACCCCTTTCTCTATGGAATCCTTTAGTATTTGTCATCTTGGCATAGGTATGTCACATTTATGGGTTGTCTACTCATATAATGTAGGAGTATGTTGATGCATAGTGTATGGTAGAGTGTGTAGTGGGTTATACACATGGCTCTATTATGTACTCTGTTAAAAATTCCCAATTTTTTTGGTGTTATTTCAATGATGATGATTGTTCTTAGTTATATGGATGGTAATGAATAAGAATATTAAACCTAGGTATATTATATACACATTCTCAAAAAATTTAACATTTATAATGGCTCTATTTACATGTGAAAAATAAGGTAGATATTTTTTGTAAGATATAATTAGTATGCAACCTTATTTTAATACTATTTTATTATACAATAGATTATGATGGAATAAGTAGGAAAAAATGTATGAAAGAAGCTTATAGACTTAATTTTGTTATAATTCATCTTGAGAGTCATAGGTTATAATTTTAACTTAGTGTTATCATCAGTTATATATATTTATAAACATGATTTATATTTGATGGATATTTTGAGTAGGGACTTAGAATGATTTGATTCTTATTCTAGTCACCTATACATATCTAGTTTTGAATATAGTTCATTTGATAAATCTCTATATATAATTTTTGAGCTTAATTAAATTAAAACAGTGAGATTTTTTATTTTTAATTGCTTGTACCTATATTACTATTGATTGAGTGTATGTTACAATATGTGTTTATTCTGATTTAATCTATATGTGAAATTTATTAAGACTTATCGTTTGGATAATAAGAGATAGATATATAAGGGTGTTGGTATGTAAATCATATACATATCCCTTGATATATTTTGATATTTATGAATCATTAGTAGAGAGTTTTGTGTGAGTGGATTTGAATTAGATCCTTAGATTTGATTTCTATAATGAAAAACTTTTTCTAGAGTTATATTATATCCAAGACATTATCATTCCACTGTAATTTATAGTTTACATGTGTATGTTAATGTCATAGTAGATACAAGATTGGATTCAATGGTTTGTGTGACTATTGAATGTATTAGTGATCATACATGCATGGATTTTAGTTGATTTCTTAATATCCACAATTTTCTTATCAACCCCTCCATGAAGGCTAGGGCCACTCCTAATAGGGAGGTGTGTAGTAGAATATTGGTTTTTGGTTGGAGGTAAAGCACTCAGATGATGTTATACCTTTATTAAATTGTTTCAACTATTTGGGATCATACTCAAGGTATATTTATGGATCATTGAGCTACTTAATAAACTCTTTTATACCTTTATACATATTGTATTATATATTTGACCTTGTACTAAAATATAACTTGTTATACATTATTATTTGATGGATATTCAACATAATAGTGGTTACTAGACTTATAATTTAATTTGAATAATATGACAATAGTGGTTTTAGGCTTATTTATGGATGAAATATGGAGTATGTTAGTATTTTTTTGTACTTGATTTTTTCCACTATTAATTTGTGAGAAATATTCATCTTGTAAATTTGTTCTAGTTATGTAAAAACTAAATGGATCATTTTATCAACAATGGTTTGATTTATTTATATGATTAATACATTGGATACATTTATTAGTTAAATCATGGATTTATATATTATTTCATAGATAAACTATGTAAACATAATTTTTTTAGTGTAATTATTGGTTAACCCAATGGGGTTATAACATTTTGGTATCAAAGTGAAGGTTTAATGCTTGGACCCAATGTGTCCACTAATGTTGACATATTCTCCTAATTTTTAGTGAGGATAATGGGATGAGGTAGATCAATTAGTGAGGTAACTTTTAATGAAAACCCTCAAGATGATCCTAATTAGTTAGTAGCATAATGATCTATAAAACTTAATCAGATACTCACTATCATTAATGAGACTAGAGAGAGAATATTATCTCTAGAGAGAGAAGTTCATGGACCTAAGGAAGAAGATGAACAAGAGGTTCTAGAGGAAAATCCTATTGAATAGGAAGTGCCTCAGAATCAAAGGTATAAGAAAGGTTAGCAAGAGGCTAGAGCTCAAGTAGTTGCAAAGCTTGCACATGATATGAAGAAAGTGAACCCAATTAATTTTGATAATATGGTATTAGGTGATGGATTTGAAGTGTGGATCATGGAAATGGATAAGTAATTCGAGATTCAAAATTATTTTGAGGTAATTAAGGTTATGTGGGGATCTTACCAACTGGTTGGTGAAGTATCAACTTGGTGGGATAATAATTAGTTTGAGATGAACCTTGATTCCAATATCATGATATGGGAGCAATGTGTGACTCTTTTAGAGCATGATGGCTACCTCAACTTTATTTTGATCAAAAATGACATATTTCTAGAATGTAAGGGGACTTATTTGTTAATAAATACTATGAGTAATTCATAAATATCTTGAAGTATGTTTTGAAGTATCAAAAAGATGAATGTTTCTAGATCAAGATGTTCATTATGGGATTAAAACCCCAAATTGGATTTGAAGTGGATGTGCATGGACCATATACTATGGACAAAGTCTTTGAGAAGGTAGTTAAGTAGGAGTAAAATCTAAAATTACTTGAAAAGGTTAGAGAAATTTCCAAAAATAAGTTTGGAAATTATAAGAAACCCTTCAATAAAAATATATAGAAACAAAATGTGAATTCTAATAACTGGGTTAATAACCAGAATGCAAGATTCAATAATGCTTCAGGAAACAAGAAACTAGGAGGTAGTTTCAGAGAATGATTCAAGGGTGTTAATAAAGCTAAGAGAAAGGGACCACATGGTGGAAATTTTACATGTGGAGTATACCATTATGACAAGGATTGTCCTTAGTTGAAAACATATGGTAGGAATAAGAATTCATCCACATCTACATCTTAACAAAGAACTTTCATTAGTGTATTCATGTAGTAGTGTATAACCATCAAGTAGAATTTCAAGTCTCTTCCATCAAAGTATCAGGTATTTTTTTTGGGAATCATATTATTTTTTTATAGATAAAAGGTATACTAAATGTTTTGTCTTTCTTAGAATTCTAAGTAAAATATCTTGGAAAGCTATTTTTATGGTAAATGCTTGGTAAGTTCAGTATAAGAATGAGTCCAAGGCCAAGTTTGATAAAAGTCTTGTTGAGGATGAAATAAAATTATTAGAATTAACAATGGTTATTGATATTTATGCAACTAAGTTCATAAGATGTGATTCTAGGAGTGAATTAGCTTTCTAGACACAAAGCCAAAGTTGACTATTTTCTCAAGAAGGTTGAGCGATTAGATGATTTGGGAAATCAAATCCAAATTCAAGGAAGTTAGAGCGAGTTAAAACTAAGGAAAATTTAATCCATTCAATTAAATAAGGATCAATTAAGGGATGTTAATCATTCTTATTCAAGATAGATGAAATTGGTGAAACTAAGGAACACACTTTGGAAGACTATTCTTTTTTAAAAAGAATTTTGGGATGTTTTCCATAAGAATTATCATTTTTACATCCCAAAATGGAATTTGATTTCACCATTGAAATCAATATATGGTTAGAATTTCATTTAAGTCTCCCTATAATATGAAAACAAATGAGTTAATTTATTACAAAACAAAACTTTAGGAGATGTTGGAAAAATAGTTGATTCGGCCTAGTGTTTCACCTTGGGGTGCATGTATAGTCTTTCTTAAGAAGAAGGATGGAACCCGTCATCTGTGCGTTGAATATTAAATTCTTAAAAAGGGAAACATCAATAACAGGCATCCATTAACTTTAATTGATGATCTTTTTGATTAAATATGGTGTAATAGTATTTTCAAAGATTGATCTTCATGATAGGTACCATTAGTTATGAATTCTAGAGGAAAATATTTGAAAATAGCTTTTAGAATCATTATGATAATTTCAATTTCACAATACTTCCTTTTGGAATAATGAATGAACTTATAAAATTTATGAATCTCATGAAAAATGTGTTCAAAGATTACCTTGATTAGTTTATGTTAGTCTTTATGGATGACATTCTCATCTATTCCAAAAGTGAAGAAGAGAATGTTGAGCACTTGTATTTAGTATTGCAATAGTTGTGGAAACACAAACTCAATGTAAATTTGTCTAGGTGTGATTTCCTTCAAATAAGAGTATAATACTTTGGGCACATTATATTTACAAAAGGAATTTTAGTGGATATAGCTGATATTAGATCCATAATAGAGTGGCCACCACCCAAAAATGTGCATGAGGTGAGTAGTTTTATGGGTTTAGAAGGATAATATTGGAATTTTAAACTAAATTTCTCTAATATAGTTAATCCAATCACCTCTCCTCAATGTAAATAACATAATTTTATTTTTTTTGATAAGTTTGAAGGATCCTTTCAAGTTTTGAAAAAGATTCTTACTTCAACACTAGTTTTACAGATTCCAAATCCAAATGGTTACTTTTTAGTTATAATAGATGCATCAAGAGATAGTTTAGGAGGATTTATTATATAGGATGGTTCATTTTTGGCCTAAGAATTAATGAAATCAAAGCCTTATGAGGTAAATTATACTCCTCATGACCTATAAATAGATACCATAGTTCATGCTTTTCAAGTTTGAAGGCATTATTTTTTGGGAAATCCTTTTGAGCTTAAAACTGACAAATTGGGTCTCAAGTACATATTTATCTAACCTAACCTTAATGTTCATCAACTTTGATGGTTGAAATTTTTGTTATATTATGATTTCAACATTATTTACATTAAGGGAAAAAATAATAGAGTTTCATATGCCCTTATACATAGAAGGCACATTGCATAGTTGGCCACAATAAGTACTTTTTGAGATCAGGTAGTAAAATTATCACTTGGAGATGAAATATATGAACATGTTAAGAAATATTTGGTTAATAATTCTTAGGAATGTAGATACCAAGGTTTTTAATTTGATAATGATAGGATTTTGAGGTAAAATGGTAGAATATATGTTCCTAACAAGGAAAATTTGAGGAATATTGTGCTAAAAGAATTGTATAGTGTTCCATATTCAAGACAACCTAGAGTTACTAAGTTACTAATAGAACTAAAGCCATTGTATTTTTAGAATGGAATAAAAAATGATACAATAGACTTTGTGTCTACATGCTTGGAGTGTTAACAAGTTAAGGCTAAACATGTGCATTCTACCAAGTTATTGTACCCACATTCCATACCAGAATGAAAGTGGCAAGTTATTATCATGGATTTTGTCCAAGAATTATCTATGTCTAAAAACCATCATGAAATGATCTTGGTAGTTTTGGATAAAATTATCAAGGTAACTCTCTTCATTCTAGGTAATTTAAAAAATATTTCTCCAATACTTTCCAAAAAATTTATGAAAAAGGTTTATGGATTGTATGGGTTTATATAAAAGATCATTTTAGATAGGGCCCTAAGATGACTTCTAGGTTTTGTCAAACTCTTAATTTAGATTTGGGTACACAACTAAAATTCAATATAACTTACCATATAGAAATAGATGGGAAAATAGAGAGAATAAATCAGATATTCAAGGATATTTTGATAATATATTACATGGATCAAAAATACAATGAGGAATATCTACCATTGGATAAGTTTACTTATAACAACTCATACCAATCCACTTTAAAAATGGTAATTTTTTAGGCATTATATGGTAGGTGTAAAACACAAATCAAATAGGATAAATTGAAAGATAGATTGGTCTTTAGACATGATATGCTTGTAGAAATGAAAGAACAAGTAAAATTAATAAGGCAAATATTGGTTAAAGCCAATGATAAGCATAAAAGTTATGTTAATCTAAAAAAGAATAACAAGGTAATTCTTAGTTGGAGATAAAGTTTTTATATAAATTAAACCCCAAAAGAGTGCTATTAAGTTTGGGAAATTGGTAAATTTATCATTGAGATATATGGGACTCTTGAAGGTTCTATAAGTGATTAATCATGTAGCGTATAAACTTGCATTGTCACCATCTTTGGCTCAAATACATAATGCTTTTCAAGTATATTATCTTAATAAATATATTATTGATCCTACATATGTTTTAGATTGGAATGCATTATAGGTTTAGGATCCATGGGTGGTCATAGTAGAACCAACCAAAATAATTGATACTTGAATAGAGAAGTATCATAGCACAAGGTCTAGTGCGACTAATATTTTGAGGATAGTAGCATATGGGAAGATTATGAGGAATTATTAAGGTTGTTTCCTCATTTATTTAAATAATATTTATCCTAAACATTATTTATATTTTTTCTAAACATTATTTTTATTTATATAACTATTGTTTTAAATAAATGTCATCAGGATGATGAACTATTTTAAGCATGAATGATGTCACATCCAGTTCCTCTTTATAAAAATATTTAAGAATTAATAGTGGATTATGAGACTAATGATTTGTATTTTGATTTTTATATTTGACATAAATGTGTGTGTGTGTGTGTGTGTGTGTGTGTGTGTGTGTGTGTGTGTGTGTGTGTGTGTGTGTGTGTGTGTGTGTGTGTGTGCGTGTGTGTGTGTGTGTGTGTGTGTGTGTGTGTTGTATGGTTGATAATTATATTATTTGTTTCATGATCGATATTATGACTAGATAACATTTGCATATGTTATAATATGTTTTATAATCATGATGACTAATTTTATTAGTAGATTATTTATATTCAATAGTTTATTTATACTTACATATTGGTTAATATGATAATCTCAAAATAACTACCCATTTGTTTGATTGAGGTGGTTGTAGGATTGTTCCACTCTCACAGGTAGTACAAAGGGAGATCATCATTGAAGGGGGTGCAGATACCAACATTGGGGATTGAAATAATTATGATGAACTTATACACACACCAAATTATAGTTGCTTTAGTAAAATAAATTTTGATTTCATTGGTTGTTTTGATAGAAAATGAGTCTTGTTTGCATTGTCTAGGTATAACACTTTTTTTTATTTTCTTAGCATGTGAAATCCTTAAATTGACTGGTTATGTTCTTTAAATATATTTAGGAACTAAACTATGATTTGATAATCTTGAATTCATTATAAATGGTGGAGGTATGAGTCTTATTGGTCTTGTATGTCTTCTTAAATAATCATGTTTGAACTAGTTAGAATGTGCTTTTTGATGACTTGTTAGGGAGATAAAAGAGGTAAAAACACCCCACATCAATTAGGTTTAAATGTTTGGTTATTTATATCCATTGTTATATATGTTAAGAATTTGAAGGTAAATAAATAGTAGGGTTTGTTTTGGCAATTTTGATACTTTAATAATATGATGTTTATCATGGGTAAATGCCATAAAGTAAAAAGGGAAAGAAATTAGAGTTATTGATTATTTTCCATGATTATGAAGTTGGCTTCACTCTTGGAGAGATTGGGGGGTTTTCTCACAACTACCATGATAAATATAATGGAAATAGCTAATGACAAAATGGTGGAGTTTAATCGTTGATTGAAAATAGTTGCATGATGGTTAGTTCATAAAAAATAAATTCTTAGACATGAAAAATGTGCATGGGTGATGGAAAAGGAATAAGAGGAAAGAGGAAAATGAGAATAAATACACAAAAGAGAGGAAGAAGTGAGAGTTTGGATAATAGTAAAGATTTTATTCTTATACACATTGAGACAACAACTTGTAAATAACCAGGTCAGTTTATCTTTTTACTGATTAGATCTAGATTGTAATAAAAATATGATTCTTGTATGGGTTATTATATATATCTATTTAATGTTTGGAATAATAATTTATTATAAAAACTAAGTTAGGGTTTCATGACTATGGACCTAGGGATGGAACTCAGTTTCATCAATAGGCCCATCCTCATGAATACCTAACCATTGTGTATGTAAATAAAATAAAATATTTGGGTAAAACCATGGTTTTATCATGAGTTTTCATGAATGTTTGGTGATTTAATAATTTTTTTTGTATAACACATAATAAATGTAATTAAGGGATGAAATATTTTATTCCATGTGTGTATAAGAATTAGAAACCTATAGCTACAACTCATTTTTACTAGTTGGTATTTTATTAAGACATTTAAGGCTAAAATAACCACATTAGAGTTGTAAGTCACTTATTAATATGGAATCAACCATGTGTGTGTGTGTACATACATACATACATTCGTGTGTGTGTCTATAAACCTAAAACTATACATATAATATATATTATTTATGTATAGGTTATATATATGTATAAGTTGGGGGTGTGTGTGTGTGTGTGTGTGTGTGTGTGTGTGTGTGTGTGTGTGTGTGTGTGTGTGTGTGTGTGTGTGTGTGTGTGTGTGTATTTATAGTTATGGCCATGTGTAAAAATGTGATCAAGTTTTGTAGTACTTAGCTGAGTATTGGAACTTATTTTTGATGTATTCATAAGTGAATGTATACATATTTACAAAAACAAGGAATGATTGTTACATTAATTTGTGTATGAAATTATGTTAAACCTATGAAAAAACTTATTTCCTTTGGGTGATCTAGTATAGCTATAGGTGTTAATTAAGTAATCTGAATCTTATATGTGCATCTTGTATTGATTGTTTTGGTGCTTATATGACCTAGGTTTTTGGGTTGATTTATATGTGGAAAATGAATTATATGAAACTAGATGTATGTTTGCATGTATACAAACTTAGGTATATATATGTATGTATACTAATTTAAAAAACCTAAATATGAAACAAATAGATGATATGTGTGTGTATGTGTGTGTGTGTGTGAGACCAGGTTTATGAGCAACCAAAATTATAATTACTTAGCTAAAACTTACTATGAGATAGTCACATTGAATACGTATACTTGAAAACATAACAATAGATTATATTGGTGATATCGAGTTGTAATATAGATTATTTATATATACAAATAAGGATTTTTACAAATTTATATGTTATCCTAAATAATGATGAAATTTGATAGTGTAAAATACGTAACATAGATTTTTAGGGACTTACTTTAGTGGTAAGTATAAATGAATGCTTATGTAAATGTATACTTACTAAAATAATGATATATGCCCATAAGTAGTCTAATAAACATTGATTTATTTACACGAACTTATATTTGTTTGTATCTAGATGATTTACATAGTTGTAAGTGATAACATGAATTCTAAGTAAGATATTTAAATAAGTGAATATTTTTATGACAGTTTACCCATTGATAGCGTATACATAGATGAGGATGATTGTTCTTATTTATATGGATGGTAATGAACAATAAGAGTAAACTTATGTATATTGTATAAAGATTCTCAGATATTATAATATTTATAATGGCTTATTTACATGTGAATAATAGGTTAGATCTTGTTTTTAAGATGTAACAAACCTGTAACCATATTTAATAAGATTTTATTATATGATAGATTGTGATGGAATAAGTGGGGGAAGATTTATAAAATAAGCTTATAGACATAATTCTATTATAAGTCATTTTGAAATTCATAGGTCATAATGTTGGTTGAGTGTTATCATCAGTTATATATATATATATATATATATATATATATATATATATATATATATATATATATATATATATATATATATATATATAAACATGAATTGAGTTTGAGGGATATTTTTAGTAGGGACTTAGAATGATTTTATTATTGTTATAGTCAACTATACATATTTATTTTTGAATACAGTTCATTTGATAAATCTATGTATATCACTTTTGATATTAAGTGTATGGAAATAATGAGATTTTGGATTTATGATTTCGTGTACCCTATATTACTATTGACTAAGTGTATGTTACAATTTGTGTTTATTCTAATTTAATCTATATGTGAGATTTATTAGACTTATTTCTTGGATATATATATATATATATAAGGGTTTTGATATGAAACTCATATACCTATCCTCTGATATCTGTTGATATTTATGATTCAGTAGCATAGAGTTTTGTGTGAGTGAAATTGACTCGGATCCTTAGATCTGATTTCTATAATGAAAAACTTTGGCCAAAGCAATGTTATAAATGAGACATTTTCATTACACTATACTTTATACTTTACATTTGTATTTTGATGTCATAGTAGATAGAGGATTGGATTCCATGGCCTATGTGATTATTGCATGTATTAATGATTGTACACACATGGGTTCCATTTTTTATTGATATTCACATTGTTCTTATCTACCCTTCCATGAAAGGTAGGGCTACTCCTAGTGGTGGGGTGTGTGCGAGACCATTGGTTTATGGTTGGAGGCAAAACACTCAGATGATGCTCTCCCTCTATTCAACTATTTCAACCATTTGGGATCACAATCAAGCTATATTTATGGATCATTACATTGCTTTTGAAGCTCCATATATTATTGTACATATTATAGTGTATATTTGACTTGTACTAAAATGTAACTTGTTATACATTAATATTTGATGGATATTCAACATAGTAGTGGCTATGAGACTCATAACTGATTCTAAATATTATGAAAATAGGGGTTTTAGGATTATTTATGGCTAAAATGTGGATTGTATCAATGTTTTTTTGTACTTGGTTATTTCTAATATTCGTTTATGAGAAATATTCATCTTGTAAATCTATTATGGCTATTTTAAAACTAAATATATCATTTTATCAACTAATGGGCTCATTTATTTATGAAATTACTACTTTGGATACATTTATTAGTCAAATAGTGGATTCACAAATAGTTATAAATGATTTCTTAAGTAAACTATGTGAACACAAAAACAAATTTAGAGTAATTATTGGTTAACCCAGTGGGGTTATAACATCTTTTCCATGAAGGTCTTATGTATTTTGACATATTATAGGGTTTATGAAATTGAATAATCCTTACCAACAAAAATGGCTTATCTTCAAGATTTCATGACTTCACCTAGTAGGATTACATACTATTCTAATTTAGGTTATATATTTTAAATTTGGTTATTTGAAACAAAAATTTTCATTTAATTTGTGTTCATCCTCGAATTTTAAACACTTTTTCCTAACTCTTAACTTGGACTTGTTTTATTTTTCACTATAGGTCTAATGGTGAACTCTAAGGGTTAAATAAAATTTTGTATACAACCTTTAATAATCCCTTATTTGCCTTATGGCTTAAATCATCTTACCTATTTCTAAATTTTTCAAATCTAATTAATTAAAGAGTCTTATTTACCACTCATGAAAAAATTGTAATCCTAATATATGTTTGAAAGTGCATTCTATCTTTAGGTATGACTTTGTGTTTACCTAAGGTGAAATCAACTTTTAAATACCTTCTCATTATTTCCTATTACCCACTAAATTTCCAACATTATTAAGTTTAATGACTAGGGTTATCCCTAATATTCATTATATACTCACATACTTAGAAAGCTATGTCTTATCATTTATTGCATGAGGTCGAGGAGTCCATATTTTAGTCAATGACTATATTTATTTAATCACATACATTAAAAGTATCAATTCATGGTTTATATATATAATGAAATGTTTTTATCATAATAAAAATATAAGCATAATAAAATAGTAAAACATAATACAATGCAACCTCTAATAGTATTTAACCATATAGCACATGTCATTAAAATATTAGAAGCATTTGAGGCTAGAATTAGGATTTTATTGAATATGTTTTGAATTTATTTTTGGACCATATTATTTTTCATAGTTGAAACCATATTATTAAAGTAAAACATAGTCGCTAATGGGATCATTAGGCCCTCTTCTGAGTGCTAAACTTTGAGCATAGGAAACCTTATCACTAATATTGATAAATAAGTGAATTAATAATTGGTTATCCAAAGGATTAAAAGCATGTACCAATTAAAGAGAAAGTCCTTAAAACTATGGAATTTCATAGTCCTTAAGACTCATAGGAAAAATATTTATCAGATGCATATTCTAAACATGATGCATGGAAGGATTAAGATGTTTTTTTTATCACCTTTACCATAAAATGGTGTAATATTAGGTGTAAATAATAATGTAGGCATATGGGGGAAAATGGTTGGGTAATAATTATTTAAATCTTTTCAAATGACCCATTCTACGATAACCTTTTTAAATTTTATAAAAATTGGCTTGAAGATCTAACAATCATTATAAAAATATATATATTTTAGGCATATTATTTTTAATTAAAAATAGGTGGTGTCCATTAGTTTTAATCCTGTAAGACATAAATTTATAATATGTAGGGATATACTTAGAAATTTGAGGAGTTGTTGATGCATGTAAATGTATCATAGGGATCTCATAGTGTTAAAAATACTTCTCATTTAAAGATTCAAAGAATCTTTTACATTAGTTTCTGGTTGTGATCTTCATAAGATCTGTGGTGGTGTAGTGGCTGAGCTATTTGACTATTTCACAAAATGATTATGCAAGTGGTTTTTGGGAGCAATCATGGTCCTAAAATTTTGTGAAGCTAAATGATGATCATAATCTAAAGTCTAAAACTCGAATCTATCATGAGTATTAATAATGAGAAAGTAAACTATAGTGATTTGATAAAAAAAAATGATAAAATAGGTAGGGTAAGGTAGAAAGAGAGATATTTCTATTTCTTATTTCAGACATTTTAACAAAGCTTTAATTTCATCAAAGATATGCATCTTCAAACCGGCATATGACATGAAATTACCAAATAGTAAATATCCTATCATATACTAAGAAAATATCTAAGGATATTCAAAACATGAAAATTAGAGATCGGATTCACTTTAGATATTTACTTAGATAAGAAAATTGCATTTGCACATCTTCCATAAAAGCAATGATATTGAAATGAATCTAACAAATTTTAGTTAACCTAGCATAAATCTCAAATTAACAACTCTACATTAATACATGCACATCTACAATTCATAAAAGCAATCCAAATCTAAAAATCATAATAGTCACTTGAGGAATCAACCATGATAGCAAACAAAACAAATAGAATGAGACAATCTTCACATAATTCTCTTGCTTGTATTACTTGCTCCAAAATTTACATAATGGTTTTTTCTCTCAAAACTTCCTCCCTTGTTCCAATGATAATACCCCCTTTTATAGGTTGAAAGTGCAACCCATGAGGTATGTTGGTTAGTCATTATCAAATGAGAATCAAACAAGTGTCAAGGGCATATGTACTCTTAAAAATGTTCTCATACCAATGACACTTTTCAAATGTAACTAACCTATAAGCCATGTGCATTACACATTGCACATGGTTTTACAAAATACCACATTCTTTTCAAATGATTTACATGGTTTTAATACAAAACAATATTCTAAATCAAACCTATTGACTTTGAGATACCCTTGAAGCTACAATTTTTTGTTTTTGTTCCAAAATCTTCATGGATTTATCATATTGTTCATCAATCAACTTGAGACTAACGATTGGCTCTATGAATAGCTCCTCTATTTATCCTATTAAATATTTTAATATTTCATCTATTCTACCCATGACTTCCTTGATGCTCTAAGAATTACCAATAATTTCATTTGTAGACAAGATCATGTCCAAGATACATTTTTTGTCAGTCCCTATGGTGCCCTTCCTTCTATTCTTGACCTATTGAAAGAAATCGATAGCTCTTTGTTGGAATTATTCATCACTTATTAGGCCTATTTAACTGGGGATAGTTAGATCCTTAATCAAACCCCTTAGTATTTGTATCATTTTTCCTTCTAGTTGTTTGAAATATTTGGAGAGACCTTCAATGCTTTCTGACCACTTATTTATGCCCCTAATTTTCTCCATCAAGATTATCATGGCCATGTTTAAATGTGATAGGCTAACTATTTTGATTTTAGGTATCTAGTTTTCTATTAGTATCTTGATCATTACCTTTATTTTATTATTTGAGCATTGTCATTGATTGGCTTGGTTTAGATCCATGTCATGTTGTTTACTCACCATGTCCAATTTAGACCTTATTACCTTCAAAGAATTGAATGTCTCAAATATAGTTGATTCAAAGTTATTAATAATGTCAACTAGTACTAACAAAATAGATTATTCTTCTAGGATCTTCTCTTGTTTCAATCCTCTAATTTTAGCTTGTAGCCTTTTTTACTAGGACTGGGATAGCTCCAAAACATCTTATTCAAACATAAGGTGTTCCCTTAGTCTCTATTCCCTCTTCTAAGTTAGGTAAACCAAAGGCTCAAACTTTTAGTGTATAATATCTTGACCTTTTTCCATGACAACTATCTTAGTCACTCTCTACAATCCTGTAGTAATTGGAACATATCTAAATCCTACTAAAGACTGACCCATATGATTAATTATCACCTCTGATTATGATTGGACTACTGATGGAGTTAGAGTAAGAATCCTCCTTCATTTTGTAATGTTATGATCCAAGGCTTCAACTCCTATTGTAGAGGGATGTATGTAGTCTTTTTCACATAGCCCATGGATGATAGGTAATAGGAATATTCTCCATCCTTGGTTCATATATGAACCATTCAGGTATATCATGTCCATAGAGTGGGTTCTCTTCACTAAATAGGTTGATTTACTTTAGAGGGGAATCAAGTTTGGCCATTTTTGCTTTCTTTACCCTCGAGAAAATTACAATCTCAGCCTTCCTCTTAGGAGGATCAATGACCATTAAGTCTAATGAATTCTCTTTTCCCTTTTCTTATTTCACCCCATTAACATTTTCCTCCTCTACATTTTTGGATGATTCATATGTTATGGAGAGCATTCTCAATGCATCTTCAACATATTCCTATAGATCCAAGGCTACAATATGAATTTCCTCCTATTGAGGTAAATCTTATTCTTCTATTCTAGAGGATTCAGGGGCTAAGGATCTTGAAATAACTTCTCATGGTAGTCTTTCTTCAAGCCTATGCTCTATTTTTATGTCAAATGGGGAAAGCATAGAAGATCCAACAAATACTAGATGATATTATCTAGGACCAAGCTACCATATGTCTTCCATATTTTGATCTCTTAACAATCTAGATTTAGGTTGCATGTTATATTCCTTTAGTCTTATAGGAAATTCATAGTAGGTAGCTTCTTTAGTGTATATAAATTAAAATTTACTAGGTTCATATTCAAAAGGCACAACCAAAATACCTTTTCTCTTCAAATTATCCTTTACCCTACCATTGGGATCCCATTGTATATGGTCATCTATTTATAAATTGAAAGACAACAT
This sequence comes from Torreya grandis, assembly GCA_037957365.1. Lineage (NCBI taxonomy): Eukaryota > Viridiplantae > Streptophyta > Pinopsida > Cupressales > Taxaceae > Torreya > Torreya grandis. Next base: position 398,835 of record JARHVA010005092.1, read on the forward strand.
GTGTTTTGAATCTACTTCAATTTGATCCCATTATCTGAAAATGGTTCTTCCAATAGTCATGGGAAAACCATGAAGCTGTCCTTTCCTCTTAGTCTTGTATATTTCATATATTCTATTAAATAATTGATATGTCACTTCTTGCTCTGATATCTTGTTTGGTACAGGTACTAGAAGTTTAATGGGGGTGCTTTGGGTTCCCTTTACTCCAATAACTATGAAATCAAGGTATATATAGATATCTACCATTGTCTCAATAGAATTCTTAATTAAAGGACTTACCCTCATCATGAGGACACTACTATACTAAAATTCCTTGGTTTTCTATTGTCCAAAACAAGCTCGAGCAGTTATTATCTCTTGTATTTAGTGAAGAAGCCATAAACTTTTTATCATTAAATACTCTACCCTCTATATCTGGTGACAAATATAATTCAACCATTTTATTTGAAATATTTCCATAAGTTACCATTGTTCTTGTTATGATTAAATTGTCCAATAACAATTCAACACTTTAAACTATCTGATTAGACTCTTTGAACAACTTTGATTATTAGGCTCTCTCTTTTGGCTCAAATTAGTGAATGTAAGAACAATTATAGGGGTTTTTCATATGTCAAAGGGATTTTGGAAGTTTTAAATGAGATTTAATGGTGGAATATGAGTTTAAATTATTATTTTTGGTGACCTAGATCATATTTTGATCTCGTATTTATACCTTCAAATGTTTGTCTACAAAATCTTTTGATCTGACATGTTTGCCTATGTGGCATCTCTTTGCCACATTATTTATTTAATTTTAAAATTTGACCATTGTCACTTAAAATACATGTCTTCATATCATCCCCCTAGAAATTTTATTAAATTCACTCTATTTATCTCCTCAAGAGTCTCATGGCCTTGACTTTCAATGTTGGTTGTTGATATTTGATCTGGGCTTCTGAGATTATGACACTTGGAAGTACTACATGCCTTTTATGTACCCTACTACCAGTCTCCATCTAGTTAACACTTTTATGACATATGGTAGACTTGCATTCAATATGGGCTCATTTAATTGTTGACTTGATTCATATCATTAATCTCGATCTACATGATTGAATGCACACCATTGATCCACTAAACATATGATCAAATGCATGTTGTTGATATTTTTTATTCATCATGATAATGACACATGTCACCCTTGAATTTAATCTAAGGATCTTTTAAACTATTGAATTTGTGCTTGTTGTTAGATATCCATGTGCATGATTGAACACACATCATCAATCTTTAATCTTGACTTATTGACTTCAGTCTTCAAAACAAATTGTCAATCAAAATTTGTACATAATAATACACACTATTAATATTGATCTATGGAAATTTGAATTATTTACTTTGGGAGATCACCTATATGCTATTTATCTTTGATTTGGGATTCTAATATTTCAACACTTGGCATCCATGCATTCAATTTATATCTATTAATAGTAAAAATCAAAGAGTAATTTCTCAGGACATATAACTACTTAGCATAAATTTTATACTAAAGTTGTAATGAATTAATAAACTTGATCAAAAATTAGGCTAAAATTAAACTAAGGTTAAAATAGAATAAAATGACTTATCAAAAATATGAATCTATTTTAGTAAAAGAACTTGGGCTAAATTTAATTTATATTTAATCTTGGATTCAACTAATCAATTAAAGACTAAATGTTAACATGATGATTTGAATGGGACAATATTAGTTAGCCAACTAAGGGTCAAATTAACATTAAAACATAAACCCACGAACATTTTTTCATTCTATTGAAGATCCATTGATCCTACAAGATAGAAACACATGAGTTAAATGTTATCAACATTACATAAGATCAAATGAAGCTTATGTTCTAGTATGCCAATGTAAGTTAGATCAAAACATGATATTTAATAATGCACTCTAATCAAGTTGAACACCCAATTTATAGCATAATTTATAAAATTTTAACAAGGGTCCTCATTTTTTATAAATGGGGAATGTTGACCTCAACAAATAATGACTTCTGGGGGAAACATTATAGAATGTTAGAATTCAAATACTTTTGGTTCGAAATAATAACTAGACTAATCATTCCACATGATCAAGTACCATTATTAAGATAAATTTATAATCAAAACAAGTCTTACAAATGTAGAATTAAGGTCAAATATCAAAAAGTAGTCATGTTTTATGTGTGCTTTGATTCATTTATTGATTTTCATTGGGATTTAGAGAATAACTTCTAGATTTCATGACCTGAATCATTAATATAGACTTGTAGCATATTTAGATATTCATTGTGAATCATGATTTATAAAAGGGAAAGGTTTAGACATTGCTCTTCTTCTAGCTAGGTGCCTATATCCCAAATAAATATATATATTTAGTTATAGTTTAGGCCTTTTCCCACTACAAGTTAGTTGTCCATAGCCCCAGTGGAGGTTACCAAAATCACCTTTGCTTATAAAATGTTTCAATTTTCAATAAAGCTTTTATTTTTGTATTTTTAAGCTATATTTAGCTTTCCAATAGAGGTTGGGAACCAAAATTAGTGAGGTGTTTGTGATTTTTTTCAAATGTTTGATTTTCAAGACAATCATCCATGGTCATAGACTTCATCCCAGGCAATAATGTTCTTTAAGTGCTAGCATGACTTTATTCTAATAATTCAAAATTTCACTCAAACACATACAATCTTTATTGAAATCAAACTTAGATCAAAATAAGGTTTAACATTTTAAGGAAAAAATTGTCTATTTATTAAACTTCATCAATTTATCAGAATCATAACATTAAGCTCAAAATTTCCAAAATCCATAATCAACCAATGTTTAAGAGTCATATTCAGATTCTTGGTTTATGAAGTTATTTTGAGAATTAAGATGGATTTGGAGATTGAAGACCTATCTTGGAAAAGACTTATTGGAAGCCAAAGAATAAAATAAATAAATCACACATAATAAGTAAAAAAATATTCACAAACACTATTTACAAACAAGGGAAAAGAATGAAACTAATCTAAACCTACCTACACTAACTCTAACTAATCTTACAAATTACTCCATAAAAACTTGAGGTGGATCAATAAATAAATAATGCTTGAGATACTACCCATTAGTTGGTGAAGTGAAATCTACTCCTTGCAAGTCTTTGAGCCTAAAGGTGTTTTCTCCTATTGCCTCAACAAATTGGTAAGGGTAAATCCATAAAGGAGAAAATTTCCCATTTGGTTCAAATTCTTTGTCCCATAGGAGAACTAGGTCTCCCTATCTGAACACCTTGATATTTGACCATTTTTTAAACCATATTTTGATAGTGGTTTGATGTCTAATAAAATTATCAAATGCTTTTTCTCTTGCATCCTCCATTTGGATGATATCAAGCAACCTAGAATTGGCATATTCTTGATCTCCTTCCATGTACTCATGTATAAACTTGTACGTTGGAAATTTGAGAGTAATTAGAAAGATTGGTTCTTTTCCATATACCAATATAAATGGTGATGATTTTAGATGTTATTTTACTCTATTTCTATTTTCCCACAGAGCATAATTTAGTAATTAATTCCATGTTCTTGGTTCTTGAGCTACAAACTTCTTAATAACTTTCATCAAATTCTTATTTGTAGACTTTGAAACTCAATTACCCTAAGGGTAATGATTACATGAAAAATAAAGAGATATTTTATTATCATAGGCCCAACCATTCATCTATATAGATTTAAATGTTGATACATTATCACATACCAATGATATTACCATCTCAAACCTAGTGCAAATGTTCTATTTTAAGAACTTGATAACATCTTCATTCCTACACTATTTTATTTCTACTACCTCTATCCATCTTGTATAATAATCTATGGTAGTAAGATCATAACTGTGCCTAACTAAATAATTAGGGTTGATATCCCCTAAAAATTCCAAACCCCATGAAGAAAATGGTTTGTCAATTAAAATTGGCCTTAAAGACATATCTTCTTTAGTGTCCTTTGTATTGAAGATTTGTCATTGATGGCATTCCCTAACATGATTGTGAGTATATTTTAAAATGGTTGGTCAATAATATCCCACCCTTAGGATTTTTTAAGATGTTTTTTTCCTAGAGGGGTGTCCATTCCCAAGTTTCTCATGAAAGGTAGTTAAGATTTCAACTAATTCTTCCTTTGAAACACATCTCAAATACACTCCTTCATAGTTATTCCTATAAAGTATCCCATCCTTGATCAAGAAGCGAGCTACTTGGAGCCTCAAATATATTATTTTTTATCTACTCAGTCCTATATGACAAGAACCATTGATTAGGAAAAGAATGATTGCATCGTACTAGTCATTTGGTTGAAACTATTGTTGGTCAACCTACATGATACTGAATCTAAGATTAATGTTAGTAATCAATTGAATTAACCCCTAAAACCTCACCAATTTAGTATTTTTAATTTGAATATCATATTCTTGAAGTATGGACATCTAATTCCCTATTATTTCTCCTAATTCACATTGACTTAGCATGAGTTTGGCAGCAGGGTATGGCAATATAGCATACACTTCATTCTTAAGAATATAATGTCTAAAATTTTTAACTACCTTAACAAAAATAAATACTTGTTTATCAATTAGGGAATACTTTAACTCAACATTTTTGAATTTAATACTCATAAATTTAATTAGATGATTGCATTTATCAAATTTTTTAGTTAATACAATTGTTATAGTATGTTCAAAGGCAAAATAATAAAGATAAAAATCTTTTGTAAAGTGAGGAGTTATCAACATAGGTGTCTGTCCTATTGATTCCTTGATATCCTTTAAGGCTTTATTCATTTCTTAATTCCATTCAACCTTTGTAATCTTCTTTAGCATGTCATTGAGTGGTTTCACAATATCTACAAAACAAGAAATGAATTTCCTTAAAAAATTGATCATCCCAAAGAAAGACTTTAGATATTTTCTACTATTTGGGGATTCTATTTTAGATATAATAAAAAATCTATCTGAATCTATAAAAATCCCATCTTAAGTTATCACATGTCTTAGCAATTTCCCTCTAGTTACACAAAAATGCTTTTTCTAGGGTTAAGGGAAATTATATACCTTTGAAAACATTAAAATACTTATTGTAAATACATTAAGTGATATTCCCTATTATTAGAAAACATTATTATAACATCCATATATATAATGATACATTTACCTATGAGACCTTGAAAGGCATAGTCCATAGCTCTTTAAAAGGTAGCTCCTAGATTGATGAATCTAAAAGGCATCCTCTTGTAAGAAAAAGTGACCCATTTTATTGTGAATATAGTCTTCATTATATCTTCCTTATAACAAGTTCCTGATTGTAACCTAAAAACCCATCTAGAAAAGACATCATGGAAGAACCATTAACAATTTGAATCACCTGGTCAAGGGATGGCAAAGGATAGTTATCCTTTTCAAAAGATTTGTTCAAGTTCTTAAAATATATGCATAATCTAATCTCTCCATTTTTCTTTCTAACTGGTACTAGATTAGTTACCCAAGTAGAATGTCTAATTGGAAAAACTATTTTTACATCTAATAATTTATTGACATCTTTATAATTTAATGGTTCCAAAATGAGATTAATCAGTCTTTGCTTTTGCCTAAATAGTTTATAGGCTTATTTCAAGGGAATGGTATGGGTGATAAATTAAGGATCAAATATCTTCAAGTCTTCATAAGACCATGCAATATTATCATTGAACCTAGTTAATAGGTCTCTAGCATTTTTAGACTCTATGTTTGTGCATGTTGTACCAAGGTTTACTAGTTGAGGTTGACCTTGGGTTCTAGGTCAATTATATTATAATCCTTCACATTTACTTAGGGGAATTTAGAAGTTTAAGCTAAATTATCTTTGTCAAATAGTATTTCTAAGGTAATCATGCCTTTGGGAATCTTGTTATCATTCAGTTGTATTATCTTGTCATCAATTCTATCATTATTAAGAGAGTTCTCATTAACCTCATCAATAATATGATACTCAAACACTCTTCAGTTATTCATGAATTTAATGATTTATAGGTCATCACTAAACACTTTTAGATGATTAAAATTATCAAATACAGAGTAACATGGGACCAATTCAATGTTAAGCCTTTGGGATTCTTGATTTGGCATTAAGTTAGCTACAGCTGAAGCTAGTTCACTAGTAGACTAGTTTCCTTCTCTAGGGATTGAAACAATATTGAAAGAATCAAAATAATCAATCAAGTCCCATACTTTAAACTTTTATTTCTTTAGAAAATAAAATTTACATTGATACTTGCTTCTAACTTGATTAAATACTAGTGTAGAATCATCATATACTAGTAGTTTTTTAACATTGTGTTTAATAACAAGTTTTAATCCTAAGATCAATGATTCATACTCTACCAAATTATTGGTGAAAGGAAAATGAAGTTTTCAAGAAACATTATATTATTTCCTAAAGGGATTGATTAAAACTATTCCTACTCCAAACCTAGATTTGCATCTATCACCATGAAATTATAATTTCCAAAGTCCAAGCATATCATAAGAGTCTTTAAAATTACATACCTGAAGAGTGTCAAGGATGTAAACTCCTAAGTCAAAATTAACCATATTGACCCTTTCATTAGTTGCATTATATTTAGTTATTAGAGGCTTCATCTTTGGTTCCCTTTCAATCTGAATTTGATTAGGAACTCCCCTCCATGGTAGCCATATGTGAGAGCAATTATTTGTCATGTATCTATTTAAATATTTGGTCCAATCTACATTAAGAAACATCCCATAAGAATATGGAATGTCCACAACTTGAATATCAATAAATTTCGGCACTCTTGGTTTTGAATCAAGTTGCATATGCACATTTAAAAATTCAATAATCACTTTAACTTTAGATTTGTCTAATTGAGTCACTACTCTATCAGACTTAATAGGAGTTAAACCAAGCTTTTCATAAATACCTACTGGTATAATATTTGTAGAGGCACCTATATAATACATAGTTATGCAAGTTTTTACCAAAAACTCTAATTGTTAGTAAAAAAGGTGGAACCTCTTTTTTATTCTTGCACATCACTACATTTGCATTTACAAGTTTCTATGATTTACTAGGTTTTTTAATTAAATATTCTATCAATAAGTCTCTCTTTTCAATTATTTAAGTCAATTAATGTAATGTGATATTAGATTTAATTTTCTTCATATCATCTACTATGTTGTACCCACTCCTAGTAGATGAACTAGATCAATCAAATTATTTCTAGTGTTACTTCCCTTTGGAGGTTTTGGATTTTTATCTGCTTTGGGATTAGGAGGAGTATCAATGTTATTTAGTGGAGTAGAAATTGTCATTGGTTGATTTTTTTCTTTGTTCCTCAATGGATAAGTCTTCTTAAGATACTATTGAAAAGCATGAATCTCCTCTAGAGTATCTTCATGTTCATTCTCATCTTGAAATGAAAAATCAAAGGTTTCCACCATAAGGGTTGTTTTAGAAGATTTATATGCTTCTAAAGAGATAGATGCCCTTGTAGCATTATCTTTGTTAGTCACAACTTCAAATGTATCAAATTCATCTTGAAATACTTCAAATTCATTACAAAATTCTATATAGTCTAATTCACCATATTTTGTAGTGTTATGAACCCTGTAATAATTATTTAAAGCTACATCACAAATGTTTATTTTAGGTATGTTATTAGTTACATATAACTCATTATTATTGTTGTTGTTTATATTATGAAACCTATTCATAGGTATGTTAAAATTTTGATAAGAATAGTTTCTATTAGAATTCTCCCCAGTGTTACCTACCTATTTTTGTAACTAAAGAAAATCAGTGCTTAGTTTTTGAACCATTTTTAATATGGAGTCATTTTCATTCTTAGGTGCCTCTAAATTGTGTACTTGAGTACTATTACCAGCTATTGGAACCATAGCTCATTGATTTTGTGGATGGGATTCACTTTTAGAGTTATTTACTAATCCTAGGTTCTAACTAAGATGAGCATGACTCAAAGGCAATTGGTTTAAAACTAAATTTTGATTCAAATCATGCACATTCTCATTAACATTTAGATTAATTTCAACATAGGAAAATTAATATTGATATTAAGAATGACATATGCTAACTAACCTTGGGGTTGCATTTGATCACTAATTTTCATAGCTTTAGCATATGCCAAAGCTAATGTATTTATGGGCCGAACAGTGATTTTCATAAATATAAAAGTCATTGGTTATAAAGCATATTTATAAATCTATAAAGCTAAATATTTATCAAGATTATAGGGAGTTATAGTTCTGATAAACATCTTTTAAAATCTAGCATTGAAATATCTAATGGTTTCATTTGAATCTCTCTTCATTGTAGTGAATTATTGATATAGAACACAAAGACTAATGATCTTTCCAAACTGATCAATGAAATAATTATTGAAATCATTCTAGTTGACAATTTAGGATGATTAAGAAACCAATCATATGCTACATATCTAAAGGTAAAAGTAAATAACCTATAAGCAACATCTTCATGAATAACATTTAATAATCTTAAGGTAGCTTAAAAAGATTTGATGTGTTCTTCAACAGTAACAATGCCTATAGGACTAAATGAAGGTAAATATTTCTTAGGATTTCTTAGTAAGTCATGTACCTAACTAGGCACATTGATATAATATCTAGCTAACCAAGCCATACCTTGATGAAGATTGAATATAGTAGAAAAAATATGTGAAGCAAGTTGATATATATAAACTCTATGTTTACCCTTATCCACTCTTATTTTCCTATGAATTTCTAAGGAAATAAGAGGTATCCTTGTCTCAAACCCTGGCCTAGTTATTATTCATGGTAGTTTTATCCTGTAAAATCAAATCCTATTCAAAATGCAACATAGAAACTTTATCTTCACAAATATAAATCATCTTCACTTCAATTCTTACAAATAAGTAGATTTGTACATTTAGATATCTAATTTCAAGCAAACTTTGTATACATTCATACAAATTTTTCAAAGAATGACTATCTTTAATTGTATTAACTTAAAGATACATCCAAACTTATGAATATTAGTGATCTTTGAATAAAATTACTATCACTAACCTTAAACATGGTAGATTCATAAAGCTTAAGTAACCTTTGAAACAATTTCACATAAATCTTCAAAGAATAACTATCTTTAGCTAAATAAGCCTAAATACTAGTCTAAAACCATGACTATCAATGATATTTACAAATTTAAGCTAAGAAAAACACAAATATGCAAAGGATCCACTAATATTTAAACAAACTTCACTAAAATAGCTCAATATACTTTAGATTCAAAAATATTTAGCTCATGCCCTCCATCTGGCACAAATTTTGAAAGACTATTGATGCATGTAAATGTATCATAGGGTTCTCACAGCCTTGAAAACAATTATCATTTCAAGATTCAAATAATCTTTTTCATGATTTATTGTTTTTGATCTTCCTAAGATATATGGTGGAGTAGAAACCAAGCTATTTGATTATTTCACAAAATGATTATGCAAGTGGTTGTTGGGAACAACCTTGGTCCTAAAGTTTTGTGAAGAATCTAAAGTTATTTTAACAAAGTCTAATGAATGATGATCAAAATATAAAGTCTATAACTCTAATCTATCATGAATATTATCAATGAGAAAGTAAACTACAATGATTTGATCAAAAAATGAGAAAATAGGCAAGGTAATGCAAAAAGATAGATGTTTCTATTTCTTAGTTCAGACATCTTGACAAATCTTTAATTTTATCAAGGATATGCATCTTAAAACCAACATATGACATGAAATTACCAAATAGTATAGATCCTATTATATACCAAGAAAATATCTATGGATATTTGAAATACACAAATTATAGATGAAATTCACTTTAAATATTTTCTTAAATAAGAAAATAACATTTGCACATCTTCTAGAAAAGTAATGATATTGAAATGAATCTAACAACTTTCAGTCAACCTAACATAAATCTTAAATTAACAACTTTGCATTAATACATGCACATCTAAAATTCATAAAATCAATTCAAATCTAAACATAAAAATAATAACTTGATGAAGCAACCATGATAACAAATAAAATGAGATAATCTTCATAGAAATCTCTTTCTTGTATTACTTGCTCCAAAATTTACTTAATAGTTTTTGCTTTCAAAACTTCCTCCCTTGTTTCAATAATAATGCCCCCTTTTATAGGTTGAAAGAGCAACCCATGAGGTATGTAGGTTAGTCATTATCAAATGAGAATCAAACAAGTGTTAAGGACAAATGTACTCTTACAAATGTTTTCCTACGAATGACACTTTCCAAATGTAACTAACCTATAATCCATGTACATTACACATTGCACATGATTTTTAAAAATACCATATTCTTTTCAAATGATTTATATGGTTTTAATAAAAAACAATATTTTAAATCAACCCTATTGACTTTGAGATGCCCCTATAGTTGTAGTTTTGTTATTTTATTCCAAAATCTTCATGAATTTGTCATATTGTTCATCAATCAACTTGAGATTGATGATTGGATCTATGAATAGTTCCTCTGTTTGTCCTACTAAATCTTTGATGATTTCCTCTCTTCTACCCATATATTATTTTATGCTCTTAACATTACCAATATTTCCATTTGCAGACAAGATCATGTCCAAGATGCATTTGTTGTCAGCACTATGGTTCCCTTGCTTCTATTTTTGACATGTTGAATGAACTTGATATCTCTTTGCTATAATTCTTCATCACTTATTAGGATTGTTTAAATAGGGATAATTGGATCCTTAATCAAACCCCATAGTATTTTTATCATTCTACCTTCTAGTTTTTTGAAATATTTTGAGAGACCTTCAATGCTTTGTGACCACTTATTTATGTCCTTGATTTTCTCCATCAAGAGTATCATGGCCATATCTAAATCTGATAGGCTAATTATTTTGAGTTTAGGTATCTAGTTTGTCATTAGTATTATTGATAAATGCCTTTAATTTCTTATTTGATCCTTGCCACTAATTGGCTTAGTTTAAAGCCATGTCATCTTGTTTACTCACCATGTCTAATTTGGACCTTATTACCATGAAAGAATTGAATGTATCAAATATAGTTGATTCAAAGTTATTAATAATGCCAATTGGTACTAATAAAATAGATTATTTTTCTAGGATCTTATCTTGTTTCAATCCTATGATTGTAGCTTGTATGCTTTTTGACTGGGACTAGGCTAGCTCCAAAACATCTTCTTCAAACATGGGGTCTTCCCTTGGTCTCTATTCCCTCTTCCAAGTTAGGTGAACCAAAGGCTCAACCTTTTGGTGTATAATCTCCTAACATTTTTCCATGATAACTATCTTAGTCACTCTCTATAAGATTTTAGTAATTGGATCATATATAAATGCTACTAAAGACTAACCCATATGCTTAATTATCACCTCTAATTATGATTGGAATATTGATGGAGTTGGAGTAGCAAGCTTCCTTTTTTCTTCATTTTGTAATGTTATGATTCAAGGATTCAAATCCTATTATAGATGGATGTATGTAGTCTTTATTATAACCCATGAATGATAGATAATAGGAATATTATCCATCCTTGGTTCATATATGAACCATTCAGGTATATCAAGTCCATATATTGGGTTCTCTTCACTAAATAGTTTGATGTCCTTCAAAGGGAAATCAAGTCTAGCCATTTTTGCTTTCTTTTCCATTAATACAATTATAGTCTCAGCCTTCCTCTTAGGAGGATAAATGGCCATTAAATCCAATGACTTATCTTTTCCCTTTTCCTATTTTGCCCCTTCAACATTTTCCTCCTCTACATCTATTGTTGATTCATATGTCATGGAGAGCATTCTCAATGCATCTTCAACATATTCTTGTGGATAAAAGGCTATCATATGAATTTCTTCCTATTGAGGCAAATCTTGTTCTTCTATTATGAAGATTCAAAGGCTAAGGAGATTGAAACAACTTCTCCTAGTCTTATTTATTCAATATTATGCTATATTTGTATGTCAGATAGAGAAAGCTTAAAAGAGCTGATATCTACCAAATGATTTTGTCTAGACCAAGCTGCCATTTGTCTTCCATATTTTGATCTCCTAACAATATAGATTTAGGATTTATGCTATATTCTTTGTCTTCTATAAAATTCATATTATGTGGCTTCCTTAGTTTATAAAAATTTAATTTCACTAGGTTCATGTTCATAAGGCACAACCAAGATACCTTTGCTCTTTAAATGTTCCTTTACCCTACCATTAGGTTCCTACTATTTATGGTCATCCATTTAAAAATTGAAAGATAACTTATGTTTTGAATCTGATTCATTTTTATCCCATTGTCTAAAAATGGTTCTACTAATAGTCATGGGAAAACCATGGAGCAGTTCTTTCCTCTTGGTCTTGCAGATTCCATCTATTCCATTAAAAATTTGATATGCTACTTCCTACTTTGTTAGCTTATCTAGTACATGTATTGGTAGTTTAAGGGGGGAAATTTAGGTTCCATATATTATGATAACTATGAAATGAAATTATAGCTATATATCTCCCATTGTCTCAATGGACTTCTTGATTAAAGGAGTTACCCTCATCATGAGGACACCATTGATGGCTTGGCTTATAGTAGGATATACACAATCATAAATGAATTAGATATGGTCACTATATTTTTAATTATAAAATTTTAAATAATATTGGGACATGGTTTAGGTGCCATTGGGATACCACTCTCTTTGGTTGGGGATTTTGGTTGTAGCACATAAGGCATCTAACAATTATGACATCATGAATAACTTAGTTCTCTTCTTCGTCTTGATCCCATAAATCTATCTACATAAAAAATTGCTAATTATTTCACCTAAAGGAAGCACTACCACTTCCTCAATAATCAAATATACCATAAGCACTCATATAGGTTCCATATGTGCATTATGTGCAAATCCATACAATTTGTTCAACATGGTCATAACCATTCTGACTCTTGGTCTGAATTGGCTCACATGGATTTCCTTGTTAGGATCCACAAAAACCTTGTCACTAGCTTTTAACCACTATACTAAGATATCCTCCATGGTATATTCTTGGACCCATGCATTAATGGAAATGAGGTTTATTTGAGTCCTAGGTAACTTATAATAGGACTTATTGACCATTTTTACCTCAAGCCAAAATAGGTCAACTTCCTATAGTCATAATCTTGTATAGGGGATTTTTGTGATGTCTTAGGGTATGTTTTAGCTTATTTGATGTAATTTTATATGCCATTCTATATTTATTCATATTCTATCTTTGTCCATATGTCATTTGGTGCTTTAGGGGTCATTTTAGAGTCATATATGCAAGTGGCAGGTTTTTATGGTGCTGAGCAATTGAAAAAACAAGTTCAAAAAAGCCTAAGTTTACACATAATAAATATTTCAAGGTTTATTTTGGCTAAGTTTTATAATTATTTGAGGAGAATTATTTAAGATAATTTTCCTTAAGTCAGAACTCTTTTAGAGAATTTGTCTTGAAGGCAAAAGGCTAAGTACAAATTATTTTGAACATTTTGTTTGAAATAAAAGGAGGTGTAGACTTAATTATTTTGGGGAAATTGGTCAAGAAAAAAACCCAAGGAAAAATTCTTTCAAAAATTTTGTTTGAAAAAAAGGGAGATAAGTGCATTTGTGTCAGGAAAATTATCCCAGATAATTTTCTTAAAGACCTAATTATTTTAGACATTTTATTCATAGCAAGTGTTACAAGAAAAAGCCCAAAGTTATTTATTTCAAACATTTTATCTGATACAAAATACTCACAAACATAGTTATTTTAGAGAAAGGGTCTGAGACAAAATGTCTATAGCAATATGCTAGAAGTTGAGCTCTAATATAATTGAATGGTTTTATAGAAATTATTTGTCTAAGCATTCAATATTGATCCAAGCAAGATCTCAAAGTGTTCATAAGCTTATAGGGACATGGGTCAGATTGAAAAAATATTGGAAATTCACTACAAAATTGAATAATTGAATCAAAATGGATTTGGAAAGTATAAGGACCAGACCATCATTAGGATGTCATGAAGAACTATATTGGATAGTATGTTTATGCATTTTATAAATGAGCTTGGGAAGCCTCACACAACCATCAAACCATGTGTGATATTTTTCCTTAGTGCTAAGATCATTTTATACAAGTTCCATATCTTAACAAGTCTTCTATCTTAAGAAGTAAGCCTTCAAAGTTCATCTTTCCAAGTCTAAGGAGCCAGGTCATCCTACACATCACATAAAAATGAGTGAACCAACTTGTTTGAGCACTTTTCATCTTCACTCAAAAATCCACATGAGCTAAAGGATTTGAACACCATGGATATCTTAATTCCTAGATCATATATTAAAATTTTCAAGTCTACATGAGCTTCCTATCTCAAGTTATGAGCATTCAAAGTTAGACCTATAGACTAATATGTTCACACAAGTTTCAAATTCAAGCCTTGTCAAGTAACCATTTGGGTTCAAAATTTCCTTACAGGGTTTAAGGTTAATCAAGATCTAAGGATCCATGTAAGCTCACATATTAACATATGATATCTAATGGTTTACATTAGAGTCACATAATTCAAAAGGTCCTTAAGTTAAAACCCTTTAAAGAGCTATAGGTTGGACAAGATATGACAGTGTGGACCAACCATGCAAAGATCCAATGGCATAAGTTTAATTGATAGGAAAGTGGGCCCAATGAGATTAAAAGGATAAATTTGCTTCATGTATCTTCATCTAATGGTATGGGATGATTCAAAATGTTAAGGATATTGAGAGGCAACCACATGGTATAAGCATATAAAACAATAGGCTGACACTAAGATCCTGAGATCAATGCATGATTGACAAGTGGCATGAGCATGTTATATTTGGTAGAATATCTATGAATTACATTTGAATTCATTAGGTAAATAAAATATGATCAAGGGTTAAAGAGGTCAATGATCCAAGTTAGTTTTTGATGGCCAATCAATTGAAGGGGAGCCCAAGTGCCTTAGACAAAGGTAGACAAAGTAATTGTTGATGGGGAAAATTAAATAAAAAGCATGGAACCAAGTTCAAGAATGGTCTATTTTGAAATAGAGCCAATTTTTTGAAGGAAACCACTAGGGTGGACATGTAGACTTCAATAGCTTCATCTCCAAAGCCAACTATATGAAAGGGATCCTTCTCTCCACTTTTACATGCCATGAGTAACAAGTTAGGAGCAGTTAACAAGACAAAGTTTTAATATATGTATCTAATTAAAGTAACTACCTTGATACCAGAGCTTAGCTAGAAATAATTTGATCCCACTGTTATAACCATCAGGATGCATCAAGGAAGGAATAATGTAAATATGTAACAAACTAAAGTAACTTAGATAAATTAAGAAGATGGAATGAGCATAATTTTAGAAGCAATTGTAACTGAAGTTCAAATGAAGTTGAGCTCATTTGATTCCCCTTTGGACTTCTTTTTTCTCACTTCTCTCTCAAGTGCTATAAGTAGTTGCCATTTTAGTCTTTGTAAAAACATTCCACTCCATGTATGGTAGAGCCCTATTAGAATGATGTCATATTTTGCCTTTAAATATTGATTCAAATATGATTTTGAGTTCTTGAACAATTGTCTAAGTGTGTAAGTGATGTATGGTGATGCAAAGTGATAATCCTCTATCCTTTCTTCCCTTATACTTTCATGTTTATGTAATATTTATTGTTATAATAGGTCATATGAAGTGTTCTCAAGTGCATTAGCCTATATTTTAAGTGTAAAATGAGCCTTAGTGTCTAAAACTAGCCTATGGTTCACTTACCTTGGTTATATCTCATGCATCTCACCTCTATATTGAATTACTCATGTTAGAACCCATAAGACTTGGAAGATAGTTTGTGTGCCTTGTTTCTTAGTGAAATAAAGTATAGTGGTCATATAGAAGACATCTTGGTGTATCACCCTCTTATATTAGGTTAATTTAATGAAAATTTTAACTTTTTCCCCCATAAGAAACTAGTTAAGTAGGTGTGAGCATTCCAAGATACATTCAGGGAGCTAGCCCTTTAATCTATAAGTACATCCACATACCTATAAATGCTCCTATGTTGCCCAAATATAGAAGAGGCTTTAACACCCTCTTCTAGGGTGTGAGATTTGGTGATAATAGTTTTTTCACACCTGGTGGGACTAGGTCCAAGAGAGTGGAAATTTTTTTGGTGTGTTTATCCTCTATCAACTTTTAGAAGTAGATAACCTACCACCAATGGTGACTCCAAATGGTAACTTCAAGTTGTAAGTTGTCTAGGTATCTTTAGTTGAAGTTTTCATCAATTTTTTACTTTTTCTTTTGATATATGAGGTTGACATGAATGGCTATGGTGAATCTCCTTACCATGGACCTCTTTATTAACCTTTAGATGAACCACATTATAGTCCCTAACAGTCCTATAAAAATGGATATCAATCCTATGAGCCATGGTATCCCTATAATACTCCATTCCCCCCCCCCCATGTAGACACTATGTTATTGGATATCCCTATGAGGAAGGATACCAAGATACCTATCAAGAAATGCCTCCCTATCAATCCCAATATGAGCCTTATCAACCATACCATGATGCATATGAACTCCAAGAGTACTCCTATGAGCCTTATCATGAGGAACAAGATGTTTCTATGGATTTTATGTCAAGGTATTACAAGGAAAGATATATATTCCTTCATATTAAAATTCAAAAAAATGAAGATGGTCTTGATCCCCATCATACCCTCCTCCTTCACTTTTTCCATATTATATCAGGTCTTTGTTACCATCCATACCATAGTTAATAGTTAATGAAGATGAAATAATAACATGGGATGATTGATATGATGTGTTCCCTAATAATCACATATAATGGTTGAGAGGTTTTACCCAAAATTATAGGAAGAAGTTGGAGACATTTGAAGAACTAGAAGGAACTCAATGGGATATCAAGGAACAAATAAACTTGGCAAAGAAGTGCCTTCAATGTTTAATATATAGACTGAGTATGTGAGAGGATAAAGAGATAAAAAATTAACATGCTACCATTGAATAAACCTAAATATACTATTGGCAAGATGCAACTCCTACTTATGTAGATGTTTGTCCTTCGAATCAGCCCAATAAGTCACTTCCCTATGAGCTTACTAGTGCTTTTATCTTTTTTAAATCCATTCATCATCCCCCCATTCATGAACCTTCCACTACACCTCATATTCCATCCCCTTCACATGAGCCTATCCATGAACCTTCCACCTTACCCTTTCTTAAGGAGGGGCTTATCTTGAGAAAAGCAAGTGAAGAGGAGAAAATCCAAGCCAAGGTTGACCAAGAGGATGTCATGAGTGAATATGAGGGAGAAATCACCATAGGGACTCTCCTTGGTGACCAAAATCATAATCCTTACTTCTTATATGAAAATAAACATATTAAAGATCATATTTTAGTTGTCCATGAGGAATGTGGCCAAGACTTGAAGAGAGAGGAAATTGAGGAAGACTCCATGTCTAATCATAAATTTGTGGGTGACCATATCAAGCATGAAGTGGATTATATTGTTAATGAATAAGGTAAAGTCACTCCTCAAAAATTTTCAATCCTAAGAAAGTCTCATGAGACCAAGATATATGAAACAAATTTTGAAGATGACACTCATGAGGTGGATGAAAATGACATGTGGCAAAAGTTTGATTTCATATGTCATGATTTTGATCAGCTCGATAAGGTTACTCCTCCTCCTAATGAGTCTACATATGATTTGGATAATCCCTCTAATAGGAATTTTGATGATTGTCTTAATAAGCATGGAGAAAGGTTTCATTTTATAAATGAAGAGGAACTATGGCAAAATCCCAATGCCATATGTAAAGAGTTTGACAAGTTGGGTAGGTATTTTTTCTCCAAGAGATTATATATCTAATGACAAGGTTGATAATGATACTAATGATCATGCTAAAAAATATTCCATCAAGCATAAAGATGAAGGTCATTCTACTAATCAATAATCTATTATCATAAATCAATCTGATGATGCTAGTGTCTAAGAGATTGTAGACATGAAAAGTGACGGCAAGGTAGAAGTTATTGCACCTCAATAATAGTCAAGAGACTCACCTAATATTGATCCATATCCAAAGGTATTAGATCATGAAGAATAAGAGATTGATTCTTCCAATAATCAAGTACAATCTACCAAGGAAAAAATCAAGGCTGAGAGGACTGTCATATTTTTATACTTATACATTGAGGGCCAAATACTTGAGAAGGTGGAGAAAAAGTTTTCCATAGAGGATAAAGATGATTGGAAATTTAAAATGGTGATTTTTCAAGATATTTAAGCTCTTTTCCAAGTTGAGGATCAAGTACTTAAGTATGTGGAAAAAGAGTTTCCCATAGAGGATAATGACCAATATAGGTGGACTATGCAAATCTCCTTGATGAGATTGAAGAACTTAAAGCTGAGAAGAAGACCAACCTCATTAAGAGCAGCATGGACAATAAAAAGGTATGTCTTGTTCAACCACTATTGGATTTCATAGTTGAGGAACCATATGAGAAAGTTGAGGCTATTGGGATATAGAAAGACTCTATTTCCATAGCTAGCCTATTTGGAGCTACTTAGTTCTCATTGAACATCATGCCAATGAAGTTGCAAAACACCATGAAGAAGATGGAAGCATCAATGTCAAGGATACATGTCTCATTCAACCCTTCATGTCACAAATCAAGAGACTTTTTGAACTTACCCTTTGATCCTGAAGGAAGTTTTAATCTTAGGATAGTTAGTGCTTGAGTCAGTTTGTTTAGGTGTGTGTTTCCTTTCTTGTGTTATGTTCCATAAGTGCTCATGAACCACAAGTGTGTTTTTTCTTAGGTTTTTTTGTCTTGTGTGTTACTTATTCTTTTCCTTTCCTTGTGTTTTATGTGTTTTTCAAGGTAATTTGTATGCAAAACCTATTATACATATGAATCCATATTTAAATGGATAGGATTAGGAAACTAGTCATGGTATAATAAGCATACCCCCTAGGAAATCACCAAAGATGTTGACCATTTTTACCTCAAGCTAAAATGGGTCAACCCCCTATAGTTAGAATCTGTTATAGGGGATTTTTATGATGTCTTATGGTATGTTATATCTCATTTGATGTCATTTCATATGCCATTCTAGCTTTGGTTATAGTTTAGTTTGGTCCTTGTGTCATTTGGTGCTTTGGGGGTCATTTTAGAGTCATTTATGCAAGTGGTAGGTTTTCATGGTGCTGAGTAGTTACAAGAACAATTCCAAAAAATCCTAAATTTACATTTAGAAAATATTTCAAGGTTTATTTTGTCTAAGTGTTATAATTATTTCAAGAAAATTCTCTAGGACAATTTTCCCAAAGTTAGAATTCTTTCAAAAAAATTATCCCACAGGAAAAAGGCTAAGTACAAATTGTTTCAAACATTTTGTCCAAAACAAAAAAATCCATAGACTTAATTATTTTGGGGAAAGTGGCTGAGCAAAAATCCTGAAGTAAAATTATTTTGGACATTATATTCATAGAAAAGGGAGATATATGTCAAGAAAATTGTCTGGGATAATTTTCCCAAAGACCTAATTCTTTTAGACATTTTATCCAAAAAAAGTGTCCCAAGTAAAATCTTGAAGTCATTTCTTTCATAAATTTTGTCTGATATAAAATTCCTGAAGACATAGTCCTTTTGGAGAAAGGGTTTGAGATAAAATGTCTATAGTAATATGCCCAAATTTGAGCTCTAATGGAATTGAATGGTTTCAGAGAAATTATTTATCCAAACCTTCAAAATTGATCCAATTAGGATCTCACAGTGTTCATAAGCTCATAGGGACATAGGTCAAATTGATAAAATCTTGGAAACTCATGAAGACTTTGAAGGATTGAATAAAAATGACTTGGGCAAGTATAAGGACTAGATTATCATTAGAACATTATGAAGAACCTGAATAGACAACATGTTTATGCATTTTATAAATGAAATAAATAATCCTCATGCAACCATCATACCATGCATGATAAATTTCCTTCATGCCAAGATCATTCTATGCAAGTTTCATATCTCAATGAGTCTTCTATCTTGAGATCTAATCCTTCAAATTTTATCTTTTTGAGTTTAAGGAGCTAGGCCATCCTACACATCACATGGAAATGATAAGACTAGCTTGTTTGAGCATTTTTCATCTTCACTCAAAAATACACATGAGCTAAAGGATTATAGTGTCATGGATCTATTCATGCCTATATCATATCCTAAAAGTTTCAAGTCCATGTGTTCTTCCTAGCTAAATTTATTAGTATTCAAAGTTCGACCTGCAAAGCAAGATGTTTGTACATGTGTCAAATTAAATCCTCATCAAGTAACCATTTAGGTTTAAAAGTTCCTTACAGTGTTTAAGGTTTATAAACATTTAATGGTCTATGTGATCTTACATACTAGCACATGAGATCCAATAGTTCATGCTAGATTCAAATACGTCAAAAAGTCCCTAGGTTAAAACTTTTTAATGAGTTATAAGATGGATAAGATCTGATGGTATGGACCAAAAAAGTAGAGATCCAATGGTGTGATATCAACTGACAAAAAAGTGGGCCCAATGAGATCAAAAGTCTTATGTTTCTTCCTGTATCTTGATCTAATGGTGTTAGATGAGTCAAAATGTCAAGGAGTTTGAGAGGCCACCATGTGGTGTAAGCACATAAATTAGTTGGCTAACAACAATATCCTTAGATCAATACATGATTGACAAGTGGTATGAGCATGTTCTAGCTAGTAGATGATCTACAAATTACATTCATTCACATCAAATATATCAATATAAAGTGAGGGCCAAAGAAGTCAATGATTTGAGTTAGTTCTTAATGGCCAATTAAATGAAGATGAGCCAATGTGACTTAGACAAATGTTAATAAAGTAATTTTTGATGGGATAAAGTAAATAAAAATCATGGAGCCAAGTTTGAGCATGCCCAGTTTGAACCAAAGCCAACATTTTAAAGGATGACATAAAGGTAGACATGTAGACTTTAATGGCTTCATTACCAAATATAGATACATGAAGGGACCCTTCTCTCTACTTTTGCATGCCACAATAAACTAGTCAAGATCAATTAAAAACAAGACAAAGTTATAATATATGGATCCAATTATTATAATTGCCTCAATGCCAGAACTTAGATGGAAACAACTTAATTACATCATTGTAATCATCAGGGTGCATCAAAGAAGGAATAATGTAACTATGTAATAAACTGAAGTGACCTCGATCAATCATGAAGTTTGAATAAGCATAATTGCATAAGCAATTATAACTATGGTTCAAATGAAGTTGAACTCATTTAATTCCCCTTTGGACTTCCCTTTTCTCACTTCTCTCTCAAGTGCTATAAGTAACTGCCATTTTTCCCTTTGTAAAAAAATCCCACTCCATGTATGGTGGATTCCTATTGGAATGATGTCATATTTTACCTTTGAACATTAACACAAATCTTATTTTGAGTTATTAAATAATTTTTTGTGTGTAAGTGATGTATGGTGATGCAAAGTGATAATTCTCTATCCTTTTTTCCCTTATCCTTTCATATTTATGAAATATTTCATGTTCTAGTAGGTCATATGAAGTTTTTTCAAGTTTATGAGCCTATATTTTAAGTGTGAAATGATCCTTAGTGTTTTAAACTAGCCTATGGTTCACTTACCTTGGATATCTCTCATGCATCTCACCTCCATATTGAAATACTCATGTTAGAACCCATAAGACTTGGAAGCTAGTTTGTGTGCCTTGTTTCTTAGTAAAAAAAAGTATGATGGTCATATGGAAGACATATTGATGTATCATCCCCTTATATTAGGTTAATTTAATGTAATTTCTAACTCTTTTACCCATAAATAACTAGTTAAGTAGGTGTGAGCATTTCTAGATACATTCAAGGAGCTAGCCCTTAAATTTAGAGGCTCATTTTCAATATAGATACACCCAAATACCTATAAATGTTCCCATGTTTCCAAAATATAGAATAATATTAAACACCCTCTTCTAGGGTACAAGATTTGGTGATAATAGGACTGAAAAGCAATAGGAGATATGTATGTTATTTTTCTCAAACTAGGTTCATGGATAAGCATACCCTTGTCAATTTTAGCGTCTTTGAAAATAGGACTTAGGACAACAATAAAATGTAATACCTCTACCTTGGTGGAAACACAATGGAGTCTTGTCAACTATATTTTCATGATGTTATCATACAATCTCTTGATTGGAAGTATCTTCTCCTCTTCCTTGGTTAAAATTCTTTGGTTATCTATGGTCTAAAATAAGCTCAAGTAGTTATTGTCTCTTGTATTTAGTGAATAAGCCATAAACTTTATATCTTTGAATACTCTACCCTCTGTGTCTAATGATAAATAAAATTCAACCATTTTCTTTGAAATATGTCCATAAGTTTCCATTGTCCTAGTTTTGATTGAATTGTCCAAAGATAATTCAACACTTTCAACTATTTGGTTAGACTCTTTGAACAAATTTGATTAACAGGCTCTCTCTTTTGGATCAAAATAATGTTTGCAAGAATAATTATAAGGATTTATTTTAGGTTTGAGGTTTTTTATATGGTTTAACTAAGATTTAATTAAGGCATTTGAGTTTTAAGTATTTGATTTGGTGACCCAAATTGTAATTTGATCTTAAAAGCTATACCTTTGCATGTTTGGGTCCATAAAATATTTTAATCTGACATATCTACCTATGTGGCATCTCTTTGCCATGCTATTTATTTAATTTTAAAATCTGACCATTATCACTTTGGACATGTGTCTTCATCTTTTTCCCCCTATAAATTTTATTAAATTCACTCCATTGATCTCCTCGAGAGTTTTTTGGCCTTGACTTTTAATGTTCATCATTGATCTTTGATCTGAGCTTCCAATATTGTGACACTTGGTAGTCTCATATGCCTTTTATGTACCCTTACATTAGTCTCCATCTATTTAATTATTTTAATCCACATGTTTTCCTTATATTCAATATGAGATTATTGACTTGACTTGATTTGAACCGTTGATCTCCATTTACATGGTTGAATATGTGCCATTGATCTTTGATCTACATGATTGAACATGCATCATATATCCAATAAACATATGATCAAACACATGTCATTCATTATTATTATGACACATGTTACCCTCACATTCAATCTCAATATCCTTTAAACTATTGACTTCATGCTCACCATTAGATCTCCATGTGCATGATTGAACACATGTTGTCAATCTTTGATCTTGACTTATTGACTTTGGGCTTCAATGTGGATCATCGATCAAAATTTGTACATAATAATGTATAAATTTAATCTTGATCTTGGTAAAATTGACTTATTGAATTCAATATATCACATGCATGTCTTTAATCTATGATCATGTATTTTAAGATTTAGACACTTGGCAACCCTATGTTCAATTTGTACCTGTGAGTAGTAAAAATCAAAGAGTAAGTGCTCAAGACATATAACTACTTAGCATATATTATAGACTAAAGTTTTAATAAATTAATAAACTCGATCAAAACTTAGGCTAAAATTAAACTAAGGTTAAAATAGAATAAAATGACCCGTCAAAAATATGAATCCATTTTAGTAAGAACTTAGACTAAAATTAGTATAGACTAAGGTTTTGAATATTATTTAAACTTGGATTCAAATAATCAATTAAGGAATAAATGTTAACATAATTATTTGAATGGGACCATATTATTTAACCAACTAAGGGTCAAATTAACATTGAATCATAAACCGATGAACATGTGTTCATTATAATGAAGATCCATTGATTTTGTAAGATATAAACACATGAGCCAAACATTAGTAACATTAGATAATATCAAATGAAGCTTATGTGCTAGCATGTTAGTGTAATTTAGATCAAAACATTGTATTAAACAATGAATTCTAATCAATTTGAATGCCCAATTTATAGCATAATTTCAAATTTTGAAGAAGGGTCCTCATTTTTTATAAATAGGGGATGTTAACCTCAACATGAGTAAATTGTGTTTTCCATAGTAGGTATAATGTGTAGGAGCATCCAAAATTTTGTGAAATCTTTTATCATCCAAAAATAGAGTGTTTATTTGTTTATGTTATTTATTTTTTATTTTTACATGTCTACTCATTCACAAAAAAATCTTGACATTTACATGAGTTTGCACATATTTATTTGTGTATGTGTTGGTACAAAGATACAAATATTGTTCAAGTTTATGTTTGCATAGTTTAATGACTGACCATGTGGCATGTATGTTATGACATGAAGAAAGTACTTAATAATTTCCAATTGGAAAGAATGTTATGACCTAAGGAATTTTAGTGTGGAGAGGACATTTTCTCAAGTGGGGGAAGAGAGAATTTGAAGAGACATTTAGCCAATAAAATTAAAGAGGTAAAAATAAGATTCTTGGGTTAGAAAATGGACATGAATAGGTGGTATAAATTTGGAAAAATAAACATTTATAGAAGGTGAACTAATGGAAACTAAATAGTTTGCTAGACAAAATTCAAAATAGATTTCAAGAAGAGAATAAATGCGGAAGAATTCAAAGGAAAATTGAAAAGATGCATGAAATATTAGAGGATGGTAAGAGGGTCTAAGTATCTTCATGAAATGTAATAATCTCATAGAATCATTTATAAGTGTGTGGGGATGTGTATTTTATTCATTGTAACAAGCTATTGAATATAATAAGATGATGCATATTTTGATCAAGTCTGAATATATGCAATGTGTGTCCATGAAAATTTGAAACCCTTGAAACATAGGCGTAAAGGTTTTCCTTAGTTAGACTCCTTATTTTGTGTTTGCATTAATTGGTATTAGAGCTAGGTTTTTTTATTTGTGGGTTAAGTGTGTGAAGCTCATATGTGAGTTAGTTTGAGGCTATGAAAGAGAAGTCTATTGAGTGTGTTGCAATTTTTGAAAAATAATCTTGCATAAGTTTCTTTCTAGTGTAAGATAAGTGCTAAAAGTGATGAGAGTATGAGATAGCCTCTATTATGAATAAGTTTCAAGTTGTGAAAGATAATACTATTGATTGTGGTGAGATATGGCACATGAGAAAAGAACATGAGAGGTGGAAGACTTGAAAAATATTTTGAAAATATTATAAATGAGATTGGAAATAATGTAGATGATTTCAAAAATAGGAAATATTATAGATTTAAGTGAAGATAATGAAGAGGAGATGCTAATGGGGTGGTTTCCCCTATGAACAAGGTTATATGATTTATAGAGAGGCTAAGAAAGTGGAAGAAACTATTCTATTATAATAAAGAGACCCACAAAGATCAAGATGAAGGAAAGAGGTAAGTCTCCTTGTGATATTTTTTTGTTATGTGGAAAGTAAAGTCCAAAACAACTCATGGAATGGATAATTGAGCTGGAAATATATTTTGAAGATGAAAATATTGAGGGCCCCATGAGGGTAAAGACTATAAGTAAAAGACTATGTTGAGTTACATTTGAGTATTAGATAGTTCACCAAGATAGGATAAAATAAAAATGAAATATGAAGATAAATATATGGGAACATATGGTTTCCAAGTTGATGGGTCATGTTGTGCACCTAAGAAGGCAATTACGGTGGATGAAGAAGCTTCAAAACTTGAGGCTTGAGATACAAGAGAATAAGAATATTGCCAAGAAGGTAAATATGAAGGGGAAGTTTCCATGTGAGAAATTGAAATCTATTCCAATTAGTATCAAGGAGAAGGATATGTACGTAGATAAGAAGGTTGTCTTAGAAGAAAACATGAAAGGATGTTTCCCTTTATGAAGCCAAAATATGATTTTAAAAATATTAAGGTGAAATAGAGTTGTGAGAAGCCTAAAGAGGAAGGAATCCTCATGCAAGAGGATATGAAAGTGATATTAGTGGAATAAAAAATAAGGAAACCCATTATTCAATGATAGGAAGGACTTTTTAGTATCTCATATGTGGTAAATATCATAATCATCCTTGGTGAATGAAGGAAATGCATTTTTATTTTATATTTTGGAAGTAGAAGGGTTGAGAACAACCAAGAAAATATATATGTTAATGTATATGAATCAACATCGGTTAATGAACAATAAATTGTTGTTATAGAGATTCATGTTTCCATGGAGGAAACAATAAAGGTAGATGAAGTGAAAATTTATGCAAACAAGGAAGAATGTGAAGAGGAGAAACTGCTTCATACATAGGCTAGAGAGGAAAAGAATGTGAAGGATAACATTGAAAACCCTATTTCAAAAAGTATATATTTTCAAGTTTGAAAGATTCCAAAGAACATAAGGTAAAATAAAAATAAGGAAAACATAATCAACATGCAGTTGATTCAAATAAAAATGAATAAATAACAACCATGGAGGTTTTTGATAATGGGCCTATGGGAGTCCACCAGGAGAGTGAACCACTTTATTTTATAAGATGTTAGGAGTAAAAATTTATTTTTACATAATCAAGAACATGTGCATAAGTGGAGCAATAATTGTCTTTCAAGACTCTTATAAATGAAGAAGACATAAACAAGATGACGGTGTCAAGAGAGGAGATGGAAGCCATGAAAGAAGAGAAGATAAAAATGGAAAAGGATGACATGAGGATGGATCCAACAATATGTTTGACAATGAGGGAAAAAATAAAAGAAATATTTAGGTGGAGGTGGACAGACAATAGTGGGTTCAAGCCCATAAGAGAAAAGATTCAAGAAAGAGCATCTTAGTGGAGGTGATTAGACAAAGGTTTCCCATGAAAGGTGGAGAGAAAAGAGGATAAGACTTTAGTAAAGGAGGATAGAATATGATGGGTATAACCCCATAAAATTAGGATTGAGTATATTTAATGAGAAGGATACATATTTGAAACCAACAAGTATCTATACATGGAGAATAAAGAAAGATAATCAAGTGAAGTACTTAGTTTATTGGATGAGAATGCCATGGCCATTATGATTCATGGTCAAAAGAGTGGATTTTCCACTTATCCCATCCATGTGAGTAGGAGATCACATTTATAAACCTTGTGTGTTTGATGTAGGAGAATCTAAGGGTTTTTTTAATCTTGCATCAACCAAAAATAGAGTGTTTATGTGTTTATGTTATTTATTTTATTTGTTTGTTATTTTTGCATGGTTACTCATTCAAAATTAGTTCTTGACATTTTCATGATATTACACACATTTATTTGTGTATGTATTGGTGTAAGGATGACAATATTATTTAGGATTAATTTTGCATATTTTAATGACTATCCATGTGGCATGTATGTTATGACTTGAATAAAATCCTTAGGAATGTCCAAGTGGAAAGAATGTTATAACCCAATGAATTTTAGTATGGTGAGGAAATTTTATCAAGTGGGGCGGGATAATTTGAAGATTAATTTATCCAAGAAAATATAGGATAAAAAAAATTATCATGTTAGAAAACAAACAAGAATAGGTGGTAGACATCTAGTAGAAGAAACGATGATAGAAGGTGAAGTGATAGAAACTAAATAGTTTACTAGATGAAATTCAAAATGGATTTTGAGAAGAGAATGAAGAGGGAATAATTAAAAATAAAAAAATAAAAATAATCCCAAACTCTAAGAGGATGTTAGGAGGGTTTTAGTATCTCCATGAAATGTAATAAGCCCATAGAGGCAATTGTAAGTGTGTGGGGATGTGTATTTTTTTCATTGTAACAGGTTATTGCATACAATAAGATGCTAAGTATTTTAACTTAATTTTAAATATTTAAAATGTGTTTCCATGGAATTTTGAAACCATTACAACATGCGAATAAATATTTTCCTTAGTTGGACTCCTTACTTTATGCCTGCATTATATAATAGGTGTATAAACATGAATGGAACTAGTATGAATAGTAGTTTAGACACTTATTATAGGATATAAGCCTCTGAAAGGTGGAATACTAACATTAAAATTTTGATTATGTTAAACCTCATATTTTGTTTCATTGGTTTTAATTATCTTTCATCCCTAGAGACATGCAACAAAGTGTTAATCATATTTTGATTCATCTAAAATATTTGTTTAAGTTCACATCAATCTATGTCAAAAAATTATCATCACGATCATATTTACTATTATCTATATGTACATCATAAGAATGAACATTTATATCATTGGTATATTAAATTATAATTATGTTAGGTTTTGGCTTATGTAATAATAATAATAAAAAAAATAGATATAAAATTAAAACCCTAATAAAGAAAAAATTTAAAATGCTAAGAAAAATTAAAATCTAATGTAATAAGAAATCCAGGGTGTTTTTTTCCTTGACTCAATGATCAATTTCACCAAAATTGTTTTATTTATTTTAAGTAGAGAAATAGAATAGTTTAAAACTTAGATATGATCATGTAATGTAAAGTATGGAAATAATAAATAATATGAATTAAAATTAATAATGTAGATATTAAAAATTTCAATTTAATTTTGACAAAGTAAGAGGGGGTAAATGTACTTAGCTGATTTTGATTGTCCATCACTAATAGAAGGTGTACCTATAACTTAAACATATATGTAACTAATTTATCAAATACTTAGAACTGAAATAAAGGACCAATGCCTCTATGGATGTTGTTAATAGATTTTGACCCTCGTGGTATCCAACACTATCTATTGGTTATTGGCAATGACCTTATGCAATGTGTAGGTCTCTAACTCCCAATATCCCTACACCTTCACTTAAAAATACTTATTTTTTAATAACATTCCTTTTATCCTATGCACTATTGTTTTTTTCCTTCTCTTTCCTTCCAAATCATAATTTTTATTTAAACAAAAATATTTTATCAAAACAAGGGTTAGTATTTTGCATTGCATAACCCTAAAAATGCCTCACTAAATGGTTGAGAATTTAATATTTATAAATACTCTAATGATGACTCTAACCATGTTGAATTATCACACCTTTGTGTGTGTGAGAGAGAGAGAAAAATATTGAACAAATTATAATTAAATATAATGTTATAATATTTGACACTTAGCACTAGCAAGCTTCGAATTTTGTGTTTTTAAAATTGGTCAAAGGCATATCCTTTGATGGTTTTTTTATATGTGTGTGTATTTTTTATGATATCATAATAGTGTGATAACATATTCCTTAAATTTCCAAGATATTATAAAGGTGTGACCCTATAATTTCAAATATGTTACAAATTGAGTATAACCTTAAGAATGACTTATATTTATCAATACGTCTTCATTATTTCTCACTATGACTAATGCATTGAACATGCCTAGGAAGACCTAATGATGACTTCCCAATTTTAAAAATAAACATTGAATGTGATAAGACACTATAGGTAAATTCATACCCTAAAGTAATTGATAATGTATAAAGATTACAGATAGTATCCTAATAGTGTAATTCTATTATCTAAGATGTGAATAAGATTTGTCTAGGATTTTGATGTTCTTGTATAGACTAAGATGATTTTTTTAATATTTGATTAGGTAATTAAACATGTTTAAGGGATCCTATAACCACTATAAGTAAAAAATATAAACAATAAAAATTAAATGAGAATAAAATAGGGAATAAATCCCCCAAGAGATATGATAAAAAACATGAAAACTTCCATGAAACTTCCCCCATAGAACTATAATTTCACCAAAATTCTGCCAACAAATAGAAATAGAAAATTGCTAGAGATAATAATAAATATCTTGTTGATGTGAGTTTTATATAAACCTTAGAGAAGTTTTAAATGAGGTAACCTCTAAAGTTTTTAAATCTTTGTGAAACTAGGTTTTATTTTTAGGCATGAATTGTAGGTATGTGGTTAGAACAATCAGGTGTTGAATAGTAGGTTGAACCTATGGGTTATTTAACTAGGTTTGTGGGTGGATTCATGGATTATAATAAAAAGGATGGATAACTAGGTGATTTGGATGGGTGAAAGACTATCCTATGGTGGGTAAATCTCAAATAAACTTTAAAAATAAGGAAGGGTAAGGCAAAAAGGAAGATCATATGTCTTTGAAATGGATTTTCTTATTGTCTTTTTGATGGACAAGTATCTCAAGAACCAACATTTGATGTTTGCATCTTTTACAAACTCATAAACAAGTATAGCTATGAGTCTAGGATAACAGATATAGGATGATTGATGGTCTCAACTAAATGTTGTTCTTCTTAAGGCTATTGTTGCACACCTTTGGATAAGAGAATATAACTTGGACCAAGATGTTATCTAGGGTAGTTATGGATCACACCTAGAAGACTATATCTAAAGAGATACCTCTACACACCTTGAATTATCTATTCAACTTTTACTAACTATCTAAATCAATGAAATTTATCAATCTTCAATATCTATACACATCTAATACTAATATTCATTAATAAAGCAATCAAATTCATTCATAATATTAGCACACAAGAATTTTTGAATCAATACAAAAAAAATTCAAATTCATTAACACAAAGAGGGAATAAGAAAGAGAAAACACATTTGTATGATAATAAATTCCTTAATTTCTTCCTATATATTCATTCAAAAATCTAACCCTTTGAAAAGAGGGTTCTACATGGATATAAAGATCTTGGGGAAGGGGTCACCTCATCCTCCAAGTTTTGAACACTTTGTTTACTTCTTGATATACTATAACATAAGTCTTGGTTACATGTTAATAATTCATAAATATCTTAGTCATGTAACTATGTACATGCTGACAAAACAATTTAGTTGATTATAATATAAATGCGAATAGGACTTAACTATTCAATTATAACTATTACATGCAAAATTTATACAAAATAAGCCTTCATGATAAATTATTTCTTGTTTAATGTGTCTCAAAACTATCATCATAACTATAGTTTTAATGGTGATTGACGATGTGGTAACTGAAGTGGTACTCAGAGATGCACTAGTTGATTAAGCTATAAGGCGGTGTTGATGTGGATGTAGTTTATGACACTATAGGTGGAGTGTTTGAAGTCTTTAGAGTAGATTTTGTAGGAGGCATTTGTTTTGATTCCTTCTTCTTAGCAACTAAGTCTTGGTAGTGCTCATATGACTTAGCATGTTGTGCTCAAATTAGGTTCATATCTAGGAGGTATGGCATAGTCACCCTATTTATTTGCTCTATGAACTTAGCTTGTTATATCTTGGTAGCTCTAAAGCTAACCCAAAATACTTCAACCTCTATCACCTTCTTCCTAGCTATGCTCAATTTGGATTCAATGTCTTCTAAGATTAAACCTTGTAGACTCTATTTGAATAGATTAGAGGCTTTCTTAATAATTTGATCAAATGTGACCCAAGTCACTAGCTTTCCTTTGTTATCTTGAATTATAGTCAATTCTAGATCTATCAAAATTTTCTCAGCCTGCTTCTCTTACTTGGACAATTTATTTGCTAAAGTCTCAAAGGATGATACCTAATCTTGGGCCTCTTATGTTCTTTTTAAAGCTAAATTCAAAGCATTTGATGCCTCTAATAGGGTCATCAAGTCCAAGTGGATAAATTCCTTATTAGGGTTATATAGCACTAAGAAATTTAATTTATTGCCATCCTCTCTATGGATTTTTAATAATCTAGTTATGGAATTGACATGATGAGCTAAACAAACTTTTAAAGAATGAATAAAATCAAGAATCTCATATAACCTAAGTGTTTCATTCTATACATCTTGATCAATACCATGAGGGACTCAAATTACCTATTATTTCTCTCCGAGAGTCTCTAACTCATCTCTGAGCTCTTATCTAGCCATTTTGGCCCCTTCATGTATGTCCAAGATTAATTTTGTATGGGTCTCCATGTAGGATTCAAGGTCCTCAATATATGGGGATTAACCCTTTTGCCTGCCCTACTTCTTGCTAAGGGAATAAACTTATTCCCTCTCCTCCATGATTAAAGTTCTACCTAAGCTATCCTCTATTTTCCTCTTCTTTACCCATTATACTGATGTTTTAGCCTTATAAAATAGTTAGCTCACCATTGGCAATTTAGTGATCTTTAGATTGGGCCTCTTAGAGGCTAAGGCTCCTAACTCCTTAGCCCAATCTAGAAGAGTGACATTTGAGGTATCTAAGGGCTAAGCTTGCACTTGAGCATGTTCTTCAAGACCAAGCTTAGTTTTAGTGTAAGGATTGGGCATTGATGTCCATATGATTTTTTACTAGTCTATGTTTCTAAATTGTGGCATTAGATGGACAATAAAGATTGGTTTCTTTTTAAGTGCCCTTTTGGTGGTCACTATTGTGGTTGTAGAAATTAGATTCAAGGAAGGCAAGGTGAACCCAATTAGGTATAAGAATAAACAATTGGGTTGATGGATTGGGTAGTGGATAAAATATACAAAACCATAGTTTATGGGATGAAGAATAAAGGAATGGAAATCATAGCAATGGAGGGTAGAGTAGGTGAAATATTAGTAGGTAGATTCATAGATGGGTGCATGAAGAGTAAGCCCATAGAAAGTGACCATATATGAATGAATGAATGTAGAGATTATTAGTGTAGGGATGATAGAAGTCAAAAGTGAAGACATCAAAGGGAAAAGGCCTAAAGGGGTTGTGAGTAAAGGACCATTACCTGATGGTTCACTTATGAGAGGTACCCTAGCCTTGAGTGATTATAGGCTCAATATATTGCCCTATTTCAACTCCTCCTCATCCACCTCTTGTGTTGGTCAGGTCTATGGTATGTCTCCCTTAGGATTCCTTTGATATCACTTTGTTGTTCTACCTACTTGTGTAACTATTTCCTATTGGGGAAGAGAGGGGGAAATAATTCTAGGTGTTGGGGATGTAGAACCCACTATTTTATTTTTATTGGAAGAGTCTAAGAAAATAATCATGGGTTATTCTCTTTGTGCAATGAAACTTGCTTGAGTTAGATCCTTATCTAAATATTTCTTGAATTAGGAGAATTTATTCCTCTTCAACTTGTGTAGAGGCAAGAATTTGTTCTTCTTGGGGTTGTTCATCATGTGCTCCAATCAGTGGTGCTTGACCTACTAACTACTATTGGTCTTGAGGTTGGAATTGAGATATTTGGGGATATTTTCCCTCTCCTTATAGTGTTTATGATGTCTTAACACTCTAATAATAATAATAATATCTCCATCATCTAAGAGGTGGGATCCTAAACTTTGCTTCACCGAGTGTAAGATATGGTGCAACCTGAATCACTCCTAGTAAGTCCTCACTCAACCCTATAGTTGCATCCATTTATTTTACCTCTTCATCATCCTTATAATTCAATAACATAAAATCATGATCCATTGGATCACGTTTATAAATGAGGCCAAGGGTTTGAATTTTATTTTGTACCTTGCCATGAAGATTCTAGTCTCTCTGAGGGAGGGTAGGCAATGCATATTCCTTTCTAGCATTTCCTGCTTCCTTAAATTGCCTAGGAATTTTGTATTACATTCTCTCAAATGGTGATGTGGGATCCATGGAATTGGCCTTCTTATTTTTTTCCAATTCCTCATCAATGTTATTCCTATCTAGTATGTAATTTCCTACTCAATTACTTTGTCCATAATGAACTTAGGGAGCTGAAGAGGATCTACCTTGTGGCAAACCACATAATAATAGTGTAATACATGTAGATAAATTAGTATCATATGTTATTGGTAAGTGTCTTGGATATACGAGGTGAAATTCTTACCAAAGGCCAGTCATGGATGGCCATCCAAACTTAAGGGTAGAGGTCCTAAGTAATTTCACTATGTTTTTGACATAAGATTACATGTGCGCAAAATTATAATAGTCACAAATCCAATTCTTGATGACTTTTTTATTGGGATACCATAGGAATCCATTATGTATATACAATATCCCCATGACTATGTCTAATAGATAAGACATCATGTAAAAATTCCCTCCTAGTGGTCACTTATCTTTATGCAAGATTATTCTTAGAGGTGTGCACTAATGACTTCCCCCAAAGAGTAGGTGCGATCTAAGGTACTTAGAAAGTGTAGCAAATGAACCCATTCCAAGTGTATTAAATAGATTCTTTCATGGACAAAAATTCTATTTAATATTTCCATTATCACATGGATTCCCATTTTAAATCAAGTGATGGGAATAGGGTTCTTGACATGTTATTTTAAGGTGAAATGGGAATAGGGTTCTTGACATGTTTTTTTAAGGTGAAATTTTCTTCAAGGAAAAACCATTTTAATAGAGTTGGCTTCACATTATTGGCCTTATTCCATGTAATGATAGTGTGAAAATCAAAAGTGACATATAGAATGGGTAGGCTCAAATACATGTTAAATGTTTTGCCTGCTAGATATTTGACAACTATGTTATTATCAACATAGTGAAGGTATCCATCATTATCCCTTTGAAGAAGAGGACCGATAGTAAATATATGAATGACATAATTTATGGATTTATAGTTTCATAATGTAGGGATTTAAATTTGAAAGGGAGTAGGTCCTTTATTAGATACTTATCTTCAGCTAAGATGTCTTCTTCAAGTGCAAAAGAGTCTACATTTTCCACTACTTCTCATAATGTTGAGTAGTTTAGCTAATTGCCATAAAAATTAGTGTCATCAAACATGGTTTCAAAATAATCTATGGAATATTTGATATAAAACTTGGATGGTGCCAAGGATATTTTGTATGAACTAGATGATGATGCCATGGTGGTTTGACAAATACTAGCATGCTCCAAAATTTTGATAATGGTATATAACACTGAATTTAATTTCAATGATTATCAAATCACTCTAATAGAAATTATGGATTTTGGGATCAATTAAAGCTAAATTTTAATTTATCTCAAAGATGGAATGATGTGAATTTGGTTTGGGGCTTGATGTTAATATATTTACGCATTGATTTCTAGTTCATGTACCATTAATTGTCAATGTCTATGAGCTCATCACCTTGATTAAATTTGAATATGACCACCCTATCCTAGTGTACATGCCATGTAGGATTCCTTGTCATTTAGCGTGCCATGGTGTTAGCTTTCATCCTTTTCCATGTGTCATTATGTAGTATAATCAAGAGAAGTCAAACTTTACCTTTAGACTAAAAGAATCCAAAGCATAAAATTTTCTTTAGAAAGATTTTATTTGAAAGATGTTATCCCAAAGTTTTTGAAACAAATATGTCAAAGTACAAGTACTCTTTAGAAGGTTATGGTTTGGGAAAAATTAGTCACATATGATGTTCCTAGAAAAACTCTCATGAAATGAAAGTTATCAAAACAAAGATTTTGATGACTAATCTTTGAAACAAAGTTTTTTAAGTGAAATCTTTGAAATGAAAGTTGCCAACACAAATCCTATGGTGAGAAAGTTTCTAAATAAAACATTTATAAAATAAATTTATTGATATAAAAGTCCTTGATGAAACATTTCCTAAGAGAAAGACCTCACAAAGAAAAGATGTCATCCAAAAACTTTCTAAAACAAAGATACCAAAGAAAAGCTTTTGAAGACCAAACTCATTGAATTAAACCTTTTGATGAAATCCTTCCAAATAAAAATTTCCCTAAAAAAGATATTGAATTAAAGATTTTGTAAACCAAACATGATGGAGTAAACCTTTCGACAGAATCATTTTGAATCAGAAGTTACTGACAAGAAAGTTTATGAAGTGAAATTTTTTGAATGAAAATCTCTTAATTAAGTGAAGTCTTCAATGAGAAAGTAATTGAATAAATGTTTTTGAAGGGAAAGATTTTGAAACAAACTTGCCAAAGACTAAACTTGCTGAAATAAAGTAATATGAATTCTTGTCATGCAAATCCATTCTTTCCTTCTTTTCATTAAAAGGTTAGTTTGGAAAAATGTTTCAAAAGGGAAATAAATATGCTTCAACATGATTCAACATTCAAAGCATCAATTTTATGATAAAAAATAGAACTATCATAACCCTCAAAACACATATATACCTAGATAAGATATTCATTATTCCCAAAAACAAAGGGGGTCCATACTTTTTAGATAAAAATACATGGTGAGTGTGTTGAATACAGCAAATAGTGACTCATAGGTGTGAATACTCTAGAGTTTTCAATAACATAGAATCTATGGTTTTTCAATCCCAATATCCACCAAAAATTTATCCCAAAATAAATTATTAAACCTTAAATAAAAAGAGACTCTTAATAATCCTATGCAATATACTAACTTTACTTACATCTTGGATATGTGTGAAAAGTGTTGTTATTCATCATCTATTATTTTAGGTTTTAAGGTAAAGACATGAGGGTGAGCCATAAGTTTCACTTTTATTGGGTGTTAAGTGTATATATGGGGAGCTTGGGCATTGCTCTATTGCTAGTCAGGCATTCATAGCCTTGACATAGATACCTTTGATCACCTATTCCTTGTTTTTCATATTTTTCATGATGCATGATACATTGATCTTATTTCATCATGTAGGATTTGAATACTTTTTTTATTTTCTTTTGTATTTAGGTTATGCCTTTTTTTTAATTTTTTATTTTTTTGATTTGTGAAAGAGGGAAGAAGGTAACTGCAATGAGCTAGTCTTAGTTAGAATTTTGGTTTAATCACAATATCCTTGTCAACTCTTACCCATGTCCATAATTATTACCTTAAAAATGTATTAATGTTTTATGTGAATTTTTCCCAAGGATATAAGGAGAGTTTTATAAATTTGTATATAACTATGGGAGTAACTTTCACATACCTGATGAAATCATTAGCTTTAGGATATATTCGTGGCTAACTCTCTCATTACTTACCTGGCTTAAAAGTTTTAAACTATAGTATGCATTACCCATTGATTTGAGTTGGATTTAAAACACCTCAAACTACGTTTTATTATACTAGGATTGACCAAAATTTGATAGTCATGAAATCAAAAGAAAACCATTCTAGAAAGTAGGAAAACTACTAAAAGCAAAAGGGCTAATCTAGAAAATAGGAACATATCTAATAAATCAAACTACTAAAATTAGGAAAGTAACTAATAAATCAAATATAATCTACTCTTACCTTTGATAGAATGCCTATTATTAATTAGAGACCTCTCTATATGGGGAAACTATGAAGTAATGCTTCAAAAATTATTTGTTAACTAGATATGTTAAATTGTTACCTTGAATATATTTCAAAATAAAGGCATTATTACCCAATATTTTTAAAATTTGATACGGTTCTATCCATAGTAGGGTAAAATTATCATGCATTAATTTTTTTCTCATGGTATTTTTCCCATAGTAGAAACAAGTCAAGTATCTTGAATGCTTTAAATTTTTCTCTCTTTTAAAACCATATCTTGACCACATCCTTATGTTTGTTGAAGTTTTACAACATTTTATCCCTAAAGTCTTCCATTTAGATGATATCAAACAATATAGACTCTATTTTTTCATTGGGGTCCATGTATTTTTGTATAATCTAGTACATTAGTAATTTTAGCATGATTGGAAACACTAGCTATTTCCCATATACCAATAGATATGGTGAAGCTTTGAGGGCCTATTTATACCTAGTCCTATCTACCTAGAGTGCATATTTTAGTAATAGATGACACTCCCTTAGTTTATCTATAGATAACTTCTTGATAACATCTATAAGGTGTTTATTACTTGATTCAACCAATCCATTCCCTTGTGGATAGTTATTAGAGGATGATCTAATTGTAATCTGATTATTATGGGCCCACTCAGTGAACTCAATTGATTAAAATGCTAGACCATTATCACAAACCAAAGAGATAAGGATGCCAAACCTACTTTTGATATGTTCTTAAAGAAAATTTATCACATATTTGGATTTATATTTCTTGGTGGCTACTACCTTAGTCCATCTAGTGTAGTAATTTATAGCAGTGAGCACAAACTTGTGTCTAGATGAGGAATTTGGGTTTATAACACCAATGAAGTTTAAACCCAATTAGGATAATGACCTACCTTTAACCATAGGATATAGATGCATTGATGCATGTACCTCTCTTTTTTCCAAAACCTAGCATTCATAGCACATCCTCATGTGGAAGTGAGCATCCTTGAAGACCATCGACTAGTAGTAACCCATTATGAGTATTTTATGGGTTGTAGTAATACTGGATGGATGGTTGTTTTCTATATTTTGATGCATATTTTCTAAGATTTATTGAGCTTATCCACTTGACACACATCTTAAATAAATTCCTTCATAATTATTTATGTATAGGACTCCCTTCTTGCTTATGTAATGAGATGCCTTGATCTTTAAATCTCTATTTTGCTCTCTTTTGAATTCCTAGGGGCATGTTTTAGTGATTAGTAATTAAATAATACCTGAATAATAATATTATTAGGTGACCTATCTCTAGTAGACCTCTTCAATGGTGATGCATGGGTCTATTTTGGTCATCAATTGAACTATGCCTTGTCCTCTAATGATCCTAGTAGGTTTGATTTCAATATCAAATTATTATAATTTTTACATCGATTTACCTCTATGCTCCTTTAATTTATTTTATCCAAGCATGAGCTTGACCGCATGATCCATCACTATGGTAATGGCCTTATTCTAGAGGATGTGTGTCTAAACTTTTTGACTACTTTTATGAGAGCAAATATTTGCTTGTTAATCAAGGAATACTTTAGATCTAAATATTTTAAGTTAGTACTCATAAATACAATAAGATGTTAACTTTTTTCTTTTTTCTATGTGAGTATGATAATAATAGTATGTTCTGAGGTGAATGAGTATAAGAAAAATTCTTTAGTAAAATTGCGGCCTACCAGCACTTGGGCTTAAGAAATAGCCTTTTTAATGTCTTGGAAGGACTTCTTAGTTTTAGGTGTCCACTCCACTTTGGAATTATATCTGAGCATTGCATTTAGGGGTCTATAAATCTCCACAAATGTTAATATATATTTCCTTTTGAAATTTATCTTTCTAAAGAATAATTTGAGTTCCTTATTGTTGTTTGGAAACATTATTTTTGAAATCCCCTAAATCTTATTTGGGTTAATAGTGATCCAATCCTTGGAAATGATGTGACCTAGCAACTTTCCTTCAATAATATTTAATATACTCTTCTTAGGATTAAGTGATACCCCAAACTTATTACACCTATCAAAGATAGACTAAAGATGGTTAATATGATCAACTCTATTTTTAGAAAAAATAGTGAGATTGTCCATATATATAATTATGCACTTCCCTATCAGTCCTTGGAATTCATGATCCATTACTCTTTGAAATGTAGTTACAACATTGATAAGCCTCAATGACATTTACTCATATGCATATATTCCCCACTTCATAATAAATGATGTTTTCATCCTATCTTTTGATTTGACTAGTACTTGATTGTAACCTAAAAATTCATCCAAGTAAGACATCATCTCAGAGCCACTCATAGTTTGTATTGCCTCATTTAAGGAGGACAAAGGATAATTTTCCTTCTTTGAAGCTTTATTTAGATTCCTAAAGTTGATGCAAAGTTTGATCTCACCACTCTTTTTCTTGAATGGAACTAGATTAGCCACCTAAGTTGAATGTCTAATAGGAAACAAAATCCTAACACTCAAAAAAAATTCCACTTCCTTTTGAACCAATGATTCCAACATAGGATTAACTAGCCTTTGCCTTTGCCTAAATGGTTCATGATTAGGCTTGAGTGGAATCATATGGGTAATGAATCTAGGATTGAATATGCATAAGTCATTGTAAGTCCATGCAATTACATCTTTATGCTTGATAATTAGTTCCTTGACATTTTACCTTTATTTAGGTGTGTAACTTAAGCCAATATTGATGATCAATGTTTTCTAAGATGAATATAGATTCATTAACCTTGAGCTATCTCTATGATTGCGATTGAGGATCTGTATCGAATGTCCTTTCCAAGGAAACCATTCCCAATGCGAGGCAATTCTCTTTTAGTTGGATAACATATTCTTCATCTAATTATTCATGACACCTATAGTTTCTTTCTTTGTCATTGATTATTTAAGATTTGAATTGTCTTGAATTTGTCAAAAATTGGATAATTTACTGGTCATCATCAAATACTTGAAAAATTTTAATGTTTTTTGGTATTGAAGGACATGGTACCAATTCAATGGAGAACTTATAGACCTTTGAATCCTATAAGGGTTCCAAATTCACCACTGAAGTGGCTAATGAATTGGTCACTCCATTTTATTCTCTTAGGATAGATACTATGTTGAAAGCTTAAAATGATTCAATTAGATCCTAGGATTTGTTCTTGTATTTATTCAAATATGAGAATTTACATTGATTTTTATTTCTGGCCTAGTTAATAATGAGTTTAAAATCTCCATATTCCAATAATTTTTTGACATTGTTCTTGAGAGCAAACTATAATCCTAGAATCAGGGCTTCATATTTTTATCTATTGTTGGTGCAAGGGAATTGGAGTATGTATGTTGCCAATAATTTCTCTCCTTGTGGATTGATTAGCTTGCTAATGACACTTGATCCTTTCTTAGATCTTGCTCCATCAAAAGGAATGTCTATAATTGGAAAGGGCCTAAAATTTATTTTGGTGATTTATGCTTCATGAAAAATGTGTAAATTCCAAGACTAGGAAATTCATAACTTACGTCTTTATTATAAGTATTCCAATTCATAATGGGATGCTTCATTCTTGGCTCTCGATCAATCTTGATCTAGTTTGTTATGTCTCTCTAAGGCATCCAGATATGTGAAAAGTCTATTTAAAGTTATCCATTTAGCATTTTTGACCAATCTCTACTCAATAATAACCCATAACCTTCAGGAATATCTACTACCAAGATGTCGATAATCATATATACTCTAGGTTCTTAAGCAACCTAAATTATCACATCATTCATCTCTCCCAATATAGGCACTACTATTTTATCTAGCTATGACACAATCCTCTTGGATGGCTTTGGTGTTAAACCAAGATTCTTA
The DNA here is from genome assembly GCA_037957365.1 of Torreya grandis. Taxonomy (NCBI): domain Eukaryota; kingdom Viridiplantae; phylum Streptophyta; class Pinopsida; order Cupressales; family Taxaceae; genus Torreya; species Torreya grandis. Next base: position 439,807 of record JARHVA010005092.1, read on the forward strand.
TAATTAGAATTTGGCATCACCATTACTGAATCTCCTAAATCTACTAGGAAATTATGTATATTTTTGACAAAGGCTTGAATGGTCAACAAGAAAGGGGGAACTTCAGGCTTGATTTTGTATATAGCATCCATGTTGGCTATCTTATATTTTTATCTAACATACTTACCCATGATGGACTTCCATAATAGCTCCTTCTACTCTATGATTTGTGCTAATTCATGAAGAGTGATGTTGGCCTTAATTTTATTCATATCCTCAACAATATTGTGTCCCCCTTTATTTTGTTACTATCTATGATGAGGATAATCAGTTTCTTTAGGGGGAAGAATATTATTATTAGCTTTGGGATTTGGAGGGATAATTATATTATTGGGAGGAGTAGAAGTAGTAAATGACTACTTGTTTCTTAGATTATAATTATTCCTATTGAGCTATGGTAATGCCTACACTTCATCATAATTATCCTCCAGGATATTATCATATTCATTAGGGAAGGAGGACTAAATATTCATAAATACCATAGTTTAACTAGAAGGGCTAGATTCATGACGGGATCTAGAGGATTCATCATTTGATCTTATCTGATCATCTCCCTTTATAAGATTTCAAAGGTTATGCATAACTCTATATAGTCCAACTCTCCATTCTAAGATGCGTTGTGGACCCTACACTAGTTGGGCATAGCTATTTCCATGATATTGATTTTTGGTAACTTATTGGATTATTTTTATTATGCATTATTAGTGGGCCTATTAAAAGGCCTATTATATCTTGGAAATACATAATTATGGTTATTTTTATTATCGATCCTCTTCTACATATTTATAAAATCGTTGCTCAACTTTTGAACCATTATTTGTATAAAAACCAATTTAGTTTTATTGGAGTTAGAACCCTAAGTGATTGTTGCATTGGTGTGAGCCTAATATTGATTCTACTACTGGTTATTTCTTTGTGTATGATTGTTCAAGAAATCATAATTCTTATTTATTGTCTATTACTTCATAGGAGGTAGAGGGTATAATTGATTTTGATTGAATATGGGTGCATTCTAATTCACACATAGAATTGTATTGAAGGATAAAAGTTCATTGTTAATATATGGATTGAGCTACTTCTTAATTTTGATAACTTCCTAGATTGCCAAAGTGAGAGTATTGGCAACACTAGCTCTTCTCAATAACACTATAGTGATAGGATCCAGGATGTTCTTATATATCTCGAGCATTAAATTCTCATCTTGTTTATACATAACATTCAATCAAGTGTACATATTATATAATTTTTCATTAAAGGCTCAAATGGACTCATTAGGCTCCCTTTTCAAGCTGGTAAAGAGCTAATATACCAGACTTGGATTAGTTACCTATCTAAACTGTGCAAGGAATGTATTTTGACACTCATTCCATGAAGTGATGAGATTTTATTATAAATTGAGATACCAATCATAATAATAATATTATAAATTAAATGGAAAAATCCTACATACAACATCTTCATGGATAATGTTCATTAATCTCAAGGTAGCCTTGAAATATTTGATTGGTATTCAGTCATCCTCCAACTTGAGGGGGAGAAAGTATGCAGATAATTTTTTGGATTCCTTGGTAGGTCACGTTGGTTCCTAAAGATGGTAATGGTATATCCAATTAATTAGGGTTGATCCATAATAATATTGATAGGTGAAACATTTATTACAAGGGAAGGTGTTCTATCTCAACATATCTCAGGGATGATAGGTATGGGTCTAGGTCTCCTAGAGTTTAACAATGGTGAAGCCAAAAGGCTATCTTGGTCCCTAAACCTTATTAATATTTTGGGTGTCTCCATAATGATTATCCCCTATTATATTTGGAAATCACATAATTTTGCCCTCCTTATAGCAAAGACCAAACTCACTAAAGTAAACTTTCCTATGAAATCCTTTTTAAGTAAAAGTTTCCAAAATAAAGTCAATTAAAGCTTCTATATACCAAACTTACTGGAGAAAACCTTTAGATAGAATCCTTCCAAAGTGGAAGTTACCAACAATAAAGTTTCTAAAGTGAAATTTTATGATTGAAAAGTACCTGATGAATTGAAGTCTCTAACGAGAAAGTCACTGAATAAAAAATTTTGAAGGAAAGCTTTCAAAAAAAACTTGACTAAGACTAAACTTGTTGAAATAAATCAATATGAATTCCTCTCACATAAATTCATTCTTTCCTTCTTTTCATTAATTGGTTAGTTTGAAAAAGTGCTTCAAAATGGAAATAAATATGCTTCAACATGATTCAACATTCAAAGCATCAAGTTTTTGACAAATAATAGAACTATTAACCCTTAAAATACATAGCTACCCATATCAGATATTCATTATTCCCAAAAAAAAGGGGATCTTGACTTTTTAGATAAAAATACAGGGTAGGATGTATTGAATACAACACATCCAACCAAGAGTTAAAGAGGAGACTCCTCAGAGTTTGTATATTCCACCAATGCAACAACCTTGATGTTATCCTTAGTCTTCATGATTTTATCCTTTGTTAGGAATCCTATAGTACACTTTCTTGGTCCTTCAAAAAAATAATACACATTCTTATTCTTAATAGTGGTGATCTTGATATTCTTATCATCTTATTTTTTGGTTTCCTACTCTTTTCAAGGGTACCTCCCTCTTTGTTATTTCTTTATTTAACCTTGTTTTTCTCCTTCTTATACTTTTTTCATCCATTGAAGCTTATTTTTCTATCTCCAATTATTTTTCTATATTTTTAGGGTTTTTTATATCCTCTCCACCTCATTTTATAGCTTTTTAATTCCTTCAAATTCCTTACTAAAGTGCTCAGCTTCACCCTTTAACTCGTTCCACATTTCTAATTATTTAGAAGTTTTGGATTCCATATTATCAAGTTTTGAGTCCAATTCAAATAATTTAATACTATAGGCCATGGGAAACTCCGCATATTATCCAAACTTATCTTCTTATTTCAGAAACCTCTTATCCTTCCCCTTCACATATTTAGGTGAGGATTCTATATTCCTCTTCTTATATTCATATTCAAGTTTAAATTTATTCCCCTTGGATTGAATTTTAGTATCTTTACCTTTACATTTTTTTTCTTCATGTCAATAATTAGTTGAATGGAACTACTAATTTTTTAGGATGCTTCTTGAATAGGTGTATCTAGTGAATATATATATATATATATATATATATATCCAAGACAAAAAATTGGTATAAGGATAGAGGGAAAGTGTCCTCAAGAGTCAAAATGTCCAAGTATGTCAAATTATGTAAAATTTTATGTTTAAAAAGTATCTAATACTAAATTTGTGTCTCTAAAATGAGGTTTAATATAATTTAAATGTGCCAATAAGATAATAATTTGAATTAATGAACACTATGTCTAAAAAATTATATAATAATTGTAATTACACATCTCGTACTAGAATTATTTGTCTACATGATTCCCCACTTTAATATGTGTGTATATATACATTAAATTAAATCAAACAATGGTGAATAATATTTTTATTATAGTAATATTACTACCATAATTTATTCTTGAATTTAGTTTCAAATATGAAAGTGATCTAAAATTCAAAAGGAGGGGGGAGGCTAATTGGTATTAGAGTCCAGGTCCAAAAAACAAGAAAAGATTTTTTATTTATTTATACATTACTGTCTCGATTTTCACCTAAGTTACATGAATACTCCAATGTTAAAATATCAAATTTAATTGAAATAAAACTCAAATGCATATAATTATGTCAATATGTTGATAAAATGATAATAATGTAACCAAATAAAATAATTAAAAATAAATAATAAATAATAAAAAACAAATAAACTTGATTATATATGAAACATTTTTCATCTATGAAAATTTTTGAAATTTTCATGGGCCCATATTCACATTTCATGATGTGAAACCTATCAAACCTAGATCCAAATAACCATGTCAATGTAAAAAATCTACTTCCTAACTCAAGATGAAAAAATCTAGAACCTCTCTATAACTGCTTGACACATTTTTATAACCCCTTGACATCTTGTAACTACTTGACATCATGTAATTAAATAATAAAATAATTTGACTACATTTTCCCTTTTGAGGTGAGAGATGTTCTTAAATATCATTATTTTATAAAAAGGGCACAAAGTGTTAAAAATATTATGCCAATTAGTTAAAATAATGGCATAGTATAAATGTAACTAAATATAGTAATTAATATTATCTATAATCTACATAATGCTAAAATAATGGGAATAAAAGTAACTTAAATTGTAAATGATCAAAAAAATTGAAAGATATAGGAAGATATAAATCAATATCTAGTTTTGGATTACCTAGATCCTAAAAAATGATAAAAATGCAAAGAAGGTCATGAAACTATGAAAAATAACCCATAAGAATTAGAATATCCTTTATTATAATGATCACTTGAACACTATTTTTAAAAAGATCGATTAGATTTAAACTAATTCAAAAATGAGACTTCCTACTAAAATTTGAAAACTTAGTACAAAATGTATCTATTAATCCTAATCGTCTAATTTTTTTTGGAACTTTTTTGAAGTAACATATGCACAGAATCCTCTCTTGGATTAAAAAATAAGAATATTTTTTTTTAGAATCATGTCTCCTTTCTAAAACCCTAATCCACAAAAATTTATCAATACATCCAAAATACTAAAAGAACTATACAAATTTAGTGTTCAAGGTTGTTTTGAGGTTTGTAGATATATAGTTGTGCATGATTAGAATTAGGGATCATGTAGTTTTACGCATGTATCACATCCCCATGTGAGATAATAATTCACCTTATCTCATATGATAATAAATGAATATTATATGTTCCTTCATTAAATGATACCTTATTTTAATACAAGTATATATCCACAAGAGTTTAATAGACGGTAAGAGCATAATATGATTGATGTGCATTCTCCTTAACAAGTATGTGCTACTTAACAAGTGTGTAAAATACACAATAAAGGTGTGTATTGATAATATAAATTGTATGCATATTTTAATTCCTATTAAAACACATTCATGTATAGGGTAACCATGGAAGGTGTGAAATCTAATAATCAAGGAATGTGAGAAAATGGAAAATGATACAAGGGACCCATAGAATAAGGTGACCATTATTGGGATAACTTCAAAAGTGGCCAGCCAATTTTAAATTGGGTCTAAAAATAGAAATATAAAATACATAAAATAATGTATTGTACATTCTAAAAGTCCTAATTTAATTTTGGGACAAATAAATAGTTAATTTTTTAGTTTTCAATCATTATTGATTGACCTAAACTAAATATAAGTTCAAGTTGTAAGTTAAAAATAAGTCAAGGGAAGATAAAACATGTCCTTTTACAAAGGTAAATATAAAAATAATATCCTAATGCAATAAAGTGAGCCAAATTCATGAAATATTAAAAATATATTACAACTACATAATTTGTACCAAAATAAGGTGCCTAAATAATGCCCCACTTTGATGTGAATATATGAATGTGTATGAAATAAAAATAAAAATATGCATACCTAAAAATTACCTGAGATAGTGTGAATAACTATTTTTTACATATTGTGAATAAATCACCCACATTCCAATGCTAACAACACAATCATATTTGTAATAAAACATGAATGCAAATAAGTAGATCAATGTAAGGATAAATTAATAACAATACAACTAAATTAAATAAATGAAACTAAAAAAGGGAAAATGAATGAATAAAATTTGTGCTATGTGATCAATTCTTCCACGTATGAAGCTCTGGAATAGAAAATGAGCCTCATTTTTCCAAACCTAATGACAAAGGAAATAAAAAATTGGAAAATGAAAAATGCATCCCTAATCCAATGAAAAATAAGATGAAAATTAAAAACTAAAAGTACAATGCCCCAATATAGCAATAAAGAAGTTTAAATAAGAAACTAAAACTCTAATACCCCAATACAAAGACAAAGAAGCTATAGATATAAAAATAGATCCTAAAAACTAATACATTACATAAATTTCACTTCTTATCTAGAAAATCAAACATATGGTAATTTTGTATATAATTAAAGATAGAATAAGCTAGATGTATGGCCCCTTTTTATGTGTGGTATGCTCATGAATATCACTCATCACTAAAAAATTATTCTTATGCACTATTTTAACATAGATAAATTCAAAAAAAAAAAAAAAAACATCATGAGAGCTCATGTATAAACAAAAAATATAAAAAAATATTTGATCCTCAATATATAATATGTATCCAAATACTAATATGACAAATTGAAGAATGGTAAGGGTTTGAATATTAATTGGAGGGGAAATTTATATGCCCAAGTGTACCCTAAAATAGGTACAAGTGATATTCCCCATTATAATAAAATTTTCCAATATAGACAAGATATAGTACTAAATGTACCTAATATACTAATCATAATGTAACTATGATTCATAAATGATATTGAATGAAATCATGTCTTCATATATTTGATTAATATTCAATAGATATATTGGTGCATTACTCCTCTAATGGAAAAAATATAGGTAATAAGCTCAATACTATAAAGAAGGTAGGTACAAGTGATAACCCAAATGTAACAAAAAAATAAGGAAAAAATGATATGCCATAATTAATTGAAAATAAGGAAAATTTATATGCCCTAATGTAACCAAAAAGAGTGAAAAATGATATGTCCTAATGTGAAAATATGCCCTAAGAGAAGAAGATATAAAAATGAAGCAGATTGTATTAGTATGACCTAACATAGACATGGTATAAACTATGGCAACATAGACAAAACCATATTATACTAAAATTAGGAGTGTGAATGATATATATCATGAAATTGTATCTCTACGAATCTAAATTAGCCACTAGGGTTTGTTATAGGGTGAATAATCAAACACCTAATGGGCTAAAGTATGTAGGAAGCCACTAGAGATCTATGGTAGTTATCTAGTTTGTTAACTTACACTAGGCCAAAGAGTTACTTACATAAATAAGATAGGGTTATCGTGATAATGAAAAAAAAGGAGAAGGTATCTCTAACTAATCTAACCATAATAATGTAAGTATCTAAATAAAAGAAACAATGTGTTTCAAAATGGAAAGCCAAACTATCTAATCAAGCAAATAATTTTAGAATGAAATGATGATTCAAAAACATGTAACCCTAGGAAAGGAAAGACAATATCAAGAAAAAAAACATTTTAAAAGGGAATGTAAATGCATTTTATAACCTATGATAAATTCTTATCAAAATAAATCAAACCATATCATATAATCTCTAACTCTAGAAATTAAACTAAAAATAGACAAATAGTGAAGTCACTTTATAATCAAAGTTCCCTTTGATTATGTTCACTAAAACATGTGATAAAATAACCAACCAAGAGTCTAAGTTTTTTCCATATTATATGAAGATTGAGTTTTATTGTAGAGATATACCAAATCCAATTATACCAATTTAGAGAGAGAGTGAGCAGGAACAAATGAGAGAGTGAGGGCCGATCTAGTTGCACAAATTAGGTGCAAGGCTAACTAATGTAGTACATGAGATATTATAACAAGATCAAGAAAAATTATCAATAAGTATGTTAATATATGTTGATATTTAAGTGAATATGTGAATTTATAAAGGGAAAAACTTCAATAGATTTGAATAACCATGTAGTGTGTAGTGAAGGATCTCAAGAGAGATAAAGATCTACCAAGAGATAAATAAGATCAAGAAAGTAATCTCAAGAGAGATGAATAGATATCATCCCAAGAAGAATAAAAATATCAATAAATAAGAGTTAAGAGAGGCATTCTTGGACCTAAAATAGGGCTGAAAATGGATGATCTCACCCAAAAATGATCATTTCTAGTCATTTGGAAATGAGTTCTAGGGGGATAAATAATTATTGGAAAGTGATAGCCTAGGTTAGAGCCCAACATGAAACTTATTAGCCTAGGCTGTTGGTTTTAATAAAAACCAATAATATAGGCTACTTAAGTGTCTAAAGGGTCCAAAAATGAGTTGAAAAGGGATACGTAGGGTGTGAGGAGGCTTAAAATGTCTTGGTGCTATGTGAGGATGTCAAAATCACTCTAGAAGGTTATTTTAGATTAAAAAGGTATTTTAGTAAACAAGTGGTAAGAATTATGAATAGACATAATATAATAGTGAGGAGTAGGTTGATAGGAAACATGATTTCATATACCCCTAAGGTAAAAATCGTTGGTGTTCAAAAGAACAAGGAGTGTTGTGCAGTACTTAGAATCCACAACAAAAATCAAGAAAGAGAAAAAATGAAAATAAATAACAATACCTACACTCACCTCATAGGAATAGAGATGGATGAATAGTTGATTATGTGATAGAATGTATAAAATTATGAGATATGCATAGATCTAGATCCAAATCCTACATAAGAAGGGATAAAAAGTGAAGTCAAACCATGAAATTCAAGATGGCATTCACTAAAGCATCCACTTTGATTTATCTAAAAAAGGGATATGGGAGATTTGGAAGACCTTGAAGGAGGAGGTTAAACCACATTATACCTAAAAGAGGGGGAGTAACTTAATTCTAATTATGTTCTAGACTTTGGTGAGCTAAGACATGGCTAAAAGTGAGTTAGGAAACAACTACACATAGTACATACCAAACACTTGGGCATAATTACTAGCTCCAATGATTGCATGATAATCAATAGCATAGTTCATCTCACCAATGAGTAAGAAACCAAATATAGTAAGATAATGGCCCCATGGGTCATCATTAATCTAGGCCACTACTATAGGTCTTGGGTTACCATGATTTCCACCATCAATGTGAATCACCATATAATGGTGCACTATGATGGGGGTCAATGGTACAAGACATAACCATAGGGGTGCTATATTAGCACAAAATGAAGTAATAAAGCTAAATGAAGGAGAAAAATAATGTTTCAAAGCCACAATAAGAGGAAGGAGACATATTATAGTTATGGAGAGAGGTGAAGAGGGGTTTTAAAAGGCTCGTGAGAGATAGAGACAAGCCTAAAAATACTAGAGTAAGTCTTGAACAACCATAATTAGCAACCCAAAAAACCTATAAAGACTGCATTTATATATAAATAGGGAGTTAATATAGAGATAACTTTGATAAATTAGTAATGCTACTAAATAAACTAACTATAATAATATACTTATATCCCAAGATGCATCTAAATGGTAGTGCACAGGCCAAAATGGTCAAGAGACCTAAGAGGTCTGATGATGGACATTAAAAAAGAGATGCTCTATCAAATAGGATCCTAGGGAGGCTGTCATAATAATATATAGGTATTACTAGATCACTAATAGCCTAGGCCATGACCTAAATCAAAGGCCCCAAATAGGCTCAGACAAAGGCTAAAGGGAAGAGAAGTATGGGGGAGCTTGATCCAACTCATCCAACTCAAAGGTCATGACCCAAAACATGGGAATACTATGGGTAGGGTCATTTTTAGTGAATAATATCTCCAAACCAATATAACTAATAGGATAGTGGTGTTTATGGCACACCTTCATGAGTTTATTATAATCTTTCCTCTCCTTGAATTATTTAGGTGTCATGGTGTGGATGAAATGACACTTGAAATATGAATTATCGACTATATAGGCCTCTAATGAGAGGCACTCAAATTTATGATACCATGATGGATAAGTTATGATGAGGGAAGAGGATCAACAAATGTGGAGAGATATTGAAATAGGTATAGTAAAATAAAGTATCCAGCTTGACACCCAAAGTAGGGGGAGGTAATGAAGAGCATGTAATGAGTGAAAGCAGAGTGAACATCAATTGATAGTTAGTAGGATCAAATTATTCACCCATGATAAATTAATATTCATATATGGATACCTTGTGTGGATTATCAAGGCCATATAAGGAGACAAATAAAGCCTCATCAAAGGGATTTTTCTTAGCATATATGAATGACTAGGGATTTGGGTCACCTTCCAAGGTAATAACCTCACCTTCATGCACAAATTGGACCACATAAAACATTTTCAATGCAATGACATACATGGCTATAGTTTAGGGATGACCAAGGATCATGTTGTATGAGATATATAAATCTAACACATAAAATCATATCCTAACTAGGTCCAAATTTGACATGAAGATTCATGTTACCAATCAACATTACTATGTTGTTATTTAAACCAACACAATTTTGGTGAGAGTCAAAAATATTCCTAAAGCTAATACCCAACTCATTAAACACCCATATAGGTATGAATTTTAACATGGTTCCTTCATCAATGATACATCTCTTGATGTGTAATTAATTAACATAAGTCTCAATGTAGAGTGGGAATTTATCCTTCTTTACCACAATGTAAATATTTGACAAGGAGGCTAGGTCAAAAGACAAGGTAGGGGTGATGACAATCAAGGATGTCTTATTTTAAAAAAACATTGGAATATTTACATAGTGAAACCTTTATAAAAATACTGAGATCATAAAATATGAGGCCACTTTACTCAGGGAAAAGACAAATAAGATCCCAAATGGATATCCTAGTAAAGAGAAACAATAGTTCCTCTATAACACAATAAAGACAATGCCTATCATGGGTAGGAAAATTAAGTCAAAATCTAAACCTAAATTTGGGAGTCCCTACCTCTATGGGAGGGCCCATAAGACTTTATTCACTAGTATCTCAAATAAGATCGATCACCTGACCTAAGTGCATATTGGCAAAACACCCATAACCCATAGAGGCTATGTTAATAATAAAATTGATATTTATACTATCACATTGGACCTTTCCTTTTAATCCAACCAAGGAAGAGGAAATAGAAGAGGTAGAAGAAGGATAAGAAGAGTGACAAGTCTTATCCTTATATTTATTATTCTTCTTATTATTATTTTAATTATCATGGTCAAGAAGAGTCTCCATGAACACAACCAACTTGCATTTGGACTTAACAAATGAAGATACCTGGGGAGTAGATGATGTTTTAGCACCACTCTATTTAGAAACACATTCCTTTTTAAAATTATAATTCATATTTTGAAAATTTTAGAACTTGGTAAAATTGTAAGGATACGACACTCACTACCCTTATCCTCTCTTTTTAAGGTTTTTATTTTTAAGTTGATCTCTTACTCAAAGAATTAAATTTATGGCCATCCTTTTTTCCTTATTATTCAATAGTGAATCAGTGACACTATAAATGGTTGTATTATGGTTATAATCACATGAGGAGGATTAATTTTGAGTTGGCAAAAGCCTAATTTCCACGTGCACATATAAGAATTAGATCTTAAGACACTTATTAATAAATTCATCATAAGAGGTGGGATAATTCTTGAAGACATTGAGGTGAATCTCCTCTCATGTAAACATGTCATAAATTTGAGCATCCATAAACCTTGTCCTATATGTGTGGACAACCAAATTCCATCTATGCACAATGGTAAATTTTGACTCAACTTTGGCCTCGAACATAGAAGTGGGTGATTAGATTTCAAGGTTAAACAATTTAGATATATTTAAGTGATTGAGTAAATCATCTAGGAAAGAAAGGGAAATAGATAGGATTTGGAGGTAGATTTTGAAACTACACCAAAGCCTCAACTTTCAGTGTACAATAAAAGAGATTCAACATTATGCCTTCATCATCTTACTAATCCATACACACCATCATGAAATCTAGGATATTAATTATGGTATTAGTTTCCCAACTTTTGATGAACTTGGGAAGTTTAAGGATCATAGTGGGAAGGGGAATGGAGTGCACCCAAAGGGTGAGAGTATTTGTATGGAGATTATCATAGGTATGGTTGATGTTTTATTAGAAATTATCTCCTAATAGAGGCTCATGGATATCTCAATGTTTCTTACATAGGTAAAGATCATCAAAACCTTGGGCACATAGTAGGTTGATTTTGAGGTGGCTCTTGAGGTAGGGGACACATTTGACTGGGATCTTCCTAAACACATAGTGGTGAACAACCACATTAAGGGAATCATTAATCTCAAGTATGATGAGGCAAAATGAATTGACTAGGGGGAGATCAAAATGACCTAAATACCCATGGTATTGGCTAAATATGGCAAAACAAATGTCAAAATTTGGTTTTAATGCTCTGTAAAGGCATCCCATAGATCCCTTTTCTATAGAAGGTAGTAAAAATAAACATGATCATCTAAGACTCTAAATGAAATATTAGGAAGATGGGAAGATTTGACATGATGAATATGTTTAACCACTTATTAATTTTGATGTATCTCAATGGGGATGCTATGGGTTCTCATTTGCAGAGTCTCCCACTAAAAATTTAGTTGGGAACTCAAATGGGAACTAGTTGAGGCACTCAAATAGGAATGGGTGTTGGCAATGGCTCTAGAAATAACATGCCACCTACTCTTATGCTAAGAGTGATACTTTTTATTCACATGAAGATGTATATATAAATCCACAATGATCACATGTAGCTATTTAGGTGTCAAATGCCAAATAGGGTCATCCTCACCCATTTTAGGTGAATATAAAATGTTATGAATATGTAGGGAGGCATATTCAGATGGGTAAAGATTAGACTGCTAAAAAAGGGAGTGAACCCATTAATTATACACCTACCAATATCATTTTTTAAGTAACATGAGATGATAATTATCACTAGGCTAAGCATGGATACATCTTAAATCCTATAGGCTATATGAAATTCCATTATGGTCTCAATTTACTCAAGAGTGACCTCAAAGGCTTTCTCCTAAATGTGATGGGAATAAACTCCCACAGGTGGGAGGTTAGCTATGGATGTAGTGAGAAAAAAATAACCAAGAAGGAAACATAAGAGGAGAACTACTAGAAAACTAGTGGATAGGAGGACAATAACCATACCATGATAAATCAACTTGAGAAATATCCAAAACACAATTGAAATTATATATTTGTGAATAAAAATGGTAAATGGGCTAATGGAGTTTTAAATAGGGTATAACTAGAATTAAACCTTATATAAGGTCCCATTAGGCATGCCAAAATGTATATCTAAGAATCTAAATGAGACACTAAGTTTTATCAAAGGGATAAAAGTGAAATACCATGGGATGAAGGATGTAATAAGCCAATAGAGGTCAATGGTATCTATCTAGTTTGTTGGTTTGTACTAGGCTAAAGATAGACTTAAAGAACTGGGTTAGGGATAACAAGTAAAGTACATAAATAATAAGGTATTTATAACTAGTCTAACCAAAATAATTCAAATATTTTAATGAAATAAACAATTCATTTTAGAAGGGAAATCCAAAATATCTAAACAAATAAGTAATTTTAGAATGAAATGACAATTAAAAAACATGTAAACCTAAGAAATGAAAGATGATTTCAGCACTAAATATATTTTAAAAATGGAGCGTGAATATGTTTTAAAACCTATGATAAATTTTAATAAAAATAGAGATAACAATATAATGTAATCTCTAACCCCCATAAAACTACAACTAAATAAATAATGATTTCACTTTATAAGAAAATTGCCCTAAAATCATGCTTAATCAAACATGTAGTAAAACCACCAACCTAAAGTCTAATTTTGATATTGATTAGATGAATATTGATTTGTAGTGTAGATATATAACCAAACCAATGTTACCAATCTAATAGAAAGAGTGTGAGATAGGAACAAGTAGGATATGTGAGAACTAATCCAAGTGCACAAATTGGGTGCAAGACTAACTAATGCAACATATGATCTAATAAATTATGAGCAATAAAAATTGAGAAAAAATTTAGTTAATATAGGTTGAGTAAATATTAAATATATGAATTTATAAGGGGTAAAATTTAAGAAAGATAAATAACCATGTAGTGTGTATTAGAGGAGCTTAAGAGAGGTGAAGAGCTACTAAGAGATCAAGAAGATAAATGAGTGAATAATAAGAGAGATGTAAAATTATTAGATAAATAAAAAAGAAGATATAAACTAATAAGAGTCAATGGATTCATGTTTGGACTTGATATTGGGATGAAAATGGGTAAGCTCACGTAGAACAGATCATTTCTATCTATTTGGAAATGATTGGGAGTGCAACAAATAGTTTTATGAATTTGATGGCCCAGTAGGAAAATGATCATCTTATGCTATTGGTTATACTAATAACTAGTGTCTTAGGCTACCCAAGTGTCTACAAGGTCAAAATAAGAGCTGAAAAAGACACGCAGGGTGCATAGAGGCCTATAATAGCTCAATGTAGTGTGGTGATGGCAAACTCTCTCTAGAGGGTAATTCTAGATGAAAATGTCTTTTGGTGTCTAAGTAATGATTGTGATGAGAAAAAATAATAAAATAATATAATATGGAAGAAAATGGTGATAATAAACAATATTATATATACCAATCATATGATATCATATAGTATAGTCATTCAATGTTACCACACATAATCATGTAACCAAATGGAGTAAAATAAATCATTGAACTAGGAAATGTGACCAATAATAAATTAGTCACATGGATGCAAAATGATATGATGAATTTTTATTATTTATGGACTACGTATTAATATTCAACAATAATCACACACAATAAAAAGCATGCATATGCAAGCCACTAATTAATCATATTGCATGTAAAAGAACATACAATGTACCAACATATTATATCCATGTAACCAATAATGATATATGTCATATATAGAATGGTACGAATAATAATTTATATAAATATCTATTTTTAAAGTAGAAATTATATTATTATAAATCCATAAAACATTTCCCCCAGTATATGCATACTCACAATTAAAGATGCTCTCAAGTGTGGGTAAAATAAAACCAAAAATAAACTATAAGTTAAATATCATATATAGCATGTATATCTTACATCTAACTCATATAATACCATGATATTAATTATGTAACATGAATATTTAAATCTATAAAAATATTATATAGATTTGATATGTATCAAAATAGTAAGTCCCATTATGACCAAGATGTATGAATGACCAAGATGTATGAAGGACATGAAGAAAGAGTATATTTTGATATAATAAATGTAATATATATGGGTGTAACATGCCCCAAATGTGATAAATATATGATATATCTAATTATAAAAATGATATTCACACCATATGGGTCATGGTGAGTAAAGAATATGAGGACATGTTATGACTAAATAGAAATCCAAAAGATAATATAAGCATATGCATAAAAATATAAGTAAACAATATTATAATAAAATCAATTCTCATGAGGAATTAGAAAAAAATAAACAACCAAATTAAAGTGGAAAATGAAACTGTCAAATATCTATAAAATCAAAGAAAATGACTAGTCAAGAAGAAGTTAAATAAATGTAAAATGTGAAAATAAAATTCCACCACAATGCCCCCAAATCCAAGTATGAATCCATGATCATATGTATATAGTGTAGGTATATATATATATATATAGTGTAGGTATATATATATATATATATATATATATATATATATATATATATATATATATATTTATATTATAAAGTATTAAAACCCGAAGTATGTTAACAAAGCTAAAAACTAATACCATCAAGTCTTATGTACTCATTATAAGATATATGTTTGAAACCATATATTTTTTTGCTATCATAATTAGGAAGTGGACCTCATAATACATCATTACCAAAAGTTGTATCTCCAACATAATGATATGTATTATTAAATTATGTTTTAATTATAGGTTTAATAATAAATGATTGAGTATCCTAAATATTTTTAATAAGAATGGCATCATTAAATTATTTTTAATTTGGTATCCATTTCAACATATGTTGAGATGTAAAGGAATCCTCTTTGGGATATTTTATATGTTTATTTATGAATATTATTTCTATTTTTACTCTAATTATATCACCTTTATATTTTAATATATTATTTTTATGTGTATCATCAAGTGTTGCTTTCATTTCTTGCAACCACCTAATACCAAGTATAACATTATATGGTGTCATAGTAGATATCAAAAATATTAATAAGGGTAATGTTTATGGACTAAGTGTGATGGGTAATTCAATATGACCCAACTCTTTATCTAAATTATCAATTAGAGATATACAAAATTTCTTTAAATTATATGAGTCATATCCAAGTTCCTTAAGAAATTAAAGACTATATATATTAAATTGTGATTTGTCATCATTCATAGTTCATTGTCTTTATTTCCATTCTATGTAAGAGAACATGAATCAAGGTTACACATGACATAAATTTGTTAAAGGTGTATCCTTTAGAATTACATGAGGAATATCATAGTGTATAGGTCATTTTACATTAGAATAATTAATTGTAATTTTTAGTTTCAAAATAGGTATATTAAAGTCACTATCAATAAGATAATAGACATTGTTTCAAAGAAATGACTTTATCTATTATATGATTTATGATCAAATGGTACTCAAAAAAATAATTTGAATCATATATTAAAATAAAATGAGTTTTATTATAATGCATAATATAATGTAATACAAAACATATTATGATCAGGTAACATTATAAATATTTCATTTGATTATTCTTAAGTTTTTAAAATTATTGTGATTTATTAGAGAATGGTATAATATTCTTTGTATACATCATTCTATAATTATTTAATATTTATGATCCTTCTTGATTGGAACATGGCTAGTGTTGAGACTTGAATTATGATGAATAGAAGTAAAATATAAATAACTAGTCTCATAGCTAAAAAGAATGATTTTAAATTTTTATTCTTAAAAATTATGACCTTATAATAAATATGATTGAAAAATATGTATGTAATATCACATTATATTTGAGAGGAGAGAATATAATTCTACTAAAAATATATTGGATCTATATATTGAGTGGTTGATATATCAAATAATTCATGTCACCCTTAAAGGTATGAATATTCTTAGATTAACCTTAATGAAGGCACACAATACACCAAAATGTAGCATGTGGTCCCTTATCATTAATAAATCATGATGGGAAATCATTTTATAATTTAATAAATATATGTAAAGAACCTCTAGATAGATTATGAAACCAGTCTAAAACATGGACCATTAATCATATAGGAAATGTTTTAAGTAATGTTGAATAGTTAACATGAAATTTTGAAATATAAGGAAAAAAATAATTAAAATTTAAATAAGTATCTCCATACCCATGAAATAATGAAAACTTAGGAATATTTAAACCACATGGGATGAGATAATCAATAATATTATTCACTATTTATTGGTCATATTTAGTAGTATAATCAAACTAATAATTGGATGCAATATAATCTAAAAATAAATGTTTTAATTTTCTTTGTTACTCACCTATTTCATGCATTATAGTATAAAATATCATGGTTTGGTAAAACCTAAATATAAGTGGGTTCATTTAAGGGTATAATTTTGTTATTATTTTAAATCATTAGAAGATATATAATTATAAGGATGGGGGAGAAAAATAATTACAAATAATAAAAGCATCATCTAGCACGCATGCATGATATTACATATCCACTTCTTTCAACATTCCCACATTTTTAGTAACATGAGAAGACTATTTCACATAATACAATTTAACATTTTCAATAAATTCATTACTATATTTTACATTCATTTCCTTTATATTTTCATATTTAGAGACATAATTATCAACATGGTAATTTAAGGGAGTATGATGAGAAACATTTTAAATCAAAGATTCATTTTCAACATTTTCATTTTAAGGGTGAGTAAGAGTACAATATTTTTTAGCATTTGCATTCAAAGCAAGTAGATGAGTAAAAAACTGGTATTTTCATTTTGAGAAGAGATAAGAAGACACTCATTTTAATATTATTCTATACAAGAATAAAAACTCATTTTAATTATGTTTTACATGAAAATAAACATTGTTTTGAATTTTTATAAGTTTAAATATAAATTTATCTAGGTTACTTTACCTAAGAGTAACACATTTTTCCTTAGTAACTTAGTTTTGTATATTAAAATTTGGAATTCTATAATGATGAAGGCTTAAGAAAATACAACCAACACTCAAAAAAATCATATAATTTGATATTTTATTTTATTTTAAATTGTTAAATTTAGTTTTCTTTTTTCTTCTATATCATCCTCATTATCATAACAAAATTTACATCATCGTTCAATCACAATTAAAATCATCTATGGAATCATCATGAAGCATTAAAACACATGGCCACATATAATAATTTTTAACATCATAAGAGTGATCCATGACATGTAAACTAAGGTTTTAAAGATATAAACATGAATATAAAGTCATTAATATCAAAATAATAAATCAAAAGTATATATATACATATATATATTGAAACAACCACAACACCAAACCCTAGAGCAAAAGAGATTATGAAACCCTAAGGTTAGATATTCTGTAAGGAGGGATTCTCTAGTATTATGTATAAAAATATCACATAAGTGTTAAAAACACTAATATAATTAGGTTAATAATGTCACCATGAAAATATAACTAAATACATTAATGTATAATACTAAATACATTAAGATACCTAGTGTTAATATAATGGGAATAAAATTGTCTTGAACTATAAATATCAATAAAAATGTGATAAAAAAAGAAATATATAAAGAAGTATTTTTTAATTCTTGATATCCTAACATATGTTCATAATATCAAGAGAAAGATGTTAAAACTACATATAATAAATTAGAGAAATTAGATTGTGCTCTGTTGTAATGACCACTTTTAGACTATTCCAAAAAACATCAACCAGTTTTTCACTAACTAAAAAATGAAATTTATTATCAAAAGTAGATATCTTGTTATAAAAATGTATCTATTAATACTTAAAATATAAAACATATTTCATCCCTTCATCAATAGTATATGTACTAAATCCTCTCATGTTCATGAATAAAAGTGTCTAGATGTTAATTTTTTTCTCTTTTGGTGTAAACCTGATATACAAAAATATATAAATCTATTGAAAACACCAAATAAAGGAAGAATATTGGGTGGATTGGGACCCCTTGAGAATTACAAATACATATATACCCATTATCAAAATTAGGCCTCATGTAGTTATATGCATGTGGGCATCGCATTCCCATGTGAGAGAAAACTTCACCTTCTATCCATGTGATAATAAATTAATACTATATTGTCCTTAATAAATGTAACCTTATTTGATACAAGAATTCATACATAATAATTTAGTATATAATAAGGGTAGAATATGATCAATGATAAATATCCTTTGCAAGTGTGTGATAGACATAATCAGTGTGTCTAATGATAAAATGACTTAGGGTACATGTGTATATATAAGCATATTTAAATTTAAATTAGAACACATTTACACATACACTGACTATGAAAAGGCATGAAATTTATAATCAAGGGAATGGGAAAACATGTCAAGTATCACAAAGACTTAAAAAAAAGATGACCATTTTTGGACTAAATGAAAAAGTGGTCAAACTAGTTTTAGAATGTGTATGCACAAAATTAGATTAACATAAAACTATCCTTTCTCAATAGACTCATAATAAAATAAGGTCAATAAAATAGAGCCTATGATACTTAATTTTTTTATTTAATGACCAATGAATTTTTTTGATCTAGTATATGGTTGCCTACATCTCAAATGCTAAGAGGAAAAGGGTTATAAAGTCTAAGCTTGTAACATAAGGAGACAGATCTCACTATACCTCTATGAAATTAAATGTGCAAGTAAAGTAAAGTAAATTAAAGGTGAAGGGTTATAATGATGATAAAATTTAAGGTTGCATGGTCAACCAAATGGGGTTATAGGAAGCCTAAAATGGAATATGGCAAGTCTAAGCAATCATATTGCTACACCAACTTATTTAGTATAGAAATAATCTAAATAAAAACACACACACATTCATTCACTAAATAACAAGAAGCATCTAATCTAGTAAGTAAATAAAGGAAAGAGTATAGGGTTATAAATAATTACCATGGATTGGCTCCATCAAGAATCAATATCCCCTTTATCTTAATTAGATCTTTGTAAGATATGTTAGGAGAGTTATATTACCTTGGAGTGGACCCATCAAGCACCAATATCCCCCTTATCTCAAGTTCCTAGCTAAGGATATATTAATAAAGTTAAAATGGTTGGATAAATACCTAATATATACTTAGCTAGGAACTCTCAATAAATCCTCCTATTTAAATTCAAATATAACACATGATAAACTTCCTCAAGATAACTTTTGAGACCACAAATTCCTCCACTTATGACTTAGGGTATAAATGTGGCATAAATCATATTTAATATATTGTATATGATACTAATAGAATAAAATATGAACCTTATATATTAATCTAATACCAAAAACCAAATTTAAACTTTAATGTGATAGTATCAAACTAATTCATACAGTTGAAATATTTTGGTTGAAATAGAACAATATCAGATAGATTGATATAATAAAAATTTCAAAATATAAGCTCATAAGTGCATTGATCTATATGATACAATGCATGAAGGTTAAGAGGCACTAAACACACAATATCAACATGTCAATGTTATAGGATATAAGGAAAACTAGCACAACTAAATAAGGATAATATGGAGGAGGTAATTTGAAAGACACTTTAAGTGACCCAAACTTATAGTATGAATGGTGTAATAAATATATACTAAAAACATATCTCATAAATCACCATGAGCCTTTCCCACCATTTTACAGGTGCACCATTTAAGGTGTGCACTCGGGGATATCACTGCTCGACAAGTCACTATAAGATAAGTGTTTGTAAATGATAAAGTGAAAAATATTATGTGTATATATATTTCCCACCCAAATATCATCACATGTCACAATAGTGTAATGTGGGATGATGTTTTGGGGAATAATATAATAACATAAAAATATAATTCAAATGAAATGTGAAAAGAAATGAAATTAAATGAAATAAAATAAAATGAAAATAGATACCTTCACTTACCTTGATGATCATATAAAATGTTGCATGTGTAGTAGATGATGGAAGGCACCCAATGTGAAAAATGAGAGGTGAACCTAAAAATTAAGATAAAATTACAAATTATAGAAAAAATATGTGAGTACTTAAAAAATATATTTCTTTCCAAGACTCTAAGGCTTCTTTTGATTCATGAAAAGGACCTACATAAATGAATATATGGGAAAAATATGGAATTTCATGATAACTATATGAACACTAACAATGATAAATATAAGGATGATGATGATGTATATTTTATTCTATTCCATAAAATGTAAGCAAATGCATAATCAAATTTTTAAAAAAACTAAGTGAAACAAAATGACATATTAAGTAAGTAGATAGATAATCAATGAACAAAAGATGTGAAAAATGATGAATTAAATACTAAAATTGAATGTAAAACACACCACAAGAGATGAGATACATAAAACATTGTAAGTGAGTGAAATATAAATGTAATAAATATCAAATAAATATATGTAAGTAAATAATGTGATCTCATGTAAGATAAGAATATTCAATCAAACATGAATAAAACATATATGATTGTAAATAAAACGTAATTCAAAATGTAAGACAATAATTTCAATTAAAATATAAATAAAAACATATATGATAGTATTCAAAATGTTCAATGTATGATAAGTGAAGTCCACAAAAGTTCAAACAAGAACATAATGTATAAACAAAAAGAAAACTCTAAATAATGACAAATCAAACTTAGTGCTTTATATAAAATGTGATGTAGGAAATCAAAACCACCTAAATACGTGACAAAGATTAATATGATATATTGTGGAAATAAAAGGTGATGGATGTTTGTTAGGAAGACCTAGCTATATTACCGAGGTCTTATAGTGCAATTCATAAAATTAAATATAAGTGTAATCAAAAAGATAATAATGTGATACAAATGTGATCAAGGATTTGATAAGCTAAAATTAATATCCATCAATGGGATATAAGATAAAATATGATGTAAATAAGGAATTCAAGGTGCCACTCAAGTGATGTGGAAATCCTTAATGGGAATTATACACTCTAGACAAGTGGGCAGGGCTATGAACTATTGGCATTAAGGACCTAAGACACTCCAAATAGTGAAGACAAAGCTTGGGATAATAATTGAAGTACGTAGATCATCCCATGAATACTAAATTCATGAAATTAAAATGATAATACCTTTCCACAACATGTTCCACGCTCTTCAGGACCTCTTACAAAGTTATCAACCTAATGTAAAGATTGAGTACTTATGGGAGAAGATAGGTGGCACTAAAATTTATGAAGATATAATGATGTAATTATATAAGACCTCATAACCTAGTATACTAGCCTAATAAACCCTAATGGACATTTGATCTATGATGAGTCCAACTATGGAGTTTGATCTTTGACTAGAATAGGAGATGTTAAAAACAAAGATTACATCTTTTAGTGTGATCTAATTTTTATGATATAATTTTCCTTTTGATCTTATTTTGATATTAAATATTTTGGACATTTTTTTCCTCATCTATATAGATATAGAAAACCAAACATGGATGAAATAAATAGATAACACAAGATAGTTTTTTGTGGCCAAGATGGCCCCCTTTCATAAAAATGCCCCCCTTTTTAATAACTACATGATCCACAGTTATCAAACTTGTTATCTCATTCTAGTTAGCTCCTGCTAAACCAAGTCTTTGAAATCTCATGTCACCCTAGTTTTTTAGAGAATGTGATATTTTTAATGACCAATTGATTTGACTTGTGAACCTCAAATGTATATGACATAAATAGTGCTAAATCATGATCATACTCCATGGTTAAGATACAATTTCTTGCTTTGAAGTTTTAATGTGCTAACTTTACAAGTTTGTTCTCACTTAGAAGTTATTAGAGTCTCAATACCTTCCTAGAGTATCAAATCCTAGAGTCCTACATGGCACTTTGGAGCCTATCTAGTAGCCAAGTGATTAGTTGATTGGTTGAATTTATTTTTTATTACACTTAGTCACTTTCATGTATTTTCATAGAGATAAATGGTTCAATGAATAAACACCATGTGGGTGGCTATCATATGTGCCAAGACATGGCCAAATTAAAATAAGCCATATGAATTTGTGTAAAATGCACCAATCTCCTAAACTTGAAAAATATGTCAAAGATTGAGAGATCCCAATGCAATGAGGAAGTACCAAGTAGCCTCAGATCAAAAATTATTAGTAATTTATCCAATCATCTCACACTAAATTTAGAATGGCTAGTCTCTCGAACCTAATAGAGATGTCAAATCTTAGGAGAACTCAGCCTAATCAGGTAGTGCCATGTCAACCAAAAGTAGAATGGTCATTATCCTAGTCTTGATAGATATGTTTAGGCCCAAGACAGTCTAACCAAATCAAAGGATGGCATGTGCCTCAAAGGTAAAAAGTTCCTAAATTCAACCAATGAGCTCTCCCTTATGTCAGACACATCATTATCTTGATCCTAATAGAGATGTTAGAGCCCAAGAGAGCATGAAAATGAGGAAACACCATGAGGATTATTATCAGAGTAGTTAGTCTCCCTAGCCTGATAGAGATGTTAGAGCTTGAGAGAGCCCGATGTATCATAACATGACATGTGGCATAATTGGGAATATTAGTAAGTAGGGTCTCAAGGTTTAAAAAAGGTCAAAATGAAGTACAAGTGAAGTTATAAAAGTGAATCAAAAGATGCCACATGTCCCCAACTAGAATCTCATCTCTCTTAAGGGTATAATAGTAAAGTACTAGGCTATGGCTAGGTGTTTACTATTGACATGAGGACAAGTAGATGGATGAAAAGTGGCACAAAGCATGAGATACTTTGGAATATTTATATATTAGATGGAATCTTACCTACCACAACTAAGCATTAATTATGTGGGAAAATGGGATCCGATTAGATAGTTTTAAAATGTCGTATCACCTTTACTAGATCTAATATGTGGCATGTAATCAAATGCTCTAAATTTAAATATAGATTTGGAAATTAAGTGGAAGATTGAGTTACCAAATAAAATCTAATTCACAATGACTGAGCCACCAAATGTCATTCATATAGAAGATGAATGTGGGTTTACATAAGTATTTTGAGGTAAGTTCATTAGTTATTATAGCTCTAGATTCCAAAATACTAAATCCTTTATTTCTACTTCAACCTAGTGCCTTCTACACCTTCTCCTTCACCTAGATATCTTCTACTAAATTCCATATTGTTGAAATGGATGCTTTATCTTCAAATCCCAAAGCTGAACTCAAATATAAAGACACTTTGTTCCTAGATGGATTGACCTAATTCAAACAGTACAATGAAGTGTTCAAACCTATAAAATAGGTACTGATTAGGCCAAATTCAATCCCTACAAACTTATGAGAAGTGTAAACCAACACAGGGTCACAACTAAGCCTAAAGTGTTCCCTTGCACCACATATTCAATAAGTTAATCCTCATTGATAGGAGGGTGCAAGATGACACCTATGATTGGTTTTTATTGACCAATTCCTTGCATCAAATTTCAAACATCTCAAGAACTGATTTCAAGGTGTATTACAATCTCCTAAAATTCACCCTTTCATATGACTCAGTGGTGGTGTAGACATGGACTAATACCTTTAAAATATACAAAATACTAAGGGATTGGGATATGAACCCATACACCAAGTGGGTAATAAAGGAGGATGTTAATGCATATATGATCCACACATTCAAAAAGGAGGTTTAAGTTGGTATGATGCTACTAAACTAATTGTTGAGGGCCTTAGATTGCCTACATGTCATCATTTTATGTGTACCCTAATTCCACATGATTTTGGATGGATATTGAGTCCCTAACCTAGGAGGTGTGGTTAATTTAAACATGGTCAAGGCCATAACAGATTCCCAAGGAGGTGGTAACTTCTACATGATAAGTTATCTCATGGATGTATTCTATGGGACACTCACTTTCAAGCCATCTATTTTTATTATGTGGGTTCCTAGAGGCTTGGTGGTTCATGTAGTTTTAAGCAAGATATATGGCCACCATTACAAAAATAATATCTGAGATATCTACATGTCTTTCTACCTAGTGGTGTTCAACACGATCAATAAGGCCCCTATGCCATGTTTATCAAAGGAAACTAGAGACTCCCTAGATCCCATGGAGATTACTAGTATTTCTAGGAGGATACCATAATTCAAGTCATAGGCATTCTTAGGGAACCCCTTTACTTGTCTTATCCCATCCTAGATGAACTTATAGAGAAAGAAATTACTTATCAACTGGTGGAAGGCATTTTTGGATGTATTATTTGTCAAAAGAGGGCATGCCTACCTCTTATGATCATCATCAAACACCATGTATACCACTCCTTCCCTCCCTTATAAGATATGGTGACTAGGTGGGACTCTTTATCCTTGAGGAGAGATGATCCATGAGACTAGGACCCATAAGGCTTGATCTAATCCTACTTAGAGAAGTACTCATCTAGTATCAACCTAAATTATGGCTACCAACTAGAGGATGATGATAAGCTATATTTGAATGTAGAATATGACCAAGATATTTTCACATGGATTGAGTTGAGTAGGAAGGAAAAAGGTAAGAATATTCATCCCAGACCATTTATGTCCCCATATGCATCTTCTCAACCTACATAATATGTCACCCTAACTTCCCTCATGATTTTTAGGAGAATTTTATAAGGGATCTTACCACTTTATCCCCTGTAAAAATAAACTCCTCATGCCATGGATCCACATATCCACCTCTAGAGACCCAAGTGACATGAACCCATCCATTTTTGACCCATATGACTTGTATTTAGGTTTCCTAAGGATAGGTGGCTCAAGAATAGGCACTTTGACCCTAGGACACATAGGCCTTAATGTTTGATATCAGTGATAGCTTAGAAATAATCTTGGGGTAGGTTTGATAGCATGCACCAGTAAAAATTCCTCCCCTCACTCCTTAAACTTTGAAATAACCCTTCATAGTTCCACTTGATTCCCCACCCCTTCCATAAACCATTCAATTAGTATCTCCTCTCTTCCCTATTACATCCCATCTACTTTTTAACCAAGTACCCATGGCCTCAGCCATCCCTAATATCCTACCTTATTCATTTCCATCCACCCCATCCATTCCCTAACTTGGAACCATCTTGGTACCCCTGATGGGTATGCCTCGAGTCTAGATGCCTACTAACATCCCAATTTTAATTAGTGTTGTTATAGTTGCTAGGTGCACATCTCTAGTAACTAAGACCATCTTGATGATTCCTATAGTGACCCAATAACTCCCATAGTCATACCCCATGGTATTCACTACCTCTTCTCCTTCTAAATTGATGTTTGAATTTGACCTAATTAAAATATCAAAGGAAAATTAACAGGTAGCATCCACTCAACCTTAAACTTAAGTCCCTACTACCCTCATTTAGCCTCCTCTACCAATTTTAATGGATCCTTTGACACCAACCCTAATGTCTCCTTACCTTGATCCATGACCCCCATTTTCCATCACCCCAAGTGCCTATGGGTTCAACTTTAATTAGAAAATATCTTCCCTTCTGCTAAATACCCATCTCTTGAGAGTCATTTCTGCTTAAGTGGGTATGACAAAAGGTCAGTGGTAATTATAGATGTTCCCCTGGGCCTCTCCATTCATCCTACCTCATTATACCCATATGCCTCCTCCTCAAATACTTTCATCATTAACACCTTATACTTATTCCATACCCCCTCCACCTATCACTACCATCTCTACCACCCCACCAATAAATCATAAAACTTGAGGAATGGTCTCAATATTATAGGTGTAGGAGATGAAAACATAAGGTAACTCAAAGATATGGTTGGATTTTCATCACACCATAGGGAGTATGCGATGGATCCTCACACAAAAATTCATGTAAGAGATGAACCTTGTGGTCTAGTAAACCCAACAAAAATTATTCTCTCCCACCAAGGTGAGGACTATCATGGGAGAAGAAAAGAGAGTAGAGGACCCACTCTTAGTTCTCTAAATAACCCATGACATGTCAGATAAACTTCTTGAATACATGTAGATCCAAGTACAAACTACAAAGGCACAATTAAAGAGATCCTTCCCTATTAGGATAATTAGGTAGGCCAAGTATGCCCTCCTAAAACTTTTATAACCTCTAGGAAATGTGGTAGGGACTATGGCAAATGTCAAGGTGACCATCCAATAGACTTAGGCCTATTTAGAGAAGATCATTGAGATTGATGGTAAATGTAGGAAGTTAATGATTTTAATCAATAAGAGCATGTTCCTGGAGTTAAAATTTATTCCCAATTTATACTTGGGATTATATCAGACATAAGTTGGTATAATGAAAATCACTAAGGAGGAATGGCTTACTTTATCCCAAACTATGATGGAACCCCTGGAGGATGAAAGGAAGAAGATATTGGATTAATTTAAGGAAGTTAATATCTCAGTGATTTTTCACCTAGATGTCACTCTATTTGATAGGGGTGAATTTGGAGTCCACTTGAGTCACTTTGACTAGTTTATGAAGAAAAAGGTAGCTAGGGAAAATTAGTATGGAGCCTGATAGTTCTTGAGCTCTCAACCAATACACAATGAGAATCAACCAGGTGTCTAAAGTCTAGGTGGATATTGAGGATCTCCTTAAGGTATAAAAAAGGCCTGTGGCCTAGGCATAGATTATATTTAGAGAGCCTCTAATGAACCTCATTAAGTTGGGCTAGGATTTTGACCTCATGGTACCTATGTTGGAGGTCAATCAATCAAAGTTAAAATAGTTGGGATCTAGGTCATCTATTCTACCTCTACATATTGGTTAAGTGGTCCATTGTGGATCTTTTTGAAGTGAGTGAAGGGTTTTTTATTATTTTTTTGTATTATTCATATGTAACAACCAAGATTAACCATCATGGCCTAAGATGGGAATCTCACACTACTTTGAATTGAATCCCATCCTTTTCTATAAATATGTAACTACATTATATTTTTGAGGTCAATAATGATTTATCTCTAAAGTGCCATCAAAATTAAGACATGATTTCACCTACAATTTCCTTCACCTTTTTGGATTGTAAAAATTTGGCCATGATTGATACCCTTGTAATATAACTTGTTAATTTTATGAATGCAATTTCAGCCTTTATGAAATGCATATTCTATTTGTCAAAGTATCCATCATTTTAGTTTGGAATGAATGTTAAGGCTCATATAATTATTCTAATGTTCTATAAATTTATGAATGTAATGGATTTGATGTGTCTTTTGTTATAACCTCTTTGTGAACTCCTTTAATTTTCCTTACAATATTGATAACCTATGTGTTCGTCTACAAGTTATCTTGGAAGTTTATGTGTTATTTACTATGGACTTCAAATATTTATATTTAGTGAGGGTTCATAAATCAACCATTCTTCACTACTTCCCTAAACTCTTCCCATCATACAGTATTGGGTTAGAACCTTTGGTGAAACTTAACACATAGTGGTATAACTATGTCA
Source organism: Torreya grandis (assembly GCA_037957365.1). Lineage (NCBI taxonomy): Eukaryota > Viridiplantae > Streptophyta > Pinopsida > Cupressales > Taxaceae > Torreya > Torreya grandis. The sequence goes on from JARHVA010005092.1 coordinate 468,266, forward strand.
AATGCACTTAACTTGATTATTGAAGAATAATCTCATACTTATCTAGAAACACTCTTTCTTTCCTAACTCTTCCATCTCTTTTGTGTTTATTCTGGAAATTTAACTACCCCACATTTATTTATAAAGTGGTAAAGCAAAGTGCATGAACATTAGTAGAAGACCCAAGTAATTAACTCATTATTCAATAAATCATTATTAAACCTCCTATGGTGGAAATGCATCTCTCAAATATTATTCCATGTAGGCTCCTTAGTGAAGCTAAATACCTGTAACTATGCCCTAGGCTGATCTCACATCAATCTTAAGATGGAGGATGAAAGTCCATCATTGTTCCCATTATTCTCTTTGAAAATACCCATTTTATGAGTGTTTTGAAATAAGATCTTAGACTGAACAATAACTATCACTAGAAGGATGGATTATTTATTAATAATAATTATTAGTAGGAACCCAAGACCTAAAGGAGTATTTTATTGATTGAGTCTTGTTTCCCCTCCTTTGAGATTTTTCCATTATTGTCTGCTTCAAACACACACAACACCATTTAGCACTAGAAGGAGGGCCTTACATATTTATGAATTGAATGTTGACTTATTTGAGATTTTGTTTATTTATGATAACACACTAATTATTTATTGTCTATGAAACACCCTAGAGTCTAATTCACCCATCACCAGAATTAGGTCCCATCATAGCCAACTAGCGGTTTCACCCTTATAATTCCATAAGAGACATAAACCTATAATATTTCCCACTAGATCATATTCTAAGCCTACCCCAAATAGACTTCTCAAAATGGCCTAGTTATCTAGCTCAACCATTAATGTCCTGGGAGTTATCCATGACTTACCTAGAATCCTTAAGAGACATCTTCCCTATTTTACTCCTAGTGTAGGATGGACTACTAAAGAGCATGTGATCTCCTAAAATACCACCCTAAGGATTTTGAATGTGGAACACAAAGATGTGTCATGAAATATAATCCCCTTCATGTTGATGGACTTGGCCTATGACTGGTTTCTCAACCTCCCTGAGAACTAAATCCCCAATTGGGACCATTTTAGTATGGCCTTCCTCACCTATTTTGGGTGAGTGATCAACCCTAGTGTCGTTTAATATCAATTTAAATATATTAAAATTGAACCCAATGATCCTATTAGGAACTTCAATTCTATATTTTAGAAGATGTAGAATTGGGTTACCATGTTCTACCAACCCAACCCTCAACTAGTGCTTAAAATTATAAAAATGCCTTATAACCTTGGGAAATTATGTTCTTAAGGTGAGACCCAATAATAATGGACTTATCCATGGCCTATATAGAGGCCATCAAGATATATAGATAAATGAACTCATGAGGTTAGATGATGGATCCCATTCCTAATGCATTGCCACAAATTCCCACATTCAACCTCTTACCCAATGCTAATAAAAATATCCCTGTGCCTCAACCACTCCCCATAATAAATCAACTTGATTTAAGTCATGCTAAACCAAACCAATAGTTAGGTTTCCTTAACCTAGGGAACCATGAGATAACTCCTTAGTTGAAACACCAAGGGACATGGGCAACAACTAATGACACCTAGACCATACCCCCAGGAGTCCATAGAGAATAAGCTAGATACCATTTAATGAATGGTACAAAAACTTAGTAATGACTTCCTTAAAATATAAACGTAGATGAGAAAATATGATTGAAAGAGTTCCAATAATAACTTCACATATAAAATACCAAATATGAACTATAATCTTCCCCATAATCTACCAAAACCCTCACCTAATAGGTTACCAAAATTTAATATCTTTGAAATAGCCTTGCCTAACTGGTGTCAAGGGAATAACATGGTTTCCCATGGATAAATTGATTGTGTAGAGTTATATTGAACCTTTGATATATTCTTAAAGGAAATTAAAGAGTACAAGGTGGTCCCCAATCACATGGAATCATCCAATGTAGGTAAATACCCTAACATTGTCATGGTGTTAGAAACCATGGAATTACCTAGCCAAAAAGAAAATAAGAAGAAAGAGGGTATGAATGAGGTGAAGGTGTTTCAATAATATAAAGGAGAAATTATTCCCTTGGGATTAGATAACCATAACCACCCTTCACTACATTGACTCCCATAAATAATGGTACAATCCCATTTGACCAAAATTCTAGGAATGATCCACCAATTCCAAAACCTTAAGAACCAAAAAGTCATGTAGAATCCCCATAGGTCCAAAACAAAGGAGGATATAATATAGTAGAGGACATGAAGAAGATAAAATTTGACATCATACTATATGAACTTGATCAAATAACTAATCAATGTGATCTTATAATAAAATACCTAATTGAAAAGTCAACTCAGCCAACCCATACAAATGTGCTCATTCACAAGAATAATATGGAAGTGCCTCCATTATTCTTAACCATAAAATTATTTGGAACAAGATCCATAACCAATGTAATGCCAATATGCATCTGTGATAAGATAGATTTAGTCCCTATTAAGTCAAATAAAGTAGTCATTTAGCTAGACAAGTTTGAGGTCAAAGTATTTGGTGAGATTCTAAATGTCCACATATAGATTGAATTTAAGCTTAGGATTCAACACTTCATATACATCTAGTTGGTATATATTATTGAGGCCTATGACATACTCCTTAGTAGATATTGGTCTAAATACCTAAACGGGTACATGGCCATAAAATTATCTTATGTGTGGTTACCATGAAGAGGTGTAACTAATTAAATTAGGGTAGATAGAGAGCCCCACATGAAACACGTGATATTTGAGTAAAATTTGATTAATTAGAAAGTGAACCTATCATCTTTAGACCTAGGTATCTATATGTTTAGCATGAAATCAGCCAAAGATAAAGCTAATAATCAACCGGATTTACCTAGCCTATGGTCTCTCTATATAGATAGGGCCCATTATAAAAAAGGTAGTGAAAATGGTGCTTTATTAATATATCACTAATGGGTAAATATCTAGTATCATATATGTTATATTTTCCCTACAAAAACAATCTATCAGGTTATAAAGCACTAATCCTATAATTGTAATTTGCATTGAAATACAAGGCAAATGAACTAAGAGTATTTAGAGACTCTAAGTTGGTAGTCAACCAGATCATGAGAAAATATCGATGCTAACTATCATACCTCATAATGTATAAACATAGTGCTTGGGACTTAATTAAAATGATTAGCATGTTTAAAGTCATCCCTATCCCTAGCTTAAAAAATTAAGTTGTTGACTCATTAGTGTTTGTAGAAGTAAATTTGACCCCCTTAGATGACATCAAGTTGTAAGAGTTATCTATATAACTTGTCCCTTGTCCTTGTATCCTTGATAATGTGATAAACTTCCAACTATTTGAATATTATTAGTAGATTATCTAGTTTATGAATAGCATAGGGGTATTTGAAACCCAAATCATCAATGAGGTAGAAAAATACAACCCCAAAACTAGGCTAGACAAAGATGAGATATTCATGGGAATTAGATCCTAAAGGGGATTATTTCATTTTAAATAACATTTAATTATTTATACACCATGTTCCAAAAAAATAAACCCAAGTTTAAGAACCAAAAGTGTTAATTCATCAACCTTAGCCCTATGGAAAATCCTCAGACTATCAATGTGGGTCCTAACTAGATAGAATTTGAAATAGAGTAGTTGGTAAATATACTACTAAGGTACAAACATGTAATTATGTATGCCTATGGAGACCTCAATATATTAAACTTGAGAGTAATCACTCATACTATCCCCCTCAAAAAAGTTTATAAACCATTTAGGTAGAGATAGAGACTGATAAACCCAATCATGGAACCTTTAATACAAAAAGAGGTCCATAAGTTACTCTATGTTGGGATAATTTTTCTAGTTTTCCACTCTCCCTATGTGGACAAATTGGTTCCCGTGCAAAATAAAATTGTATAAATTCATCTATGTGTAGAATTTTAGAACTTAAAGTAAGCCTTGAATAAAGATAATTACCCATTACCTTCCTTGATGAATTGATCAAAATGGTGAGTGCATCCCATAGGATGTCCTTTCTAGATGTAAAGTGGGATACAAATAGGTCTTATTTGATTCATAATACTAATTCAAAACTACATTCACCACCAAATGGGGCACATTTACTTACAATCAAATTCCCTTTGCATTGGTCATTATTGGGGTAACCTTTCAAAGAGTGATGGATTTTGATTTTGAAGGACTAATTGGTAAATGTAAAATAATTGATATGAATGAATTTATTGTGTTTTCTAAATACAAGTTAGATCATATATGCCACTTGGAGAAAGTATTCAAAATATGCCAAAGATATGGGATTTCCATAGACATAAAGATGAGTGTTTCCAGTGTCATTGAAGGTAAACTTCTCAGTCATATCATCACACAAGAAGGTATTTATATCAATCCATAAAGAGCTGATGTGATTTTCAAATTACCTTTACCTAATAGAAAAAAAGAATTGAAATCCTTCTTTAGTAAAATAAACTTTATTCATAAGTTCATTTTTGAATTTTCCAAAATTGTAAAACCCCTAAATGTTATGTTGAAATAGGATGCACATATGGAATATCATGCATAATCAAAGAAATATTTTAAATATATCAAAAATTCCATTATACAAGCACCCATGTTTATCGGCTTAGACCACATGAAATATTTCTACATTTAGCCCTTTGTTTCTAAACACACCATTGTTGCCTCCCTCACCTAAATATTAGATGGAGATGAACATCCCATCCTTTCATGAGCACCAATATCAAGGATACATAACTAATATATTATACTCTAGATAAACATGTCTATTCCCTATTTAAATTTGTAAAAAAGTTTAGGCACTACATTCTTAGGAATAAGGTACATGCAGTCATCTTAGACCTCGTCATTAAGCAAATGCTAGGGTAGAACAAATTAGCCAAACATAGAGGCCAATGGATGATGAAGTTTTAGGAGTATGACTTATAGATCAAACCAATAAAATTGGTTATAGGATACGGTATTACCCAACTGATAACTAAAATAGACCCAATACTAATTGCACCCCAAGTAGACAAAAAGATAGTGCCATAACTAGACTAGTATGCCTTGATCATGTATTTCATACTCTATGGAAATACACCTTATGGACTCAACCATCATAAAAGAGAGACCTAAAATTGAAGGATACATACTATATGTTGAATAATGGGATTATCTTTATAATTAATCACAAAGGATTCTACCTTAAATGTTTGTCATAGAGCAAATCCAAGGAAATGATGGTGAGTTTCCATGAAAGACTTGAAACTAGTCACCCTAAAGTAAACACCACAACACATAGATTTATTTAGGTGGGATAATACTAGCCTAATTTATTTAAATACATTCATTCCCATGTCTACATTTTCCATATGTACCAAACCTTTGACAAGAGGTTAACCCATGCAATAATGCCACTATATCTCATGGTGGAATTTACACCATTTACCTAATGGGGGTTGGATTTAATCAGATTCATCAACCCTAATTCATCGACTAACCATAAGTTTATTATCAAAGCCATAAATTATTGTACAAGGTATCCTAAGTCAGTCATAATGAAGATAAACATAGTTGCCAAAGTCATCAAGTTCATGAAGAACACCATAACCACCTGATTTTGGGTCCCAATCTCTTTGGTATGTGATGAGGGTTCTATCTTCCAATCCACAGAGTTTATAGAATGGGCCTATGAAAATGATATCACATTAAGGTTCTCATCCAATAAATATACACAAATAAATGGATTGGAAGATTCCATAAATAATAATTTAATAGATGACATCAATAAGTCTATAGGGGAGAAACCCCAAGAATGGCACTCATTACTAAAGTTCACTTTATGGGTTGATCACACTAGGTATAAATAAGCCCTCAAGATCTCTCCTTTCATTTTATTTTATGGATTGGATCTAATCATGCCAGTAACACTTGAGATTTCAACTTATAAATTCATGTAAAATTTCATAAAACTAGATGATAAAGTAAATTTTAGGATCCTATATATCATTCAATTAGAAGAACTCTGAGATAAAGCTCTGTTAAGCATAAATAAACTTTAGGGTACTATCAAACAATGGTTTGATAAAAGGCATAATATCAAGACCTTTAGGATCTCTAATATGGTATTAATTTGGGATAAGACTCATGAAAATAAGGGACAATACTTAAAGTTTTATCCTCTCAAGATTTTCCCCTATTAGATAGCCAAGATCCTCGGCCAGAACACCTTTCACCTCAAGGACCTAGACAATAATGACATGCTGATGTTGATAAATAAATAGTTCTTGAAGAATTACTTCTTGGTTGTCTTGTCCAATATAATTTTAGAATAACTTTGATGAAAGATGATAATGTATATATTATTTTAGTTTGCTTTAGTTGTGTGTTTTCTTTTCCTATTCTATGCTTTATTTCTTTATTTTTTGTCTCATTTATTTGGTTATGCCCTTGAAGAATTCATCTACACTGGATCTGGCCCTCGATTTTAATTAATAAATTGAGCCCCATTATGAGGGATATAAAACTAAGAAAAGTTAATAGCCACTCCAAATGATGACTAAATCCTGAAAGGTATTATTGAATTACAAAGGACCAAAGTTGATTATTTGATCCAAAAAAGTTAGGGATGATAATTAAGTATTTTACATTTCATATCTTGGAGGCTAAATATTTTTAGATAAATAAGTGGATTTTAGAACATCTCATGTCTCAGTAGAGGCCATCAAGATTCACTCAACATAACATCTTATAAAAAGGTATGACCATTCAATCTAACCTAATATTGAATGGGTAGTCAAATATTTTTCTTCACCCTATCACCCTTGGCTTGGTCTTGAACCCTAAATGGAAAAGACTACTAAATCTCTTCACAAGGAAACTTTAAAGAAGCCTAGAAAAACATGTAGAATTTAAATTCTGAGTCTTCTTTGATTGTAGGATTTACTACTTGGATGGAAGTGGAATAAGGATTTAAATAGGACCCGAGGTATCTCTATTAGGGCTATGGACAACTAGTTAGAGGTATAGAAATGCCTATGGCATTTTCCTTCCAATATAGGAAACCATAAAGGTAATTAAGGAAATATAATGCCCAATTTGACCTTGGTTGCTTGAGTTAAGCTCAAAACTAGATAAGTTAACTAAAAATCACTTTTTACACACACTAGTGGTCTTTTATAGGATAAAATCTCAATATGTCACTTGATATACATGACTTTAGTGCCTTCTTTTCTGGCATCTCTAAATATCTCTCTTGTAGTCTATGTTTTGTGTAGGAATAGAGGATTAATAGGTTGGGGTCTAGGTTCTTGTCACCACTTTCCTGTGGAAGTCACCATTTGTTCTAAACAACACACCTCCTTTTCACTGAAATGGGGGACCCCTCTTTAATAAATACATGATCCATAGTTCCCATACATGTTATCTCATTCTGGATAGCTTCACCTAAACTAAGTATTTGAATTCATATGTCACCTTGGTTTTCCTAAGCATGTGGTATTTGTAATGACCAATTGATCTGACTATCAAACCTCAAAAGTTGATGAAAGAAATAGTGTTAAATCTTGATGATACTCAATGGTTAAGATGAGATTTCTTACTTTGAAGTTTTAATGTGCTAACTTTATAGGCTTTCTCTCACTTGGAGATTCCTCAAGTCATATTCCCTTCCTAGAGTATCAAATCTTGAATTCCTACATGGCACTTAAAATCTTAGCTAGCAACTAGGTGAGAAATTAATTGGTCACACTTATTTTCTATTTCACTTAGTCATTTCCATGGATTTTCATAGGGATAAATAATGTAATGAATAAATACCATGTGTATAGTTGTCAATGGTGTCAAGACATGGTCGAATGAAAAAAATACACACGCCCTTGTGTCAAATACATCAGTCTCCTAACCTTAATAGAGATGTCATATCATGGGAGAGATTGATGTAATGAGGAAGTACCACATAGATCAGGGTTTAAACTTGTCAGTATTCTAGCCAATCATTCCATGCGAAATTAGAATGGCTAGTCTACCATACATGATAGATATTTCATAGCTTGGGAGAGCCCAAACCAACTAGAGGTAAAATGGTTAATCTTTTAATCCTAATAGAGATATTAGATCCCAAGAGAGCTTGACAAAATAAAAGGATGCCACCTACCCCAAAGGTTAGAAGTGTCTAGATCCAGCTAATGGTCTCTCCCTTTTATCAGACATGTCAATATCTCAATGCTAATAGAGATGTCAAAGATTGAGAAATCCCAACACAATGAGGAAATACCACACATCTTATTGGTAGAGTAGTCATTCTCCCTAACATAATAGAGATGTCAAAGCCTAAGATATATTAATGTATCACAACATGACATGTGGAATAACTAGGAATATTATCAAGTGGGGTCTAAAGGTTCCAAAAATGTTAGAATGAAGTACAGGTGGAGTTCTAAGAGATAATCAAAGGATGCCATGTTTCCCCATTTATCATCTCATCCCTCCCAAGGGTATGATAGTGAAGTGATAGGCTATGTCTAGGTGTTTACCATTGACATGAGGACCAATAGATAGGTGACAAGTGGCATGAAGTAGAAGCTACCTTGAAAGCCTTATAGATTAGATGGCCTCACACCTACCATGCGTAGACATCAACTATATGGGAAATTGGGACTCGATTTGATAGTTTTAAAAACATTACATCAACTTTACTATATCTAGTATGAAACATGTAATCATATGCTCTGAATTTAACTCTAGATTTGGAAATTAATATGAAGATTAAGCCACCAACACATATTTTAATCCACAATTAATGAGATGCCAAACATTATTAATATAGGGTGATGAATGTGGATTTCTATAGGTATCCTAAGGGAAACCCATTAGCTATTATAGATCCAAACTCCTAAAGACTAAATCATTACTTTATTCTCTAACCTGGTTCCTTATACACATTATCCTTCACCTAGAGATCTTCCACCAAATTCCATCTTGCTATAATGGTTGATTCATATTCAAATCCTAAAGTAAGATTGAATATAGAGACACTCTATTCCTAGATGGATTGACCCAATTCAAACATTACAATGAAGTGTTCAAATATATCAACCAGGTACCCAAGGAATCAGGTAATGATGATGATGATTAGGTTGAATTCAAAAATGCCATATAAGCTTATGAGAAGTGTGGCTTGTACATGGCTAAAACTAAGATTGAGGTGTTCCCTTATGTTGACTTATGTGGCAGACTACTCATTGCTAGGTAGGTATAAGACAATGACCATGATTGGGTCTTCTTGTCTAAATCTTGGCATCAAATTAGAAATATCTTAGGAACCACCTTCAAGGCCTATTATAATCTATTGGAGTTCACCGTTTCATATGACTCAGTGGTGGTGTAGACCTAGAGTAACACCTTTTGAATATATAATATCTTGAGGGGTTGGGCCTAGAACCCAGATGAAAAGTGGGTAAATAAGTAAGCTAATGCATACATAGTACACACCTTCAAGGATGAGTTTTGGTTTGGTATGATATTATTGAATTGATTATTTAGGGCCCTAGATTGCCTCCACATCAACATATTGTGGGTATCCATACTCCACATCATTTTGGATGGATCCAAAGTCCCTAACTTATGAGGGGTGGTTAATTTTAACATGGTTAAGTCCATAGCAGATTCTCAGGGAGTTGGGAACTTCTACATGATGAGTTATCTCATAGATGAAATCTATAATACACTCACTTTTAAGCCACTTATTTTTTCTACTTGGGTTCTCAGAGGCTCAATGGTTCATTTAGTTTTATACAAGATATATGGACACCATTACAAAAATAATATCTAGGATATCTATTAGTATCTATACCTAATGGTGTTTAGTGTGACCAATGAGAACCCTATGCCTCATTTATCAAAGGAAATTAGAGTTTCCATAGATACTACTAGTATTACCAGGAGGATACCATAATTTAAGTCATAAGTATTCTTAAGGAGACCATCTACTTACCCTATCACATCTTGGATCACCTTGTAGATTTGTAAATTACTTACCAAGTAATAGAGGGAATTTTTAGATGTTGTATTATTTTCCAGTAGAAGACCTACTTGTCTCTTTCTATCATCAATATGCACCATGTGTACCACTCTTCCCTCCCTTATGGAAGATGGTGAATGGTTGAGACTCTTTAGCAATTGGGATAGCTAAGCCATGAGACTAGGACTTGTGGGGCATGATCTAATCCCACTTGGATAAGTACTCAACTCACCTCAACCTCAATTTATCCATCATCTAGAGGATGATAATGAGCTATATTTGAACATGAAAGACTCCCATGTGGTGCTCATGTGGATTAAGGCCCATAAGAAGAAGGATAAGAAGGTTTATCCAAGACCATTTATGGCCCCCTCTACATCTACTCAGCTCATAGAAGATGTCACTTTAACTCCCCACATGATTTTTAAGAGAATTATACAAGGGATCCCACCACCTTCACCCCTATGAGTAATTCCCTCTCATGCCATGTATCCACCTCCTCCACCTCTAGTGACCCAAGTGCATCAAGCCCAATCAAGTCAGACCTACATGACTAAGTAGAAGGTGGCCCAATCATGGGTAAATTAAGATTATGTACCTTGGCTATAGGCCACATAGGCCTTAAGGTTCAATATTAGTAATAGATTGGAAAAAAACATGAGGTAAGACCAACAACATCTATATACATAATATTTCCAAACTTTACCACTTATTAACACTTTATATCTTGTAGGAACCTATGGAGTCTCAATCTCTTTGAGTGCATACCTTAAGGGGTACACTAGGAAAGGTATGGGTAGACCATTAGTTCTTTGTATGATTGTTTCCCCTTTTTCCACTTTTTATCTACACACATGTCTCTTAAAAACCATTACCCTTAGCTTTGTTTCCTATTCTTCACCCTCCTCTAATAATTTACCATATTCACTATCCCTTTCCCTAACCTAAACCACTTTTTGGAAATTTACATGACTAATTCAGCCATATCAACCTTGTATTGTTATCTACAAAACTTAATATGAACTAGGTTGGTCATCACCAACATATTTCATAAACAAGTTAGTTTTTTTCTAATTTCAGTACTAGGTCAGCCTTATCAACCTAAATTTTTGGAAAGGTTTAGGGTTAGATCTACCTATATAAACATATTCATTTCCATCATTTATTACAAATATAAAAAGTAAGATATATTACGCATCTGCTTATCCACCATTCTACTTGAGGAGCAAGCTTAAGGTTTTATATTTTCTTTAGAGATACAATTTTTTTATTGTGAAGTCTTTTGGATGCATTGATAAGTTGTGTATCCTAGAGATGATTTATCCTTGTCATCCTTACATACCACAACAACTTATTATGAAGCACCTTGGCCAAGGGAGAGAATGAGGCTCTACGGGTTCATCTTTGAAGGTAAGTATTCCTAACTTTGTTCCTCTTTTGTAAGAGTAGATAGATATGTGTTTGTACTTATCTTCCATGTAGGAGGATTTTATATACATTGACGTGAGTATATGTCTTCTATGCATGTTTAATTTTAGTGTTTATTACTTCCCCACTTTGTGCCACAAGATTTGGTGAACACTAGATTAGACTTTTGTTTTACTTGTTATTAGTTTAGTGAATATGAAAACATAGGACGTAGTTAGGATTATTACATAGTTTTGATTGACTAGAGGCTTTGGAACCCTCCCTAGTGATATTATTGTGGTAATATATCCCTTGATTAGGTATAGTGGATCCATATTGGTCATGACCCTGATTATCTAATGTATCCCTAATCAGAAGTGTAAGTAAGATCAATCTTCCCTGAGCTAGGATTGATATTTATATTTGTTATATTTCTCATTGCATAAATTTTAGTGAAATTGATGTGAATCTAACCCTAGAAAGTTTTCTTTCACACTTTTATTTCTATCATTTTATTCTTTTCCTATATTTTTGATACTTTTGTCGACCAAGTTGGTATAGTTATAACTTTTGTGTGTAGGTTTAACACATAATCTTATCATAATGACTATGTTCTTTCTATGTAGGTATTTATCCAATATAAGTTACTGAGTTAGATAAGTTGATTTAATCTTTCAGTTAGCATCCAAATTAACAAACTAAGTCAGAAGGTCAACTTAGTCTTTCAATCAACATCCAAATTAACAAACTAAGTTGGGCATGTCAACTTAGCCTTTCAATCAACATCTCAACCAACAAAATAAGTAGAATAGATTGACTTAGTCTTTAAATCGACATCTAGATCATTAAACTAAGTTGGATAGGTTGACTTAGTCTTCTATTCAACATCCAAATCAACAAACTAAGTTAAATAGGTCAACTTAATCTTTCAATCAGCATCTAGATTTAAAAACTAAGTCAAATGGGTTGACTTAGTCTTTTAATAGCATCTAGATCAATAAAATAAGTTTAATATGTTAACTTATTCATCTTATCTTTCTTTAACATATAAAGTTTTGCATAACTAAGTCAAAACAATCAACTTAGTTTATAGAATTTGAAAGAAACATTCAAGGCACTTTATTAGAAAATTTACAATCCTCGTCATCTTCCAACCTACCAAGGTTCCTCTCTTTCTCTATCTGTCAATTTAGTAATTCATTATATTTTTATTTTGAACAAGTTTACATTCTTTAAAATTGCAATCCTATAGTAAACTAAGTCAACATGGTAGACTTAGTTCTATATCATGTCTTCTATTTAAAAGACTAAGTTGACATGGTTGACTTTGTTATTAAAGACTCTTACTTCCATAGAATAGTAGTGACCCAGTTGACTCTGTTCTATACTATTTTCATATAAAGTCATCTAAACTAACTCTATACCATTCTTAATTTGGGAATTAACAACTATTTACTAGTAATTAATTCACACTTTTATTTTCAGTTATTTGTATGCTCAAAGTAGCTCACATAGTCTAATTAGGTAGTTTTTCAAAATTTGCATTTAGTTATAGTATTTTTCTCTTTTTTACACACACATATAACATTTATCTTCCTAAGTCCTACCTACTTGGATTCATCGCTAAGGGGGAATAAAACTTGGTTTTTTGGCCAAGTATAAACACATGGCTAATGGTATATATTATCAAAGAATCTTACACATTTATTGCTATGAGATTATGAAGTGAGGGGGTAGGCCCCAATACCAAGCTAGTACCATTTCCAATACAAATCACTTTCAACCTAAACATCTTAAAACCATTCATAGATTGCTTTCTAGTTCCCTATTTTCAGCTAGTTTACCTATCAAACTTAAAATAACACTTTATAATAATATAAAAACACTAAGGATGACCACTTATTTAGAATTTAATTTTTAGTTGACTATTTTTTCTCTAATAATTATGTGTTGTATTACAAAAAATTGCTTTGGCTAGCATTGGTGTAAGGTTTTGTGTTATGTGCCCCAAATGGATCATTCTCATTGATCCAATTATTTGTGTGTGCTTCCATTTCTTGCTTCAATCACATTGAAAATATTTACCTATTTTTATCACATTGTAATTTTATTTGGCATAATCTCTTATAGACTAAATTTTCTCTTATTTACAATACTAAGTTGACCTAGTTGACGCTGTACTCTTTTTTGCTAATAAGTTTATAGTACTAATTCAACCTGGTCGACCCTATACTCTTTTCTTTTAGTCAGGTTATAGTACTAAGTTGACTTGGTTAACCCCATATCCTTCTTAGCTTAGTTTTTCATCTTGTTTGTAGTACTAAGTTGACCTAGTCAACATTTTTCTATGTTTGGCCAATTTTATCTTCATTTTGTGTCCTTCTATCTAAAAATTACATAGTTAGCTTTGTTGACTCTTTACACCTTGGTTGATACTATTCTTTGTGTGGTTATCTAGTCTTATTTCATAATGATGTCATATTTTCAACCTCCACTTAGTCAAGAACCTTTAATAATTAAGGATTTAGATTAGAACCTCACTTATTTTATTACTTTAGATGAAACTATTCACTTTATTCCTTCATATTTTTCTAATCCAAAACTAATCACTACACAATGTAATATAATTGAGGTCCTTCATCCTAGTCCTCCTCCCAATACTAATGTTTGGAATACTCCACCAAACCCTTCCTCCCACCAACACTAATAAAACCCCACCTTAAAATACTAATACACAAATCAACATAACTCAAATTCTTTCTCAAATAGTTCAATAAATGAACATCATGCAAACAACTAATTATTCATAAATGATGCAGATGAAATAACATGTATTAAACATGACTAATCAACCATCTCAAGTCATCATGTCTCAGCCAAATCAAAATTTTGCCACTCCTCTTATAGATGCCAATGGGAATATCATCCCTCAACCTCCAATGAATAATAAAATTCTTCAACATCTTCAAAATGAACCTTTAACCCCATTCATTGCATCCATAGATATTGGAAACATTTCTCCAACTATCACATATGATGAGACTAATGACCCTACTATCTTTCTTAAGTCTTTTGGTAATATCTATAAGGAATGGATCCAAACTAACACCATTACTACCACTAAAATCTTATCTAAAACTTTTGCTAAATATGCACTTGAATGGTACAACCAACTTGCTATACATTCCATCTCACAACTAGAGGATTTATTCAATGATATAGTGAAGGAATTCCAACATGATGACCTTCATGAAAATCGCCTTAGCCATTTCATCAATGTCAAGTAACTTCCTAATGAATACACTAACACTTTCATAAAATGATTGAAGTCTCTATCTCATAAAGTGGACCATAACATGAATGATGATACTCTTTTAAAACTATTTATTATTGATCTTAAATCTCCCCTTCAATACAAAGTTTGAATCTTCTCCTATAAAACTTTTGAAGAAGCCCTAGACCATGAAAAAAGGCAAAACTTTCTTATGACTCAATTTGAAACACCTCAAAAAACTACTAAATAACCTTTCCAATCATTTTATCATAACATTAATTCATCCAAGCCTCTCCAACCTCAAAATGGAGAATTTAATTTTACTCATTTTAACCCAACCCACCCTACCTTGAGTCTAGAATAACTTAAGAAGAATTTTCCACCCTTTAAACCCATGAGCTTTGATCCTTCCAAACCTCCTCCAAAATGGTACAATCCTGATAAGTTTTGATGGTGGCATGCTACTATAGGTCATTATCACTATTCTTTTCATGATCTTCATCGATTTATTCTTACTTATTTGCTTGGTCCACATTTAAATCCTCATACTATAAAAAAATAGTGCTATCAATACTATCTTCAAGCCTTAAAACTCCAATCTAAATAATCACATAAACATAAACATCAACTACCTAATGAACGACAAAAAATATCCCATACCTACACCTCAACCACTAATGTTGTTCAAACCATAGTTGATCCTTCTTCCTAAAATAATCAATAATGGATATCTAACATGAAAAACTTTAAACATATTATTACATCCATTGAACCTCAACCTCTTAGGTTATATGAACCAAAGGAGTACCTAGTTCAAAGGCCTACTCCAAAGTATATCATACATGGTCCTCCTTTACCTCCTTTACCTCTTCATACCTCTCTTACACATCCTATGTCACATTCAACATCCCTAAAATCTAACAAACCAAAACATTTGGATATCTCTAGGTGTACCCACCAACCCAATGCAAATCATTTAAATGGTTTCATGTTACCTCACACCACCTCATATGTTGGGGCATCTTGCGATTCCCATCGACATGTCCATTTAGACCTTGGGATATCTTATGATTCTCATTCTTACATCCACTTACCCATTGGTACATCTTATGATTCCCACTTTTATTTGAAAATGTATAATAAACAATAAATTTAGCTTCAAGAAATATTCAAAGACATATATAATTATGTTTCACATGCTCATCTTTGATATAAATGTTAGCATAGATGTTTCTTATTATTTTTTGTCTCATGTTTCTTTGTTTTTATACACTTTACTTTTTTTAGTTTCATTTTACTTGCACCATTATTTCTATATGTAATCAAAAATTCATCATGTCTATAAATCAATCATGGCTCAAAGAAGATAAAGCATACCTACACTTCTAATTGGGAATACATTTTTTAAGTAGGAGTGTGAACAATATGGAGATTTTCTAGACCCAATCATTAGATCATTTGTCACAATACACCATGATAGGAAGGGTTCCAAAGCCTAAAGTCTAACATAATCACATAATAACTCTAAAAGAGTCCTAGGTTTAATGTTCACTCTATATATAATAAACAAGAAATTAAATTTAATATAGTACACACCAAAGCTTGTGGCACAAAGTAGGGGTTAGAAATAAAATAAACTAAACTAAACATACATAGAAGACATATACTCATGTCAATATGTGCATAATCCTAATGCATGGGAGAGAATCACAATTGCATTATCTATCTACTCTTACAAAGGATAAATAAAGTTATAAATACTTACCTTTGAAGATGAACCCATCGAGCCTCAATCTCTCCCTTGGCAAAGGTGCTTCATGAGAGATTATTGTGTTATGTAAGGATAACATAGACAAATCAACTATAGGATACACAACCTATTTATGCATCCAAAATACTTCTCCACAAGATAAGATCCATATTTTTAAAGAAATTATGGAACCCTAAGATTTATTCTTCAAGTAGAATGGTCAATAAGTAGATATTTATTTTCACTTATTCTTCTTTGATTCTCTATTCTCAAATGGTTGGAAATGAACTTGTATATATAGGTGGATCTTTCCCTAAATATTTATGAATATGTCGGTTATATAGGGTTAAACCAGTCAACCTTATATTTTTTTGGGAGGTAAATCACTAGGTCCTAAGCTAGGTCAATCGAAGGGGTAACAGAACTCCTAGTGAAAAATATCCCTAAACAGTACAAGGTCGACCTTGTCAACCCTATAGAATAATTAGAGGCAGAAAACTATACAATATTGACCTAGTTGACCTAGTACAATCAACTAACAAAAGGGGGTCAAGGTAAGAATAAGGAGGATAAATCATGATAAATGAATAGAATGGGTACAACTAAGAATAATAAGCTTACGGTAAATGGTTTTAAGAGATAAGTGTGTATATGGTAAGTGGTAAAAGGGATAAAAATCTTACGAAGCACTAATGGTCTACCCACCCCTTTCCTAATGTACCCATTAAGGTGTGCACTCAAAGAGATTGAGACTCTATGGGTTCCTGCAAGATACAAAGTGTTAGTAATTGATAAAATTTTAAAAATATTATGTGTATACATATGCCCCACTTGAATCTCATCACATGTCATGTGAGTGCAACATGGGATGGTTCTTCAGGAATAAAACATGATAACACACAATGATAATGCTAAGAAAAGTGTAGTATGTAGTAAATAAGATAAATGAAAGGGTAAAATTAAAAAACATGTACCTTTTCTTAACTTAGTGCTATAGATAAATAAGTATAATTTAAGAGGAGTGAAGGCATCTAATGTGAATAAAACTAGGTGAACCTATAGAAGTTAGTGCAAAAAATAGCCATAAATAGAAATATTTGGAATATAGGAATATGATAGTGGAAAAGATTTTTTCTAATTCATCATAAATCCAATGCATTTTATAGTTTGTAAAATTGATGAATAGAAACAAAAATATAGGCAAAATAAGGAATCTACAGACAAATAATTGAAGAATTTGAATTTTGAAAAGTATTTTTAAATAGGGGGAAAGAGAAGTCATTTGGTTATTTTGATTTATGGAGAGAAAAAGAGCTCTGGATATGAAACAAGTTGGGATGGTGAGGAGATGAAAAGCTAAGCGAGAGGGAGCTCCAGGAGCAGCAGTGGGTGCACTACATGTATGAAACTATGAATCTTAAACTAGTTTTGGAGATTTTTAATGAATTAAGTGTATTTTTATAAAAAAATAATTTTTAAATTTTTTAGATGGTAGAATGAAAAAAAATTAGATTTTATAGGTAGGAAAAACCAATTAGGCAAATGGGTTTGAAGGAATTAAGGAGAAAACTACAAAAGGGTACTTTTTGAGGAAAATGTAAGGGGTCAGTAGTGAAAAACAAATGAGTCAACCCAGTCGATCCAATATGTTGAAAATGTGCAAAATCCACATTGCCAACCTAGTAGGTATGTGCCAACCCTATATGTTTTGTAGACTACCAAGCTAGTATAGTTTGCCAATTGATTTGAAAAGTATATAATGATAACATAGTACTATAGATGGGGAAATAATAAGGTTGACTTAGATTTTTAAGTCAACCAAGTTAAAAATAGGGAAATTTTAGTCAAACTAGGTTGACCAAAGAACCAGGATGGTATGAAAATGCATGCAAAAAGGTTGAAAGAAGGATAGAATGGCCTATAATGACCAAGTAAGGGGGAAAAAAGACAAAGTAGGCTAAAAAATAGGTAAAAATGAATGAATTAAATAAATTTAGGCTTATTTTTTATTGAAATTGTAAAAATAATATATTGCGATTATACATGAAATAGAAGATCTGATACATATTTTTTTATTTTTTTATTATAGGGATGACCTAAATTTTGGAGATTGGTAGATGCATCGTGACTATAAGATCTATTAGAGTGTTTGATGATAGGAGATAGAACTAGGCTAGTTGATGTAGGCCTAGGAGGGATAGCTGACATGTGTAGGATTCTCCTGAAAATAAATATGTTAATCATGTTCTTTAAATGTTGGGAATGATTGACTAACACCTTAAAATAAGAGGTGTATGGGGATATGGTAGAGTTATATATCACTCTAGAGAATTTTCATGTTATCCTAGGGCTACTAGTAGCATGAAAACTAGAGACTACAAGGATAAGAGACAACATGTAGGAGAGGAAAGCCTTAGCTATGTGGATTATAGGCTCAAAGATGACATTGGTAGGAAAGAGAGTTAGTATGTTTAATGTATATGCATCACAGATTATAGATATCCAAAAGGTTGTGATAGGACTTATGACACAGTGAGTGCTATGTCATAAGTTAGATGATAAGGTACCACTATTAGTGGTAACCTTGAGTAGGATGATCATAGAGGAGGGAGTACTATATGATCTCAATTCTATCATCTAGATCTAGCTCATACATGATCTATATGAGGTGTTTGTTAGAGGGATGAAGTTTATATGACTAATTATATTATTGATGGCTTAGATGTATGAGAGTTTTCCCATATATCATTTGTCTAGGTTGTCCCATGATGTTGATGACAGGTCACCATGAGTGTAAAGATGGAGAGAGGACCAGGTAGTGTAGCCATGCCCTATGTGCTAACACTATAGATGGTGAGATGTGCAAACATAGTTTGGCATCCATATGGGTATATAGAGACTACATTTTTGAGCTAGGACATATTTACACCAACAACAATAAGGATAGAGGTGGTTAGACACTATACCTAGTGGAGATAGCCATATCTAGTGGTATGGGTACTAGGACAAATGGGCTCACCTCATCTAGTAACACTGATATTGATTCCCAAGTAGTGGGCTCATCATGTGAGAGAGCCATGAGAGAGGAGGGGACTAGGGCCACTAGTGATGAGGCTCATGCTTAGAACACATCATAAGCAACCATAGATTAGATGAGCTTGATTAGTAGAGGAGTAAGGGGTACGTAGGTAGTGGCACTAGCGATACCAACACAAATTCTATAATGATATGATCTAAAACCACTAAGGACATGATGTTGATGGAGGTAGGAAGAGTAGGAGAGAGTGGAAACTATCACCATCCCTGATGACTTAGAAGGTGAGCCAGAGGAGATCTAGATGATAAAAAGGCACCTAAGATAGTCTCTCCATAGGTTGAGGTAGACATGATCCATGATAGTCAAATTTGAACTGAGGAGGTGACCTACATAGGAGTTAATATGAGGTCATGTAGATAGAGAGACTATGTTAGGTGGTCACACAGATGGTGAGACCATAGTGGTCATGATACAAATAGGTAATAAAGATGATTATTAAATTATTTCTTAAGTTTTTATTTTGAAATAGAACTAGAGGTAGATAGATATTTTGAGATATGATAATGATCTAATATATATTTGGGTGTGAATTTACAAGCATATTTAAGGATGAAGAGGAGAGATGGGGGTCCCTTATCAGGAGAACACTCCATGACATCCTTGATGAGACATTGAAATTATATGACCCTAATACATTAGAATACCCTAGTGTACCATCTTCCCCAGCTTAGGCGATCTAGTTCAGATTAGGAGGAAATGTAGTAAGGTAGATACAAGTATAAAGAGAAGATACAACCACTAGTAGACATGGGTGCAAGCAAGATACGGGCATGGAAAGCCTTGGCAAATGAGAGAGATGCACATCTACCTATATTGATGTAGATGACATAGGCACATATAACGAACCTAACCCAAATAACATAGGTGCAAGAGTAGGATAGGGTGATACAAATGGTGACCTTAACCTAGTTGGCTTACCTATAGAAATGGGTGGTACACCTAGAGGGATTGGTAGATGGATTGAGATCTCATATGGCCTCCTTACAATGTACTATTTAGAGGAGTCATATTGATGCCTCAGTAGGAAGCATGGATAAGTTATGAGATAGATAAGATGGAGCCTAGCCATAGAGCTATAGTCTTGTATATGGTTATAATTATTGTACCAAAACTCATGATATATATATATATATATATATATATATATATATATATATATATATATATATATATATATATATATATATATATATATATATATATATATATATATATATATATATATATATATATATATATATATATTATTTTGGCATATTGATGTTGATTGTGTATGTTGTCATCATTATGGTTGTGGTTACAGATGTTTTGTATATATTTCTTTCTATCATATCTATTTATCTATTGTTGTATATGCTATAGGAAATATATGATATGTGGTTTATTTTCTAACATTATGTAGAACACATGCATGGTTAAAAATAAACAAGCAAAAAAGGACTTGGTAAAATATAATCAATAAAAAATGTACTACATAATATTTAAAGTTTGGAAATGTGTAATGACAAGAAAATGACTAAGTATAACGAACCAAAAGAATGGTAAAATGAAATGGTAAAAATTAATTTATTTTTAAACCAAAGTGAAAGATATTTGCACCAAATTAAAAAAAGTAAAATCATACTAAATCGCATTGGGAAGTATGAAAACAATGTAATAAAATGGAAGGTATGTAAAAGGGAACAAATGGTATAAAAATAAATTAATTAAGTCAATCAATTATACTAAATCATGTTGGGAAGTATAAGAGAAAGATGAAATTGGAAAAATATTGGTCTTAAATTTATCATACTAATTCAAGCTAGGAAGTATGAAAAATTCAAAAACTGAAAGTATGATTACATGCACTCAAAAAATAAGAAGATAAAAATGAAAGAGAAATGAAGTAAGCATAAAAAACATACTAAATCAAGATGGGAATCATGTTAATTACATGTAACTTCATAATCAATCGCATATTATCTCATGTTTGACACATGTAAATCTATTTTTGACTTGTATTATTGGAAAATTTTGTGAGGAATGGACCCATCCTATCTGTGGTCTTACACTAGAAATCAAAATGATAACACCACTAGGGTGGAAAAATTGGGATAATTGGGTAAAAAAGGATGTGGGTAATATGAAAGGAAAATGTGGTTACTTGTGAGTGATGTTAGGTCTTACTCATGGTCTTATAATGCAACTCACAAATGAAATCCCAAGGGGAGTGATTAATAAACAAGACAATATTTCTCAAGAGCAAATATGAGGGATATAGGGAATGAACAAGGGAATGTAAAAAATCAAGACTTAGGCATATTATGAGAAGACATTAGGAGGTAAGAGGAATATGAAGGATACAAAAAGAAACTAAGTGTTTCTCTTAATTTTTGCTCATTTCTCAATATTAGAAGATAAGAAACTAGTAATAAGGGTGTGGTAGAAATACCTGATTGGTTATGCATATGTAATCTAGATGATGATGGTAAAATCTTGTTTGGCTAGTAATTAATAACCTACAAATAATAAATCACTAATAAAATGGGTTATTAACAAGATATTTAAGTGGACTGCCTAGCGTGAGTTAGATCCAAGAAGCATATGCTTTCTAGGAAGCTATCAATCCACTATTGATAACAATCAAGTTGAAAATGATAAAGTAAAGTACATGCATAAAGTAAATTAAATGTCATACAAGAAAAAATTATAATTATTGTTAAATGAAATGACAAAATATAGCAAAATTGGGTCAATACTCATGCTAAGGTGAGTGAAGTCAGGTTTGAAAAATTAAAAAATGGTTTGAAAATGGTAGGAACATAAAAATTTAGGTTCGGGTGGGGTTAAGGGGTTAAAAATAACTTGATACTATTTTCTACCATAGTAACCACCAATGGTTAGGTGAACCATCAGTGGTTGGGATGATTGTCAGTGGTTGGGTAACCATAGATGGTTGGGGTGACTATCGATAGTTCTACTAATTATTGGTGATTGCTTGTGGATTTCTAAAGGTATTTAGAGAAGATTTGTAGAATAGGTAGGTGGACCTATAGTGTTTGTGTTAAAGATCTAGTGCAGAGGAAATAAGGTATAGATAGGTCTGATCAAGTTAGGGAGATTATAAATCCAAAATAATAAAGAATAAGTAGAATATACTTGTAGCTTGTTAGATGGTTGATAGTTGAAGGCTAAGGTAATTTTTACATAGTAACAATAATTTGGCCTCAAAAGCAAATTTGGTAGATGTTTAGGTCTCTTTTTTTATTATTGAGTTTCTAAAGAAATATTGGATGATGGAAAACTTGAATACCTATGTGCAAGAAGATTTGATAGCTTAAACATGGATCCCTTTCACCTCCTACTCTCCTCCTTTTATAGGCAAAGATAGATGTATAATGGAAGGTTACCTATAGGGTGAGGTTGTTGATCACAATACTTGGAAGTTCATTATAATTTCATAAGGTGAACATATTAAATTTTTCCTCATTATCTTGCATATAGTTGCTGATGTGTTAAGAAATTGAGGACCTAACCATCAACAATCAAGATAACTATCGATAATTAAGTTGACCATTGGTGGTCGACTGTCTGAAGGTAAAGGGGTCAAAAAATGGGTTAAAAAGGGTTGGTTAAAAGGTTAGGTTAGTAGGTTGATGAGTTATCTAATTAGGTGTTCATCTTGACTCAAGGTCTGATAGGGG
Organism: Torreya grandis; assembly: GCA_037957365.1. Taxonomy (NCBI): domain Eukaryota; kingdom Viridiplantae; phylum Streptophyta; class Pinopsida; order Cupressales; family Taxaceae; genus Torreya; species Torreya grandis. The sequence goes on from JARHVA010005092.1 coordinate 491,537, forward strand.
TCCTAAGGTGTTTTGACAACTAGAACTATCATGTGTAGTTTTATAGTGTCTACATTTTTCCCCTTTTTTATGTGACTCTAATTTAACAAAATAAAAATGAAGTGTTGGTCTAAGTTCTAAATGCATTGAATATGGGAGGAGATATTCCCCCTCAAACCAAGAGTTGATGAGGTGAAAATGAAATCAATTCAGGGTTTGATAAGTGGTATATGGGGAATCATGAATTTGGTGATAAAGGAGTTGGGAATTTGAAACATAAATATGTGCACAAAATGTGACTAAGCACGATATTCAAGATCATACAAAGACTAAAGTTTCTAATGTTGGTAAAAATAAGATCAGTTCTAGAAGTGATAGGGTATCTAGTCCACAACATTGGTCATAGTTGATCAGGTAACTCTATAAGTCTCTAGATAGGGTTAGTGGTTTTTTAGGTATCTAAGGTAGGAAGTGTTCCCTTGAAAAACATAAATGGTCTAGTTGTACATGAGGTGGTGAAAATTCAAATGGTCAACATGGCAAGGTTGGTCGATACGATAAAAAAGACTAATGTAAGGTCATCACAAAACATGTGAATAGTTTGGGTCAAAAATGGCCAATGTTAAGGTGGACATAGTCTAATGGTTGGTTGAAGAAAGGTAATCTCCAAATAGATCATGGTTTTGTATGGGGGAGATTAGGTGATCTCCAAAATTTAGCATTTAGGTATAAGTTCCTAAAATGAAAAAGTGTGGGACCCTGACTATTGATGGTTAGGGGTTCCCAGGCTTAACCATCGATGGTCACCTTGATCATCAATGATCAAGGGGAAACCATAAAAATCCATGGATAAAAATTGAGAAACAAAAATCATTTTCACTTTTTGGCAAGTTTGACCTTCGTCTTTTTTGCTCTAGCAATTTGGTTGATTTATCACCTTGTTAGGAGATTGTTTGACTGAGTGTGTAGTTGAGGTGTTGTTTATTGATTGGTTGAGCATGTGTGTTGAGGTGATTAGTGGGGATCATAATGTAGGGTGGATGATGATGTGGTTGAGCAGTAATATGCAGGCTCTGACCTTAACAATGATCAAGGAATGAGGTAGGTGATGTTTTGATATTGTTAGTTAGTTGATTAGGTCTATTATTTAGTTTAATTTGATTAATTTGTGGTTGATTTGATATGGTTTTTATGGATTTTCCCTTGGTTTACATTTTATTAAAATTAGGAAAATTGAACTACTAAATTTTGAAACTAAAAGAGTCTATGTTTGAGGGTAGGAGATTGGATAGGATTTAGGTAGTTATTTTATTAAATTCTATTGTTTTTGGTTTGTTTTGGAAGAGGTAGGTTAAGGGTTTTACCACTAATGGTCACACATAGTGATCATTAGAAGTTAGACTCGACTGTCGACAATTTGATAAGACTGTCATTAGTTGAACACTAAAGGAGAAAACACACTTGACCATCGATGGTTGTAAATATTGTCGATGGGAAAGTATTTTAGGGAAGGTGAGGTTAAAATATGAAGAGATAACAAAATGTTTTGAAATATTGAAAAGGGGTTAGGGGTAGTTAAAATACCTAGGTGTAGCTTTAAGATAGGGCATGTTAAAATGATTAATGTTTTTTAAAAGGTTATTGTGTATAGCTAGGTGTTGGTTTTGATTAATTTAAGTAGGTTGTAGGAAAATTTTGTGGTTTTAGAGTTAGGTGTTATTTGGTATAAACATGATGTATTTGGTTTGATATGTTTGGGTAGGTATTGAAATAAGTGGATGTTGGTGGTTTTAGGTTTATAAAAAAGGTTGGTGCTAGGTGGGTCTAGTTAGAATGATTAAAAATGAAGTGTGAAAGATAACTTGATCATTTTGTAAGAACGAGACTAGATCTAGATGAGGGATTGAGTTCCCAAGATCTTTGTAGAGATATGTGATGGGATAACTACAGATGAGTGGACACATATGGAGGAGTTCAAACTTGGAGCCATGGTTTTCTATCAGCACATATCATGGGATGTGACTATGATCATGGCCCTCATCAAGAGATGGGACCAAGCCACAAACAAATTTTTGTTACCGATAGGAGAGATTAGCATCCTACTAGAGTATGTGCATAGGATTACATGGTTGCCCTTTCAAGGGGAGCTGATTTAACACATTAAGAGTGAGGAAAGGGATTAACATATAGAGTTATTATATGGTGAGGATTGGGTCCATGACATGTGGCATTTTGCTAGCTTTAGCTATAGGACATTATACTAGAGGGCTCTAGGGGACCGATGTTTGAAGACTATGATGATGATGGTGGTGTCTTATTTTGCATTGCCTAAATCAAGTAGTGGTCAATTTCCCTATCTACTATTGAGAGTGTTAGTAGAGATACTGCTAGGTAAGATAGTGTTCAAGTGGGCTCATGTTTTGTTAGTCCTAATTTACAAAGAGCTATGGGGATTCTAAGTTCACTGGTGATATAGGATCAGTGTTGGGTTTGTGCTTCATTGTTAGGCATATGAGCACATTATGGTAACGAGGCCACTAGGGATACCATGGGAAGGATATACCTAGGTACACTTCACATTGGGCTTCCTACAATGGAGGGGAGACTATGCATTGATAAAGGTTGGTGGTGGTGTTAGAGACATTAACAAGTTTTAAGATGCATTGGAGGGTTTGGTTATGGGTGATGTGATCTAGAGACTATATGTAGGTTGGGCTAGGTGGGAATACTATAGCTATTACATTTTATTTTTATAGAGCTGGAGGTGGGTCTATGGGAGGCAAAATGGTGAGATTGAGCTCATCACATTTGATAGAGTTTAGAGATAGTATGTTCTTGTGTAGGGGATTCTAACTCCTTTTTAGAGGTACAAGAGAGAGGATGCAAAGTTTCTACTTATGGAGCCATAGCCATAGGATGTAGTATTAGATCATGAGGATTTATTAGCCAGAATAGTGATAGATGATGTTGGTATTGTTGATGGATATGTAGTATGGTATCAGGGCCTATATGTAGTGTCCAATTTTAGATGGGATGATGGGGGTTGATAGGCTATGGATGTGGATCCAATAAGGGCACTAGTACAGGGTGGTGGTTAAGATGGGAAGGAAATGAAAACATTAGTAGCTCTATAGGCTTAGATTATAGGGTTACAAGGATAGGTGAACACATTATAAGGTCAGGTTGCCACCTTGATAAGAAAGAGATATTAGGTGAGGACCTCCCTTTATTTAGTGACTCAAGAGAGGGATACCTTGATGTAAAGGGTAGGAGGTGTGGTATCACTAGTAGGAGGACCACCTGGGATGATTCTTATGACACAATACTTATCTATGGTTGAGGAGTTGAGGTACTATGAGGCTATAGTGATGGAAAAGTGTCTAGAATAGCTGAGATGGGGAGAGTACAGGGCTAGTTTAGTAGGTGGTCCAGCTATTGTGACTCCAAGGTAGTGGGCCTATACAATGAGTGCACATATAGGTACCCGAGGAGGATTGGCACTAGATGGTAGTGTAGGTGTAGGAGGAGATAGTGGTTTTGGTGCCCTAGGGGCATGATATATGTTTTGATACATTATATGTACATGATGTTGATACTAGCCTATGTGTTGATGATGTGAGATGTATATGAGAGAGAGATTTTATAAATTATTACATGTATTATTTATTTGATAGACATAATGTATATGATGATGTTTGTGATGATATATATATATATATATAATCATAAATCATCCACATCCATATCCATAATCATAAATCACACCATGAACCATGAACCATGAACATACCTCATATATATATATATATATATATATATATATATATATATATATATGAGGTATGTTCATGGTTCATGGTTCATGGTGTGATTTATGATTATGGATATGGATGTGGATATTTTATGTTCATGTTATGGTTCATGGTTTCATTTATGGTTTATGTACATGATTTATGAGATGTTTTACTTAGTAGCTTAGGCATGTGATGTTTAAAATATGGTTATGACGTGTTTTTGTTCATGGATATGATATGATGTTTATGAATGGTTTGATGTTCATGGTTATTAATATGGTTATTATGGATTATGTGATGTTATCTGGTATGAATATGCTATTTCGATGTATGATGATTTGATTTATGTTGTTCTATTTATAGGAGATGTAATGTTATTATGGGTAAGGATGTGATGAAAATACATAAAGTAGATAATAAACTAAATGTAAGAAAACAAAATGATAATCATGAGACACATGTCTACATGAACCAATGATAAGAGGGTGAAGAAAAAACATGATGCATTTTTTATTGGTAAGGACCTAACAAACCAGAATTTAGATTGGCTTAAGGAAACTAAGCCTTTTGAATGCTTCAAATTAGCATGTTTTGTTTAATAAAAAATGTATCTTGACCATGTTGCGTCAAGTACTCTCATAATCCCTTGATTAAAAGATGGTATAAAGGGAATGGGGTTAATAGGAATAAAAAGGAAATGGGTAATAGGTAGGGTAACCTTATGTTGGTTAGTTGTCCCCTTATATAGGTAACCTAAGAACCATGATAGACAAGTTCATGTCTTATTCTAAGTGTAAATTGATCGATGCAGGAAGTCTACTAATGCTAGATATACAAGCTGATTGCAGTCTTTCTTGGGATAGCTTGTTCTATTTTGATATAAGGTCTACTTGTTATTGTTGTTTGTTCTAATAGGTTTGTGAAGATGATCAAGGCAAGAAGCTTCAAATTATTGATTTTGACAAATTTGACTTACTCATCCTTAAATGGAGTGGTCTAAATTTGGATTTGTTTATTTTGGTAACTATCCTTCAAGGGAATAGTCTATCTTTTAAGCAATTTAGTAGATTTTGGGGTAGTCATCCTTCAAGGGATCAATCTACATTGCTAAAAATATGTGACCCAAATTATACTTTGGTATCCAAAATTATTTTGATGCTAGTTTTAGGCATGGACAAGTTTATTTAGGCTTAGAGGTTTACCTTTATGAGGGCAAAACTTTTAGCATAAATAGGTTATTGGTAGGTGAAAGAAATGGTTTGAGGAACAATGACCATGGGATTTGATCTTGTTAGAGATGAAAATTATCCATGAAAACCATGCCATAGGTAGAGCCATAGTACCCATATTTAATATTAGGATATGACTATGATGGTTAATCACATGGTTATATGTTGCAATTAATTGTCTTCAAAGGGAGAGGGATAGGTGAATGAAGGTGAAAATATCATAAATCAATGGCTGAGCTTAAGTTAAACAAAAAAATTGAGTTTGATCCCTATTTTTTTTAAATAACAGATGAAGATGTGAAGCATTAAGAGGCTCAAGTTCTATTTTTCCTTTGAGAGAGGACAAATGATAAGCTCCTGATCCATACTTATGGGTTATGATGTAGGGTCCAAGCCAATTGAAATTAAATTTGCCTCTTTTGCTTTTCTCCATGTTGGTGACATGTTGATTTTCCTTTAGGATGAGGTGTTTGATATTGAATTCTTGTTCTTTTAGGTTTTTGTTATAGGCATGCTTGATTCGCTCTTAATAGAAATGAAGATGGTTAAGCGCTATGAGGTGATTTTCATCAAGTAATTCAAGTTGTGCTAGATGTTCTTGATAATAGTTAATTTTATAAATGATCTCCCATAAATATATTTTAAGAGAGGGAATATATACTTTGAGAGGCAAAACTACCTTGGCTTTGAATACTAAATAAAAGGGGTAACACTCCTAGAGGTTTGAAGGCTAGTGCAATAGGCCCATAAAGTGAAGGGGATGTGAAAATGTCAACTGACCTGAAGTACTAACAAATTTGGTCAACATTTTATTAAGTATTTTGTTAGAGGCTTCCACCTATCCATTTGACTATGGATGGTAAGGTGAGAAAAAGCTTAACTTGATGCCAAATGCATCGTATAGACCTTGGAATTTTTTGTTCTTAAAATATTTAATATTATCATTGATGATCTTATGAGGAACATCAAAATAATAGATGATGTGATTGTGGATGAAGTCAACAATTTTTTTAGCCTTAGTTGATATGAGAGGAATGGCTTCCACCCACTTAGTGAAATATTTAGTGGTGGTAATGATGGATTGGTGGCATTATGATGAATGAGGATTGATTTCCCCAATAAGAGCTAGGCCCCACTATGATAATAGCCAAAATTCTTTAGATACTTGGAGGCCATGGGTAGGTGCATGCTGTAAATTAGTGTTTTTTTGACATTTGACACACTTATTTACATAATCACAACATTCTTGATTGAGGGTAGGCCAATAGTATCCAAGGTGAAGGATACATTTAGCAATAGCTAAACCACTAAAGTGTCCCCCACATATCCTATTATGTATTTCCTTGATGGAATGAGAAGCTTCATGACTATGAAGACAACAGAGAAGGAGGCCATCAAAGCCATGTTTTTAAAATATTCACCTAGTGTAATAAGAGGTACACTAAACAAAGGCTTGTCAGGGATTCCTTGAAGGGTTGGGAGGAATGATACCATGGTTGAGGTAATCAAAATTTTGCTCATACCATATATCTAATGGATATTATCTACATTACAAATGGTAGGAAGGTTAGAATGGATATAGGATTGGGTAATAAAATGATGGATAGTAATAAAGAGTTTAGAGTTAGAAGGTTAAGAGGGAATTTTGGAAGCAAGGGAAGTAAAGGTATCTATAAATTTATTGGTAGATTATGAGACTGACTGGATAAGATAATGATTGAATGATGCTAAGAGTACACATACAATTTTTTTTTACTTTAGTAATACATCACTCTTACATTGGTAAGATCCATTGACCTAGTTGACCACAAGTTGTGAATCACCAAAGACACTGATTATCTTGATTTCCAAGGCTAGAGTAGTTTGGAGACCTATGACTAGGTATTCATACTTAGCCACATTATTGGTGCATTAAAATTAAATTTTAAAGGAAAGGGGAAGATGTTAATCATTAAGGGGAATGAGAATAACTCTATCACTCCCACCACACTAGCATTTGGAGCCATCAAAGAACATGGTCATTTGGTAGATGGGTTCCTCTTGAGAAAGAGTCATGATGGACTCATCTAGAAATGCAAGAGGAAGAGGTTGGGTTTTAGGTAGAGGAGATTTAGCCAATTGATTGGCTATGACTTACCCTTTAATTGAATTCTATTGAAGTAACTCAAGATCAAACTTAGCTAAAATCATGAGCCACTTAACCATACACTGGTTTTGGTATGGTTTGGAGTGCATGTACTTTAGTGGGTTAGTGTTAGTGATGATGTAGGTTTTATGATTAATAAGGTAGTGGAAAAGCTTAGAATCCACAAAAATGAGGTTGAGACAAAGTTTCTCAAGATGTGGAATACCGAGTCTCATACTCTATAAGTGTTTAACTTATGTAGTAAATAGTTTGCTCTTTATTTTATTCATCACAATGAGCAATCATTACCCTTAGGGAATGGTCAGTGGTAGAGATGTAAAGGTAAAATGGTTGATCCTCTTTATGGGGGGTAAAAATAGGTGGAAAAATAAGGTATTCTTTGAGTGAATCATAGGCTTATTGATAGTATTTAGTCCACTCAAAGGAGGTGTCTTTATTGAGAAGATGGTGAAAAGGTTGACATTTATCTTATAATTGAGAGATGAACTAATGGATTGATTACAGCTTCCCTTTCAAGCTATACAGTTGCTTAAGATGGGTTGGAAGAGGCATCTCCAAAATTTCTCTAAATTTGACAAGGTCTACCTTGATTCCTTTAAGGGAGACAATGAAACCAAGGAGATTTCTAGAAAGAACCCTAAAAATACATTTCTTTGAGTTGAGTTTAACATGGAAGTGGATAAGGGTTTGAAGATGATTTTGAGAACATCTATATGATCCTTGTGATATTTGGATTTCCAAAATAGATCATCCACATAGCCCTCGATGATTTTATGTTGTGTTGTGGAGCCTATTTCTAAATTACAATGTATTTTCAAATATTATACATTTTTAATGTACTATAAACTCTATATGTATTCTCATTGGGGTTCAAGGCCAGGTCAGGCCCTGACTAGGGGTTTGAGTGTGGTAGCCCCCAAAAAATGGGAGTTTGGAGGTGGCAACCCCCATGTAGGGGTTTAGGGTATTAGCCCCCAAAAAAAAAAATTAGACCCCTTTTCAATTGGAAATCATTTTGGATTGATTTTTCCCATGGTTTTAGTACCCATTGTTTTGTAATACTGCTTTGTTGATGTATTATATATAGATGGATATTTCTTAAGTAATATATTAGGAGAACAAGGGTTTGAGTAGGAAGAATAGAGTGCGTGAATTTAGGAGGGTTTGTTAAGCATATCTCCAAATAATATTTGTGCATTGTAATTGTGAGAAGACTGATATGAGATTGGTTTATACTCTTGTGGATTGTAATAAAATATGAGCAAGTGTTTCTTGGTGGATATATCCCATATTGGGTGAACCATGTTAAATATGGTCTTCCTATTTTGCATGTTTATTTTCTATTCTTTATACATCTCTATTTATAACTATTATTATTATGATTTTATGAAATTATTCTACATCAATTTTTATATTTATTTCTAATAACTGGTATCAGAGATTCATGCTATATTTTATGAAGTGTTGAGTTGTAAGAAGGGTTATTAGCTTAAGTGGGAGATATGGTTGATGATCATAGATCAAAGGTTGAAAAGCTTAATGAATATAACTTTGGTCTATGGAAGATGCAAATGGAGGATTACCTCTATCAGAAGGACCTCCATGCTCTATTGGGAGGAAAAGTAAAGCAACCAGTGAGTATGATAGATGAAGCTTGGGAGCTAATTGACGATAAAAAACTTTGGGCCGTCAAGTTATTCCTTGCATCTTTGGTTGTATTTAATATATCATAGGATAGACCATAAAAAGTCTCATGAATACATTAGGAAGTTATATGAGAAACCCTCTACTTCTAATAAAATATTTTTAATGAAAAAGTTATTTAATATGAAGATGTCTGAAAATGGTTCAGTTATTGATCATCTGAATGAATTCAATATGGTTATGAGTATGTTGAATATTATAAAAATATTTTTTGATGATGAAGCTAGGGCTTTGCCTTACTAGAGAGTTGAAATAGTCTGGCAATGGTTTTGAGCAACTCAGTCTCTAATAATGCCAAGTTAAAGTTTGAGGATGTCATAGGAGTAATATTTAGTGAGGAAATGCGATGAAAAAACTTTGGGGAGAATTCTAATTTAGGTGATGCTTTGGTAGTGGAGAGTAGAGGGAGATAAATGTTTATAGGAAAAGGAAAGCATGGAAAGTCAAATGGTCTTAAGGGGTCAAAATCAAGGGCCATGATGGTATATTGGCACTATGGAAAGACTGGGCATGTGAATAAGGATTGTTGGTCTCTTCAGAACAAGAACAAAAATAAAGAAGACACCAAGGAGGTGAATGTGAAAATAAATAATATTTGTTAAGATGCATTAATTCTCTCTGTTGATAATATTTTTGCATTTTAGGTTTTAGATTCAGGGGCTTATTTTCATGCTACACCATATAGGCATTATTTTATTGATTATGTTCAAGGGGATTTTGGACATGTTTACCTTGGTGATGATGAACCTTGCAAAAAATTAGGAAAAAGAAGTGTTTAGATCAAGATACAAAATGTGAACACTTGGATATTGAAGGATGTAAGTCATGTGCCTAAGTTGAGATGGAATTTGGTATTTTTAGGACAATTAGGCAGTGAAGGTTGTATGGTGACATTTACAGTAGATTCTTGGAAGGTAACCAAGGGTGTTATTATAGTATAAAGAGGTAAGAAGGTTGATACCCTATATTTATCAAGTAGTGTTGATTATTGTAATTTATTTGTTGTAGATGCAAATCCAACTTTGTGGCATAATAGGCTCAATCACATGAGCCAAAAGGGTATGCAAATTTTGAAGGATCAGTTGCTTGGATTGAAAGAATCTGATTTAGATTTCTATGAAGAATGTTTATGGAAACAAAAAATAGTAAATTTTCTCAAGGTTGGACCTATAAGGAAGGAGAATAAGTTAGATCTAGTTCATTTATATGTATGAGAGCTGGCTTAGGTATCTTCTATTGGTGGGTCATCTTATTATGTCACTTTTATTGATGATGCAACTAGGAAAGTTTGGGTGTATGGAATTAGGAGAAAATATGATGTGTTTGATACATTCAAAATATGGAAATACTTGGTTGAGAGTGAAATAGGTCTCAAGTTAAAATGTCTCATGTCATATAATGGTGGGGAATATTGTAGCAATGCATTTTTTTATTACTATTCAAGGAATGGAATTCATAGATAGAGGATAGTTCCAAGAACTTCATAGTAGAATGGAGTGTTAGAAATGATGAACAAGACTATCATAGAGCATGTTATGAGCATGAGGTTGCATGTAGGACTACCTCTTCAGTTTTGGGTAGAAGTAGTAAACACAGTGGTATATCTGATAAATAGAGGTCCTTCATCTACTTTGGATACCTAAGGAAGATTGGTCTAGTAAGAAGGTTGATTATTAATTTCTTATAATATTTGGTTTTATACCCTTCATTAATATTGATAAAGATGATAGGACTAAGTCAGAGGCTAATTCTAAAAATGCACCTTTATTCGTTATGGTGAGGATGACTTTGGTTTCTGGATTTGGAGTCTTAAGGACAAGAAAATGTTTAGGTCTAGGGATGTTGTCTTTAATGAAAAATTCATATATAAATATTATTTTCAAGATCAAAAAGAGGATTCTATAAAAGGGTACATACTACTAGAGGACATTTCAGATGATAAAGTGTCCAAGCAACTAGCTTAGGCACCTACTCCACAAGAACCCCAAACTCATATGGTGATAATGTCTTCTAGGGTAAGAAGGAAACCTAAACATTTTTCTCCATCTATTAATTATTTATTACTCACTAAAAATGGAGAGATAGAGTTATTTGAAGAAGCAATGCAAGTAGATGTCAGGAAAAAGTGAGAGCAAGCTATGGATGAGGAACATCAGTCTCTCATGGAAAATTAGACTTGGGATTTGACAACCCCACTTGAAGGTAAGAGAGTAATGCAAAATAAGTGGGTGTATAGAGTTAAATAAGATGATGGATGAAATAAAACGTAGAAGGCCTGATTTAGTGGTAAAGGGGTTTGTACAGAAGAAGGGAATTAATATCAATGAGATTTTTTCCCCAGTGGTAAAGATGAATTTTATTAGGACTGTTATTGGGATAGTGGCAATGGAATACTTGCACTTAGATTAGTTGGATGTGAAGACTAAATTAATTCATGATGATTTGGAGGAGGACTTGTATATGGATCAGCCATAGGGATATGAGGTCATAGGAAAAAATAAAATGATGTGAAAACTAAAGAAGAGCTTATATTACCTAAAACAAGCTCTACGATAGTGGTACAAGAAATGTGATAATTTTATGATGGAACAAGGATACTCTTGGTGTCATTCAAACCATTACGTATATATCAATAAGTTTTATGATGGTGATTACATTATCCTTTGTTTGTATGTGGATGAAATGTTAGTTGTAGGTAATAATATGCAGGGAATAAAGGTACTCAAGGAACAACACAGTAATTTCTTTACTATGAAGGATTTGGGAGTAGAAAAACAAATCCTTGGTATGAGAATAAATCAAGATAGGAAGGAACAGAAGCTATAATTATCCCAAGAAGAGTACATAAAAAATGTCTTGGAGAGATTTAGTATGTAGGATGCTAAACCATTTGGGACTCCTTTGGCAAGTCATTTCAAGTTATCAAAGGACTAGTGTCCCAAAATAGAGGAGGAGAGAATATATATATCACATGTACCATACTCATCAACTATTGTCAGCTTGATGTATGCCATGGTGTGCACTAGGCCAAATATTACCCATGTAGTGGGAGTAGTAATCAAGTACATGAGTGATCTAGGTAAAAAACACTAGAAGGCAGTGAAGTGGATCCTTTAGTATTTGAGAGGGACCATGGGGAAAATTTTAAGCTATGGTGGATTGGACACCAATTTGTGTGGTTATGTAAATTTGAACATGGTTGGAGATTTAGATAGTAGGAGTATAATAGGACATGTATTTACTATAGGTGACACAACGGTGAGCTAGATTTCATGATTACATAAACTTGAGGCTTTGTCAACCATAAAGACTGAGTATGTTATTACCACAGAGGCAAGAAAAGAAATGATTTGGTTACAATAATTGCTTGAAGATTTGGGGCATAAGCAGGAGGAAGGGAAGCTATATAGTGATAGTTAAAGTTTTATACATCTAGCAAAGAACTTTGCTTTCTACTCTAAGATGAAGCATATATAGTTGAGGTACCATTTCATCAAGGCATCTTTAGAGGAAGAGAAGTTGAAGTTGGAAAAGATTCATACCAGTCAGAATCTTATAGACATGATGACCAAGGTAGTCATAAGGGAGAAACTAAAGCTATGTTTAGTTTCAATTGGCCTTCACAGTCGATAGTGAAGGATTGAGAAGCCTACTCAAAGTAAATCAATCTCCAAGTGAGAGATTGTTGTGTTGTGGATCCTATTTCTATATTACAATGTATTTTAAAATACTATACATTTTAAATATACTATACACTCTATATGTATTCTGACTAGGGTTTGGCATTGGGTTAGGCCCTAAGCAGGGTTTTGGGGGTAGTAGCCCCCAAGAGAGGGTTTGGGGGTGGTAGCCCCTAAAAAATAGGGGTTCAAGGGTGGTATCCCCCAAAAAAAATTCTAGACCCCTTTCTAATGGAAACTATTTTGGGTTGATTCTGCCCATGGTTTTGGTACCCATTATTTTGTAATACTAATTTATTGATGTATTATGTATTGATGGATATTTCATAGGTAATACATTAAGAGAATAAGGGTTTGAGTAAGAAGAATAGAGTGTGTGAATTCAATTGTGAATTTAGGAGGGTTTTTTGAGTACAGCTCGAAATAATATTTGTGCATTATAATTATGAGAAGACTGATTTGATAGTGGTTTATACTCTCATGGCTTGTAATAAAATCTCTCGTGGCTTGTAATAAAATCTAAGAAAGTGTTTTATGGTGGATGTAGCCCACATTGGGTGAAACATATTAAATCTGGTCTTCTTATTTTGCATGTTTATTTTATATTATTATTGTGATTCTATGAAATTATTTTGTATCAATTTATGTATTTATTCCTAGCATTTTATTGATGAGGTCATGGAAGATGTAGGTCATCACATGCTAGTAGGTGGCACCAACATTCTTAAAACCAAAGGACATGACTCTATAGCAAAAATTTACCCATAGGGTGATGAAAAAGGTTTTATGTTGATCCTTGGAAGCAATCAAGATTTTATTATATCCTAATAAACCATCCATGAGAGATAACATCTCATGGCTAGTTGTAAGATCAACAAGTTAGTCAATACTAGGCAAAGGGAAGTCATCCTTTAGACAAACAAGGTTGAGGTCATTAAAGTTGATATAAATGCAAAGTCCCCCTATGGGTTTGGTAATGGGAATGATGTTAGAAAGCCATTTAGGATAGTCAATGGGTTGGATGAAGTTATAGATAAAAGGTGTTGAAGCTACTCTTTGACTAAGAGGGCAATATGGGGGTGCATCCTACGAAGCTCTTGTCGAATAAGCTTAGTGTTAAGATGGGTGACAATGTTATGAAGAGAAATATAAGGGTCAATCCTAGGAATAGCTTCATAAGACAAATAAAATGCTATTATTTGATCAAAAAGGAAGGAATGGTAATCCTATTATTCTATGAAATTTAAGGATTGTTTGATCTTGACAATACATGGGTTATCCTAAGTACCCAATTTGACATCAATGGTAGATTCATTCAACATGGTTTGGTTTTTAAGAGGAAGGGATTTATGGATATAATAATCCCCTACATTGAGGTAGGTGAGAATGGAATCATCATCTTGATGTTGAATGGTGTTGATGGTAGGAGAATCATTTTCTACCATTTATGGATAGATGAGAGGAAAAGTTTTAGTTTGTCCATCCTTTTGATAGGTTGGGGGTGTCAAAATAATGGTATTGATAAAAAAAAATTAATGGGATGATATCAAAATCCTCAGACTTTAAGGGAGATCGGGTTGGTGAGGATGGGACATCCTCATTGATGGTAGTGATGGGTATAAATGAGGTGGGTTCTTCTAGTGGTATGAACCCAAGGCCAAATAACTCATGGGTTTTTTGGGTTTTGATTATGGGTAACTCATGAGGTCCCTATTCATAAAAGCTAAGGCCAAACCCCTTCCAAGCACACTTTTGAAGGTACACTTTGGCAAATGTTAGTTTATTGAGATATGATAAATCAAAAGTAAATGGTTGGATATGAGGGGTGGTAGAGAAAACAAGAAGTGGATGGTCAAGTACCCCATATATGAAATTAATTTGATGATTGGGTGGCCCAAAAAGGATGATGGCTCCAATGTTAAGGTCATAACTAAGGTCATGGTCAAGGTTACCATGCTCTTGAGGAGTGAGGAAGGAATCCAAGGCCAAAAGATGGTATTCTCCCAGTGAGAGATGTTGGAATGTTGGTTCCAAGGGGTCCTCTTTGGGGATTTGTGAAGAAGGGATAGATGAGATCATTGAAACTTCATCAACTATATGGGTGGAGTTTTTGGTAGTTAGTAGTGAGGTGGATGGACAAGGAAGAAGAACATTATTGGGTCAGTACATCATATTTCAAGATGCAAAGGTACTAGGGTCAGCTAGTATGGTGATGATGTGACATTCATGCTCAAATTTAATGTAATGATGCAAAGTGGAAGGGTGACAAATCATAGCATGGATCCAAGGGAATCCAACAAAAATATTATATTATAACTCACCCTCTACAACACAAAAGAGTTTTAAAATGGTGTGAAGTCCCAAACAAATATGTAGAACAATTGATCCCAAGGTAATCATTATAGTATCATTGAAAGAGTGAAGAACCATTGATGTTTTAGACATGATGTTATTTGGTAACTCAAGTTGGTCATAGGCATGGGAGGAGATAATGATGATACTATCCCCTCCATCAATCATCACGTATTTAATATGGTTTTGGTTGATGTATATTTTGATGAAGAGGGGAGGATCGGGATCCTAAAGATACATAGAAGGTATTTATGAATCCTTGAAGCTGACTAAGGTGTAAAGTTAAAGGACTCTAACAAAGGATTCAAGGGGTTGAGGATCTTCAGTTTGAACCTCTATGGATTCCATAATCTCTATCAATGTTTTACGATGAGGAGGTGAGGTGTTGATTAATTCATATAAGCTCATCTTCACCAGTGTTTGGTGAATTTTTTTCAACACTACATGATGAATGGATAAAAAAGGGTTGGAAGGAGAGGCACCCAAAATAGATAACTTGGTTTTAGGTAGTGGTGAATGTGTTTGGGTTTAATTATAAGGTTGAGGGGTGGAAGGGTAGGTCCATAATATGGACACTTTTGCTTTTCCCTTATCTTTTTGTTAGGCCCTTAATCGGGTAGCCATATGGATAATGTGGATAAGAGGTATTATCGGTTTAGATAAATACTTCAATTCCTCCTTAGTATTAGGTGAGAGGTAGAAGATTTAGAGGTAGAGGTAGCTAGGTTAGTTAATAATGATGGGGATTTTTTTATTTTGGTGGAGGTAGGTGTAGGTAGAGTAAAAAGAGAAGGTTTACTAGATGAGTAATAGGTAATGGGGATTTTAGAGGGATGGGGTCCTAAAACTTAAGGTAAAAGAGAAGGGGGTGGTATGGTTCTAGTTCTAGATGGTTTGGGTGGTTCCACATTTTTTATAGGTTTAGTCAAAGATTTCTTTGGTGGAATTGATGGGGTTAAGTTCAACTTCAAAGATGGATGAGCCAATCTAGGGGTAGGAAGTATTCCTATATTCTTGATGGGTTTGGTCAAAGAGGCATAACGTAATTTAGCAATTTTAGATTAAAGTGGGTTAGAAGATTCCCCTATGGTTTTGGAGAAAGAAGTATCTGAGGATGGGGTTGAGGTAATGATAGGTTTGAGGGTAGATTTAAGTGAGGTTAAAGGTTCTTATTTATTTTGGTAAGGGAGCCCAAGATGGTGCTAAAAAGTGGCCCTATATATATTGGGTTGAAAATTAAAATATAGATTTTGGACCAATCTAGAAAAAGGTTTATAGATGGGTTTGATTCCTTGGTTATTGGTTTCTAATAATAAACCCATAGGTTGAGGTGAGGGAATAGTTTCTTCACCTTTATCTTGGGTATAAAGTTTGATGGTTGAGGAAGATGGTTTTTCTAAGGAAATAATAGAAGAGATGATATCTTCCTTTGGAGTGGTTTCCAAAGGAGTGGTTGGTTCTATGGTAGATAAGGAGGGTGTGGTTTATTTAAGTGGAAAAAGGGAGGTGGATGCTTCCTTTATTTGGATGTATAATAGAACAACCTCCAAGATTATTTGGATGTATAGATGATTCAAGATTGGACATTTTATCCATCAACATCTTAACTAAATATGTTTGAGGGTGGGGAGCTCCATAATTAGGTGGTATGTTCAGTTGAGGTTGGGTGGATGCAATGTATGGATAAGAGGTGGAAAGTTGAGAAGATGCCACATATTAGTATGAAGTTATTGAAGGTTGGGATGATGCCCCATACTAGTATGTGGGCACAAAAGGTTAGGTAGAAGGTGGTATGTATCCTTATGGATTAGGAACATATTGGTAAGATGTCATGTGTGTTTATTAAGGTATTGACAAAGGTTGGTTTGGAGGTATAGTTTAAGTGGTAGGTTGAGGTTGAGTGTTGACCCTTGTGTTAATGGGTGGAAGGGTAGGAGGTATGGAAAGTAATAAATTCTAGAGTGGGGTATAAATTAGTTGATTAGTAGTGATAAGGTTAATGGGGAAAGTAGGGGTAGAAGATATACCCATGGTAGGTAGGGTATAGGTAACAAGAGGTAAGTTTTACCCTACATTAGAGGTGTTGGTTGGTGTAGGAGTTTAGTTATAGGTTAGAATGTTGGATTGGGTTTTAGTGGTGGTAGTGGATGGGATATTGGTAGAAGAAGAGGCTTGGGTGATTAATGGTTGCGTAGAAGTAACACCAACCATAAGAGTGGGAGGCATACCATAGGGTGGATCTATGGGAGGAATCGAAGCAGTAGAGGTGTGGTGAAATAAGGTGTTAAGGTAGTGTTGAAGGGTTGTGAGGTTGTTATTAAGGAATGTAGAAAAATATGCATCACCCTCAACAACTATTTGTGGCATGATATGAGAGGTAGAATGATGAGGAGAACCCTCAACATCTAAAGTATACTCTATAGAGGAATAAGAGGAAGAGGAAGGTGGTCCTTGTTTGGTTTGATTTCTCAACTACTGTCTAGTAAAGAACATGTGAGAAAATAGGAAGGAAATGATGAAACTCACACCTCAAAAAAAAATAAAGCAAAAGAAAAGAAATCAAGGCAATCCAAAGATATACTAAAAGTGCATTTAAAACTTAGGATTCTTTTTAGATCACTTTTAGCTTATGCCTTAGAAAGTGTGAAGAAGAAAATTTGGTTTGTAGATTAGGTACTAAAGAGAAAATCTAAGGTTGGTTTCAGGTTGTGTTTAGGTGCTCAAGAGAGAAATCTATATTGAAGTTCAGTACATGGCTTGGTATAGGGGCCTACCCCCTCATTTCACAAACCATAGTGATAAGGGTGTTGGGTGCTTAGCTAAAATATACTGAATTTCAAATTTTATACTCAATCAGAGATCTGAGTTGGTTCTCCCCTTGGTAATGACCTCCAAGTAGGATTGCCAGAAAAGGGTAAGGTTTACAGATAGGTGATGAAATCCTAGTCAGGCCTTGTTTCAAATTTATTTTGATGTGCTGATTAATTATGTGGTTTGCATAAGTGTGTGATAACAAAAGTGAAACTATGATTAATTACTTTGTCTTTAAGTTACTATATGAACTAAAATAAGCAAGCAAGCAATGTATGCAAATGGTTTATTTTATGCCAAAATAAATTTTTGATTTAATTCAATGAGCATAGAATAAAGGAAGAAATAAAGGGTGCCTAGATGATGCTAGGTCCCACTGGGCATGCCAAAATATTTCTCTTAATTTCTAATCATTTCTTAATTATGGAAGAAGATAAGAAACTAGTAATAAGGGTGTGGTAGAAATACCTGATTGGTGATGTGCACATAATCTAGAAAATGATGGTGAACTCCTCTTTGGCTAGGAATAAATAACTTGCAAATAATAAAGTAATAAAAAAAGTGGTTGTTAGCAAGATAGTTGATAAAGGAGTACAGATTGAGAAGGCTCTTATTGTTAAGGGCCCTATTAAGATTTTTGCACAAGGTCAAGTGTCTAATCAGACTAAATTACCATTTCAAATAGTTATACAGGATAATTCTAAATGCTTTACCAAAAATAAGAACATGGTTAGAAATGGGGTGAGTGAAACAAGACATGTACAAATGATACATGTTGTGCCTCCTCAAATGTATAACTAACTCCCCCAAATCCACTACCTACCTTGTAGAGACAACCTCCATGAAGGATATTTCATAACAATTTTAGAGTCTTTATCAAGTTAGGAGAATTGGTTGAAACAGTGTTACAAAAGCTCATTGTAATTAATTTAATTATATGGCCAGTATCAAGGCCATTTCCTCAAGATTAACCAAAACTAGATTGGTACAAAGAGAATGAATGGTGTAACTTTCATTGTGTTGTTGGTCACAATGCATATCATTGCATTCAATTACGACATATTATTGAGGACTTTATTGAAAGTGGTAAACTAGAAATTAAGTTGGCCCCTAATTAGGACACAAATTAGGATATCAAAATCTACAAAGACCCCTTTCCTCAACATGATCCACCACCACCAAGAAATAATCAAAATGGTCACAATCAAGGATAGAGGTAGAATCAAAACCAACAAAAAGGTCAGAATCATAATGAGCATAATTGATATCATAATTCCCATACTAATATTGTAGCTTATAAAAATGTACCTTATGACTATAAAAATACTATGGAATGCATTTTTACAACCCACATTGCCACTGTTACTATAAAACTAGATGGCCAATCTCATGTTCCTCACAACATGGGACCCATAATTATAGGTTTAACACTCTATCCCCCTAGTAATATTGTGTCAATTTCACATCATTGTGTTGCGACTCCATTTACATGAGCTACTAATCCTAAATAATAGCACCTTTATTTTAATTATAAAGGCTCCTCATTGACCCAAAATTTTAGCAATATAGTTAGTCACCCATGAGTTACCATCCAAGGCCCTTTGCCTTCCTCTTCTAATTATAATAACTCTTTGCCACCTCTAGGTTGTGCAGTCATAACTAGACACCTGCGAGTTACCATCCAAGGCCCTTCACCCACTTCTTCCATAAAACCTAATGATAACATTTTTCCAATGGTTCAAAAGCTTAATATTGTCCCAACAAAGACTAAAATAGTTCAATCCATAATTCAAAGTCCTTATATTCTAATAGATCAATTAGATAAAACCCCTGCATAAATTTCCATATTAAAACTCTTGCAGACATTTGATGTCCATAGAACTATCTTCAACAAACTTTTGTAAGAGACTATTGTGCCTAATGATATAAACCATGATCAATTCCAAAATCTATTTGGACACTTCTCTTCATTTTGGCAAATCACATTTGATCAAAAAGACATGTCCACCTTTGGCCCAAACCACAATAACCCACTATACATTGAGAGAATCATTGTGGATCACAAAATCAAGTGGGTTCTTATAGATAATGGTTCAAGTCTAAAAATCATATCCCTTAAATTGGTACGATGATTGGGCTACATGGATAAAGACATTTAGCTAAAAACTATTACAATTAAGGATTATGACAATGTCGAGAGGGAGTCATATGGTACAATTTGGTTGCTAGTCCTGGTTGGGTCTATTTCTCATCACACATTATTCCATATTATGTATATTGAGCTTCCTTATAACATACTTCTTGGTTTTCCTTAGATCTATGAAGTATAGGTGGTTCCATCTACTCTTCACCAATGCCTTATGTTTCCCTATGATGGGATTGAGGTTATTATTCCCACTAATCGGTAGCCATATCAATACTACAAACATCTTGAAGTAGAGTTTGGTAATTATAACTATTTCCTAGGTTCTCAATTCATTGCAAAGAAGAACAAAGCCATCATTTCTCATCCATCTCCATCTAATTATATATACCCTGGTGATCTAGCCTCCACTTCGATTGATCCATTTCCTATAGCTCTAGCCAAGCAGGTTATTATTAAAGATGTAGGTATTTCCATGTACCATCTAAAGGATGTCCTCCATATTGAAAAATTACCAAAATCCTCTAAAACATTTGGTAAGCCTAAAACTTCCTAGACTCCTAATAGACTCAATTAGATTTGGCAACCAAAGAAGAAACAACAAAAACCTCCTATGGTTTTTG
Organism: Torreya grandis; assembly: GCA_037957365.1. Classification (NCBI taxonomy): domain Eukaryota; kingdom Viridiplantae; phylum Streptophyta; class Pinopsida; order Cupressales; family Taxaceae; genus Torreya; species Torreya grandis. The sequence continues at coordinate 511,998 of JARHVA010005092.1, forward strand.
CACCTACAATCGCACCAAAGAAAGATTGAGAAGCTTTTATAGAGGGAGATTGGTTATGTTTGGAAGGCCTTGCTAATTATTTTTAGAATCCAAAGTATCTATCCCTAACAGGATAATGGATCATCTTGACTATACAGGGAAAGGCCTTGGCCCATAGGCACAAGGAATTTTAGAACCCTTATCATCTAGAGTTATCAATTGGAAACATGGCCTTAGATTTAAACCACCAAAGGATGACCTCATGACATTTGATAGTGACTCTTATGAAGTGACTAGTAATGAGACTCCTAACAGTGACACAACATCCCATTATAGCCTTTTTGATGAGCTTGTTGACTCAGATTTGTTTGATATTGACCATAACACCTATTGGAGCTTCCCATCCTGAAGCAAAAAACCATCCTAGTGGTGCTTCCCTCCCTAAATCAAGACATTATATCTTTACCATTGGCACTTCCCATCCTAAAGAAAACTCTCATTGTAACCTATGCCTTTGCCATCCCTAACTCATATATTGGGATCATCAAAATTTATTCATATGCCTCGATGAGTTTCAAAATGAAGAATTGATTATAGAATGCATGGGCCTACGAGATGCATTCCCCATTGGTGATCATAAGCAGGGTTTTGATTTTTCATTGGATCCTTCTACCTACTTTGGAGAGTAGGAAAACTTTCTTGGTCATAATAAATAAAAAACATCGATATCTTCAGGTGAAAACCTCTTTGAGACACTTGTCAATCAAGGAAAATGTAAGGAAAAAGACAAGTCTTTGAGTGAAAACTTGTTTCAGGTGCTCCCAAGTGGAAAAGTTTGCTCATCCCCTTAGAACATCAAAATTCCATCTAGCCCAAGTTCCATGGATAGTAAAAGCATCTCTTTAGAAAAACATCAAATATTTGAGCATCTTGCTCTTGAGTTTCTAGAGGTTTTTACCAATTGGCCTTTACCTGAGAAGGTAGATTCTGATTCTTCATATTATTTAGATCTTTGGGAGGAACAACAAGAATATATAGCAGAGGAAAATGATCACAACCATATATTTCCTAAAATTCAAGAAGATGGATCCACACTCCTTGTGGAGAACACAAAAAAAGTGAATTTGGAAACCCATGAGGATCCCAAAATTGTTTTATCTTAGAGCTTCCCTTTCTGAAGCAGAATGTGAACATATTATATCCATTCTTAAGGATTATATAGACATATTTTCATGGGCATACTCTGACATGCAAGGTTTGGACCTAGATTTAGTTATGCATCATCTTGTTGTTCACCCTGGTGCTAAACCAGTCAAGTAAAAATTTAAGAAAGAAGCATCCATGCATCACCCTTTTGGTTAAGGCCAAGTTAGAAAAGTTGTTAAGAGCCAATTTTATCAAACCACTGGACTACTCTAAATGGGTTTATAACATATTACCAGTGAGTAAAAATACCCCAGGCATATGTATTTGTATCGATTTCTATGATATCAACAAAGCATGCCCCAAAGATGATTTTCTTCTACCTAACATTGGCATGATCATTGTCATGGGGCCAACTCTCTGGAGCTAGAAACCCAGTGGGACACTACTTGACCTATCAAGATTCCCTCTTTGCGATGGGATTCACAAGGACTATGAACTAAACCTTCAGTGTTTACATGCACAAGCAACCCAAAAAACACAGTGGACAACAACTTGTATGAATAAAGGATTAGCAGTGAAAAACAAACACACACTTGCAAAGATCGAGAAATTGGCCCAACACACATGGGCATTCACACAATGCAATAAAACTGGTAGTAACATGTATTTTATTCACTCTTCAAGACAAACTGGTCCAAAGTATAATAAACAGGCCAACCAAGCCAACATACATAACAACCACCGAGTTGAGCTCAACCGATAATGCTCAAAACCACTCGTATGATTACAATGAACAATTCCCTCCCCAGGTCTAATCACTCTCTACCTAGGACATACTCACCCTTGCTTCATGAAATCTGTGACCATAGAACTGCTCACAAATACCGGCACTAAATTGCATAGATACGTGCCCACGGTCCACTTAACATGGACTAACACACCAGCTTGTGCCCATACTTCACATAAACTAAGCACTGACACTAGCTTGCTCCACATTGATTCACTCTTCACCACTTTGTCAGTTACAGACTTGCATTCACCCAAATCACTACACAAAGGAATCTCACCAATCACTTGATCAGGATGGACCAAACACGTGAATGGCATTGGGGATGTTGAAGCATTGACATCCCTTATAAACTCCCCCACTTAAAAATTGGTGATGTCCTCAGCACCGGCACAACTCCACTAGTAGGAATCCATAAGGGCAACAAACTTCTATCAAGGCTCAATTTGGAACCAAAAGATTACCCCGTCCCTTCTTCAGATCCATTCCAAGCCAAGAAGCTAACACTTCCCCTTTCTAGGTTCTATCTAGAATTCTAGGATCAAGAGACCACCATGTCCCTTCTTTAGACCCAAAGCCAAGAGTCTCACAATGCTCTTCTTTAGGCTTCCTTCAGAGTCAAGACACCAAAAACACCTCCTTTCTAGACCCAAAGCCAAGAGTTCACCACCCTCTTTCCAGGATCTCTTCAGAGTCAAGAGATAAACCAACCCCTTTCCAGACCCAAAGCTAAGAGAAACACATCTCCTTACCAAGATTTCTTTTGAGTCAAGAGATTATTGCCTCCTTTTCAAACCCAAGAACCAAGAGGAAAACACATCGCTTATGCAAGCTCCTTCTCAGAGTTAAGAGACCAACATGCCTCCTTACCAAACCCAAGGACCAAGAGAAAACACATCTCCTATTCAAGCCCCATACTGAGTTAAGAGACCAAGGTCAAACTCCCTGACCTTACTTTAAGGGCTTCAAACTGCTCCTAACCCACTGAAAAACACCATTCCAACTCTGCTAGGAACTCCCTCTACTTCAACTGCCATGTAGCCCATTGTCAGCACCCTAATGAACTATTTAGGAACCCGACTGACTATAACACTGAGAAACCAACTGAATCTCTGGCAACATCCGCACGTAGACAAAACTTGTCTACACAAGCTACACCAAACCAATGCATCTTCACAAGATCAATTTGGATCTTGCCAACCCCCAAACATGGGGTAGAGGAAAATGGCTCCCGATGACCCACCTCTTCAAGACTCTGAAACCCCAGTAGCCTAAGTTACCCCATCGAACTTTCCCCCAACTAGTACTAAAACTCTCAACCAAGAGTATAATAGGCAAAAGACAACTCTTCAGATCAAACACCCCAAGCCCATCTACAGGAATGGAATTCTTCCATGAACTCTCCTCTAGAACCAATGCGATGCAACATGATCAATTATCTTCCCACTATGACACAACAAAATGATGCTTCCTTGGGTATATGCCATGGCTGTGAAGAAACCACTCCACCTCAACGGGAAAAAGGAAACATGTTGCCCCTTTACCATCCCAACTGCCACCAAGCAATACAAGATCCATTGACTCCTCACCAATTCTTGCACTCTTCTGTGTACTCAACCTAACACCACCTTTATCTTCCCAATCTCACTCCTCTGCTCAATCTTCACCCTACACATCTGCAATGGATCTAACCCAAGAGACTCCAAGATGTAAAAATTGTCACCTTACCCAACCTGGGTAAACCCTGCCTCAACACAACATGGATGGCTTATAACTGCTCCAAGCCTACTCAGACCCACAGAGGACTAGAGGCCAAGTTTACAAGGCTACACTGATTGACTTCCAATTGTAGAACACTCGAGTCTACGAGCCCCCATCCATAATAATCAGCCCAGCACATTACACCACTACCACCTCTGAACTCAAGCTTTCCTTCAGCATTAAGCTCTCGTGAACACACATCTGGTATTCTCACACTAGTTTATCTAAACCCCCCTTTTGAACTTAAACACCCACCTACCACTTAAGACAATCTCACTTGTAGTGATTCCCACCACACGTCCAACACCTCAAATGGGACTACTTCCCACTTGATCGTCCACCCTGTGACTTCATCTCACCACTCGTGGAAGTGCTCCAAGACTTATAAGACCCCTCTGATGGCTCCAAAGCAGTCTCCCTTCCCTAGTCGCCCCTTGGCTTCCCCGAAGACTTACTCCACCCCTTACTAGCGCCACCCCTACTAGGTGTGCAAGGGCCCAAGTGTTTTTGGATGGATAACCCTCTCTCCAATCCAAGAGATGGTCTACTATAGCAATCACTTCACTAACATTAGACACTTCATAGTGACGGAGCTCCTCCTGAGCCCATGGCTGAAGACCTTGAGTAAACTGCAATAACTTATATGCCTCCAACATGTTGGAAACCTCCAACAAAAGGCTTTGGAAAGCATGGATATACTCGCCCATCTCCCCCACTTGCTTCAAGTGACTCAACCTGATCCTCACCATCCATGATGCATTCCTAGGTTGGAACTGAGCCTTAAGGGCTTCCTTCAGATCCTCCCAAGAGTCCAAACTCCTCGTTGAACTCCTTGATGCAATGTCATTAACTAGTTTTCTATACCAAACCTTTGCAGCACCTATAAGGTACCTTGCTATAACTCACACTTCTTGTGCGCCTACTAGACCTCCTAACCCTGCCAAGTACTCCCCCATGCTCTAGAAGAAACTATCTAGAAGACGGTCATTTCTATCACCATCATAACACTTTGGCTCCTTCAACTTGGGAAGTCTCATAGCTGAAGAAGAACTAGACCCTGATGCTTTCACCAAACCTAACAATGTTGTTCAGACTAAAGTTGCTTCATCCTGCAACTTCATTTGGAACATCAAGCTTTTCTTCAACCTACCAGTAAGTTCCACAATAGTCTGCTCTAAGGTAGTCACCTTCTCCTTGAGATCATCAAATCTCATACCCAAATGGTCCCTTCTCAACTGGAACTAGGCATCAACTTGCTCAAAAAGGCCTTCACCCTCTGTAGGCACTCTCGACTTACCAACATGGTGACTGCCACCACTTGCACCTTCACCTTTGCCTTGATCTTTCTCATGGCCCCTGCTAGCGACTTCCCTGAGCAACATCTTCCTAGACAAATCTCCTACCATACTGACTCAGATACACTAGACACAAATTGGACTCGCTTGACAGGGGAAGGGACGCAAGACTGTTTGACTCTAGGCAAACACAACCCTACAAAACACAAACCGTGTGCTCTGATACCAATTGTCACAGGACCAGCTCTCTGGAGATAGAAACCTAGTGCGGCACCTCTTGACCTATTGAGATTCCCTCTTTGTGATAGGATTCACAAGGACTATGAACTACGCCTTCAGTGTTTACCTACACAAGCAACCCACAAAACACAGTGGACAACAACTTGTATGAATAAAGGATTAGCAGTGGAAAACAAACACACACTTGCAAAGATCAAGAAATTGGCCCAACACACATGGACATTCACACAATGCAAGAAAACTGGGAGTAACGTGTATTTTATTCACTCTTCAAGACAAACCAATCCAAAGTACAATAAACAGGCCAACCAAGACAACATACACAACAACCACCGAGTAGGCTCAGTTGATAATGCTCAGAACCACTCATATGATTACAATGAACAATTCCCTCCCCAGGTCTAATCACTCTCTACCTAGGACATACTCGCCCCTGCTTCACAAAATTTGTGACCACAGAACTGCTCACAAACACTTGCACCAGACTTGCACGGATACATGCCCACGGTCCACTTAACACAGACTGACATACCAGCTTGTGCCCACAGTTCACATAAACTTAGAACTGACACCGACTTACTTTAAATTGATTCACTCTTCACCACTTTGTCAGTTACAGACTTGCATTCACCCAAATCACTGCACAAAGAAAGCTCACCAATCGCTTGATCAGGATGGACCAAACACATGAATGGCATCAGGGATGTTGAAGCATTGGCATCCCTTATAATCATCGACTCAACTATTGGGTACAATATGTTATCTTTAATGGATGGATTTTTTGGTTACAATCAAATCAAGATAGCCCTTAAAGATCAACATAAGACTATATTCACCACTCTATGGGGGACATTATGTTACCAAGTCATGCCATTTGGTTTGAATAATGTTGGAGCCACATATCAGCATGTAATGACTATCATTTTCCATGACATGATGCATGACATTGTTGAAGACTATGTTGATGATATACTAGCAAAATAAATAATAAGAACTAGACATTCTAACATTATATGAAGAATATTTGAGAGACTTCATGAATGTAAAGTCCCCTTGAATCCTAAGAAATGTGTCTTTGGAGTCACATCAGAAAAATTGTTAGGGTTCATTGAATCATAATGAGGGATTGAAGTCAACCCTTCAAAGGTCAACATTATTATGGAAATGCCTCCACCAAACAATATTAAACAGTTGTGAGGTCTATAAGGAAAGATCCAATCTATACGTAGGTTTATTTCTCAATTGATAGATAAATGCCACCCATTTACCCATCTCTTAAAGAAAAGGGTAATATTTTAGTGGGATGAAGATTGTCAGATAGCATTTGTAAAGCTTAAAAAATACGTGGCTAATCCACTAGTCTTATGACCTCCAACATAAGGAAAGCCACTGCTTCTTTATATATCATCCACAGAACATGCATTGGGGGCACTTTTGGCTCAGCATGATGATCATGGTAAGGAACATGTTGTTTATTATTTAAGCCACACGTGGTAGCCTATGAACATGATTATATGCCTATTGAGAATGCATGTTTAGTTATGAAGTTTGCCACTCAAAAATTGTGACATTATATGCTAAATCACAAAACTATTGTTATCTCCAAGGTAGATCCTCTCAAGTTCTTCTTATCTAAATTAGCTCTTCAAGGACACATGGATAAATGGATTATTCTCCTTAGTGAGTTTGATATTAAGTACCAGAATCAAAAGGTAATCAAAGGACAAGTTCTTGTTGACCAACTTGTAGAAGCTCTTATTAAGGCCGCTCATCCTCTCAACTTTGACCTTCCAGATGATACTATCATGATGATAGAATAAGCATGACAAGAAACTAAATATTGGATGCTCTATTTTGATGGATCCTTCACATCATGAGGGTCTGAAGCTAGCATATTGTTGATCATGCCATAGGGGATCTGATCCCCAAAGCATTCCACATATAATTTCATTATACAAATAATATCGCTAAATATGAGGCATTGGTTGTAAGGCTCTATCTTGCTATATAGTGGGATATTCAAAGTTTAAAGGTCTATGGAGATTCATAGCTAATCATAAATCAGACAATTGACCAGTATCAAACAAAGGATGATAATCTTGTTTCTTACAAGTAAATTATTGATAACCTCAAAACACATTTTAAATCTCTACAGTTGGAGTAAGTTATATGAGTCAACAACAGATTTGTTGATGCCATGGAAACAATTGATTCTATGATTCAAATGCATGATAGTGCTAAAGAGTATCAATTCTTTATTGAAAATCTTCTTAAACTGGCACATATTCTATCAAATTCAGAGAGGATATGCACCATTTTTTATCCTAATCCCTCCCCTAAGCTACCATGGTACCAAGATTTTTATAACTATTTCCATAATCATGTATTTCCCACCAACCTTTCCAACAACCAACAAAAACTATTCCTTCATCGCTTAACATGTTATATCCTCCTTGGAAACATGCTTTATTGTAAAGGCTATGATGGAACACTTCTTCATTGTTTATCTTTGGAAGAATCCAAGTTGGCACTAAAGAAGGTTCATGAAAGAATGTGTGGGCCCCATACCAATGGTATAGTCCTAGCAAATAAAATCCTTAGGATAGGCTATTATTGGCCCAAAATGGAGATATATATTTTTAATTATGTAAGGAAGTGTGTTCTTTATTAGCAGCTTGGCAACTTGATACATGCATCTTCTATACCATTGTAGCTAATCACAATACCATGGCCACTCTCAACATGGGGTCTCGATCTCATTGAGAAAATTAACTTGGCATCTTCAGATAGCCATAAGCATATTTTGACTACAACTGAGTACTTTACCAAGTGAATTGAGTCCATTCCTCTCACTTATGCTATCGGGAAACAAATATCCAAATTCATTAATTATCATATCATCTGTCGATAAGGCATCCCAAACCATATTATATCTGATACTGGTAGATATTTTGTGAACCAAGATGTGAAATATCTTGCAAAATTCAAGATCAAGCACAAGAAATCCACTCCAGTTAACCTGCAAGGCAATGGACAAGCTAAGGAATCAAATAAAACCAGTCTAGCCATCTTAAAGAAGATTTTCAATGATGTTCATCATAATTAGCACTTGTAACTCTTTCTTGCCCTTTTGGCTTATATAACTCATCATCACACCCTAATTGGTGTTACTCCATACTCCCTTATTTTTGGTGCTAAAGCTATCATCCTAGTCAAGATTGAGATCTCATCATTAAAAAAATCACTAGAGCACATTGAAGATAATGAAGACTATAAAGCCTCATGACTGCACGAACTAGAGCTTCTTGATGGTAAGCATTTGGTTGCCCTAGAAAACTTGTAGGCCTATCAAAATATATTACAAAGAACCTACAACAAACACATTCTTCCTCAAGAATTTGAGATTGGTGACTTAGTTTTGAAAGAGAACCAGAAGAATACAAATGCTAAACCCAAAAAGAAAGGCAAGTTTCATCCTAATTGGTTAGGACCATATATTGTCATAAAAAACTATGGATCAGGAGCATATCAACTGGCTAAACCTAATGGTGAATAAATTTTAGAGTCCATGAACATCATACACCTTAAGAAGTTATATGCATGAACAGCGTTGAACCATTGTCTACAATACCCCTGACTTGTAGGCAACTTATGCTAACGTAATTTCATACCACCCTTTTATCTTACCTTGAACGCATTTTATACTACCTTGGTCCACTTTTCATGATTCCTGATAGTAAAAGATTTGAATCCTTGGCACTCTAAACACATTCTTCATCCCATTCTAGATTGCTTTCTTTGAGAAGCATATTCTTTGTTATGTCTAATACATGTTATAAGCTTGAACAATTTTTATTCCTTGACCAATTATGATCTTGATTATGTCTCATGAACATTATCAACATCCTTAGCCGTATTTCTATAAATTAGTTTAGCCAGGACAATATTATGCAGCTTTAGACAAGTGAACAAAAACATCTTAGTTCTAGACTGTTGCTACACTGTTACAGATAGGTGAATGTGGATAATTCTTTTTCTACTTCAGGTTGCACATTATTCTATCTCACATTTGTTTCTCTTTATTATTTTATCAAGATCTTCACTCTCACAAATTTATGAGCATGGGCCATTATAGTCAGCTTAGCTGTCTTATTGAAACCTCTACTCTCAAGACATGCATATCCTCGACTAGATGGGTTCACCTTGTGCATGTTTTATTCCAAAAACATTATAAATACTTTAAAAATATAAAAAACATCAGAACATGATCCATACAAGAATAAAAATATTGTCTCACACTTTTATACATTGTACATTCATGTTCCACCATGATACGCTCTTTCCATTTTGCATGCACAGAAACACCATTTCATTTCATCTTGTCCCACGCACTTGTCATTTTACAAGATCATTCTTTCTCATCTCATCAGCTTCTTATTTTCCAGACCATTCTCATTTATTTATCATATCTTCCATTTATTCTATAACATTAATCATGTTGGTATGATCATCATTTTTCTTCTATCCCATTTCCTGGGAGAACTATATATGGCCTGAAGTTCATGTTGAAACATGCATACATGGAACTATGCAAGCAGCATTCACTTGTCTTATGCATCTAGAGTTAGCTCAACCAACCCCTTCCTTTTATACTCTTCCCCCATTTCTTCTGTCATTATTCCTCTTTAATTAGGGAACAATTGTCATGTCATTGTTCTTTGTTATGATGTGGTGGAAAGTAATGCCTCTACTGCACATGTATGAACATTTGTCTTTAAACCGCACTAACTTGGTTTTTCTTTTTGTGTATTTATTTGAGTTCTCTTGATGTTTTATTGTGTTTTATTGGTGTTTTGATTTTGATTTCATACCTCTCCTTTTATTTCTTCTCCTTCTCTTTTTATTACTTGTCTCATCTTGGTCTTATGTTTCCTTGATTATTTTTTGCTTATCTCTTTTGTGTTTTAGAACATCTTGATGACTCACATAGATCTCGATTGTTTATATCTTGGTCCTATGTTATTACATTATTCTTGGACCATTTTATTTATTTGATTATTGTTGGTGTCTTATTTTTCTTTTTGATTTTGCTTTTTCTCTTTTATGTTCAAGAATGCCTTGATGGTCCACATGGATCTTGATTATTTATATCTTGGTCTCATGTTGTTAAGATGTTCTTTCCTTTTATTTTTAAACATTTTTGTTCCTACTTAAGTCTTGATTGATCATATCTTGATTTCAAGTTAGGTTCATTTATGTTTATCTTTTTCTTTGTTTTTGCTTTTTTGTTTAAATGTAAATGGCTATATCTCTAGTTTTGGTCATTATTTTACCATTATCTTTAGTTATAGTTATTCACAGTTGAACTGGCTCAACGTAATTGGAATTCTATATCATTCTAAGTTATTCATACTTATGATGCCTAATTTATTTTTATATAGCAAGCACTTTGTGCTCAGGTCTCAAAGTCTTAACGTCAACATCAACTCTAATGAATGATTCTTAAGAACACTTTACAAAACCTAGGATCATGATATGGAATTAGGATTCTAGGTAGCATGCATTTTAGCACTCAACTCTATCTTTATATGTGCATCTCTTCGCATGCATTGTGAGTTTAATCAATTCTTGGTCCATTTTTCATCATTCCTCATTCTATTCTCTCCTAAACTTGGGTGAACTACATTGGCCTAAAGTTCATGTTGGAACATGAGTCCATGCAACTATGTAGATAGTGCTCAATTTATATTGAGGTCAACTCAGCTATCTCCATTCTTCTTTTCATTTCTCTTCATCTCTCTCATCACTTTGTGCATTCTCATATGCTTGGTTTTATATGTCTTTCTAAGCCATCACACCATCGCATATACATTTCACCCACTCACTTTAAACCTATCCTTTTAGTTATATCTTTGAGCTATTTTGCTTTCCAATTAACCATGATGGGGCATAACATCTAAACCACATATGAATCAAATCAGATCTATGAGGTAAAAATCATTATTCATTTTTTATCAATGATCAAAATTCACCCTACTAGGGTAAAACTATTTTATCATGATCACATTTGCTCTACTGGGGTACTTATTATTATCTTCTCTTTGGAGCCCTTGTTCTAGTGGTGCTTCCCTTCTTGAATTATAATGCTCTTTCTTTTCCTCTAATTCCAAGCTCTCTACACTAATGCCTATAATGGCAATATTTTAGTGTAAAACTTGTCTCAAGATTGATCAATGCCATAAGCATGCAGCTTGTACTCTCAAATTGGGTACATTTAAAGTGTTTCCCTTACATTTATGGATTGTATCTTTCCTATTCCCCCTATTTTTGGGGCCTATTATACTCCTAATTATATTTTGATCATTGATGGTAATCACATGTGAAAGCATTAGCTCATCTAGATGTGATCTATTCCATGGGTTAATCTCTCACTTTCTCTCTCTTTTCGAGAGTCCATCCTTTTCTTCCATCCTAGTATGTGCTCTCAAGGGAGCATCATGGGTTTGTTTCAATTTTTTCTTGACAGCTCTTTTATTTGAAAAGATGTTGCTTCACTTGCATGTCTCACTATGTCTTCTCAAACAAGGACAAAATGTAGACACCCAATTCCTAACACCATTTATGTTGAAATTATCAATCTTACTTGAATTACACTCAAATGTACATTTTAGGTCAAAATCCATAAAGTGCCCTAAATAGTTTAAACTTGTCACTTACAAGTGCCAGTTTACGTTAAAATATCCCTAAATAGGGCAATGCAATTTTTGGGCCAGCTAACTTTGATCAGATCATTTCAAGTCAAAATGATAATTTTGCCATTTAGTGCTCTGGATCACTCTTTTTTGCTAATTCATTGGTACACATCACGTACCTTATTATTTGGTGTTGGAAACATCCTAAATGGGAATACAACTCCAACGCATCTAACATTACCTTCTAGTTCCTCTCTAGTCAAATTGCAATCCATTAATATGACTTTCTGACCATTTTGATTAATTGTCCACCAATTTCCAAAGAAATGCACTAAACTTGATTAAACTTACTTAAGCTAATTAATCTAATTTAAGAGCTTAAGTAAGATTTCCATAGATATTTTTGAATATGTCATTATTGTAAATTGATTTTGAATATCTGCATCACCTAGTGACATCATCTATGGGGTGGCATCCATCAAACCATAAGTGCATAAAATATTAGGATTATGGGTCACCCATGCCTAGTTCATGCCTCACATGCCTCTTAAATGATTATTTATCTTAAGGATATTTATGAGTTTAATTCCAAATATTAAGATTATCCATGGCCACACATCTCAATCTTGTGATAGACGGTCATGGTTGATCCTAACCAATCTCAAAAATATATAAATAGAGAGGCCATGGACATGAATTTTAAGCTTGAATATTGCAAAGTTATAATGTTAAATTTTTTCCACAATCCTTTGCATTTGATCATTGATTTTGTTTGAAAGCTTCATTGATAAGCTAGTTTAGTGATTTGGGATCATGAGCCTAGGTTTTATGGAGTGTTCTTGAGACATTGGAGGAGTTTGCCACCTTTGTTGACAAAGACAAAGATGCTTAATCAAGGGAGAACATGATTTTGAGCCACATGGGTATGGTGAATCCATTTGGAAAGGTAATATGATGTTTGATTTCTTTCATTTGTTTTTTGCTATCCTTTTTAATTCTCATAGGAATAGATAGGCTTAGTTAGTTAATTCTTTATGCATTTTTCATGATTTATGGACTAATGTTTGACTAACTTGCTTTGTAATCCTCTTTAAAATATGTATATAGTGATGAATCAGTGAATAGATTGGACTGAGTTGATATCTTATGCAATCCTCAAATGTGGATGTATCAAAAACTCAATTTGATTTTGACTCCATCACTGCCCACCCTTGCTTGGTGGATCATGACTTGTGAATAGCTTGGATTGGATTGATAGTGTGTCTAACCCTTTCATTTAGTTGGCTCAATAACTTAATTAGTTTATGAATCCATCATTTCCCACCCATGTGTAGTAGATACCTTTGAAACTAAATTGTGCAAAGTACTACAAATGTCTAACTAGGTGTCTCTAATTAGGTATGTCAGCTCTACAGCCACTCAAACACATTATGTGGCCCCGAGCCACTTAGGAATTCCAAACACTATAGATGGAATAAGGCATGAAACTAGTGTGCAACCTAAAATATTATGTCATGTGTATACAATGTCGATAATGACATGGAATTTCCCATTCCATATGATCAACTGGTGGGTAAGTGAGCATATGGAAACAATGTGCCACATACATGCCTCCAAATCTGATATCTGAGCATATGGACTCTAGAATGGATTATAATAAATTGTATATGGTATTTGAAATGGATATAGGAATGGCCATGCCATGCATGATGCCCCTAATTTGAGAAAATTGATATGAATCTGAGCTAAACCAGTATGAATCTGAGTAAAATTGAGTATAACTAATAAATTTGTAACTAAACCTATGCAAACTTATATTATACCAAAGTCTTATTATTTTTCAACATAATGGAGTTTTATTCCTAATTAAATAAATAGGTCTCAGTAGGGTAAATCAATAAATAATGTACCATAATTAAACCATTGATTTATGTAAACAATTTGTATTTTTTCCTTTTCTAAAAATAGTAATAAATAAGAGAAAATATGACTTAGCTTATTCTATGCTATCTGGTATAAGACAGGGTCTGAGAAGTCAGGTATAGGATTGGGACAGTGTCAAAAATAGGTTTTTGAACTTCATTTTCTGATTAGATAGGAGCACCAAATTGGGACACCTTATTATTTGACATTATAGTCCTTTTCTAGCACTATTGTCCAAGTGATCTAAGTTTTTTGGGTTCTACTCAACAGGTCTGTGTTACCCTATCAATAAAATATCAAAGCCCAAAAATCTACGAAGCTCATTTTGCATTTGTTTTAATCTTCAAATCCCTAGGATCTCTTTGTGCTTGAACTTGAATGACAACTTGAGAAAGAGAGATAAGGGGTTAGTGTGTAAAAGATACATTGGATGTACTTCACACCCCTTGTGTGGGCACATTGCCTACATACCAATACTTCGATGAGGGATCAAGCTATTGTAGTTCTTCCATTAAAGTGCTTGGTGTAATTGTGTATGAAAATGCAACTAGATGTAAAACTAGGTGTAATTTACATGGCTAGGGACTAGTGAAAGGGTTTGAATAGGCTTGGAATAATATTGGAAGGTTGTATGCAAAGACTATGGAAAACTGCTTGAGTGTACTTGCTTGTATTTTTGCTTCTCTCTTGTAAATGAGTGCTAACCCTTCTAAATGGACTTTTAATGGCCTTTTATAGGGAACCTAATGATTGTGAGTTAAATGAATTCACATTAGGCCAACATGAATTAAGATAAGGATTTATAAAATATGACCTTTTGAACCAAATTCGCACTTGGACAACAGCATCAAAAATAGGACACCCTAGGTTTCAGTGCTCTTGTCCAATTTTGGCATTGTTGTCCAGAGGGAATGAGACTTGGGATGATTGATCTAGGCCTAAAAGAGCCTCCTAGGTTTGTAAGGGTTAAGTCTGAAAGGTTTTGGATGATTGGAAATTAGTGAAAGAAAAATCTATGAGGGTTGTTCAAGCAAGTAGGAGGACCTGTGGATTGGGTGTCAATATCCACACTAAAGTAACCAAATTTTACATTTTATATGATTATAACCTATTGTAATTATTTGGCCAATATGAGTTTTTTCTAAAATTGAGGATACTAAATAATAATGCCATATCTTGGATAGTAGCACCATTTTTGGAAATGTGGTGCTAGTGTCCCAATTTAGGCACTAATGTCCTTTTGGTCTAATTTCTATGTAACTGTACTACTTTTTGGGTTACTATTCTACCATCATATTTACCTGAGTCTAGTGTCAATGTTTTAATCAGATTCAATCATCATGTAATATTATTTTTCAATGTTTTAATATTTTCATGTATTCTAATTTTGCAATTTTGAAATTAGCTTGCTCATACTGATAATTTGATCACTTAGAGTCTCACAAGAGAAAACCTAGTTGTTTCTGATTAAACATGTAAGCACACACCCTATAGAGAAGAGGTGTGAATAAGTTGAGTATGGGGATTAGTGACAATGGTATAAGCTACTTCATCTCATGGAGGATTCATAGCATGGACCTGGTTAGAGGGAAAGTATTTATCACCTTCATGGAGATGAGGAGGAAAAAGAGATTCTTTCTTATACATAAGATATGACATTGAAACTTGAAACCTGGTTGTTAGCTTATATAATATATCCTCTATGTATGTAAGGATTTATTTCTTAATCAAATTCCTTAGATGATAACAATGACATGCTAAACATAGAATAAAATATGACATAAATTTCAATTGATATAAAGCATCATCTGTACATGTGTTTATGTCTTTTTTGAGTTCATTATGAATTAAAGGGAACAAGCATGCAAATTAAAGTATTAAACTTTGAAACAAAAAGTGATACACTTCTTATGTCAACTAAAATCAAAAATTGCATGGATCTAAAATTTGAGTCTAGAAATGTAAACCCTAGGGTTATATAGGGTTAGGGTTTGTGCAATATTCAAAGTATGTCACATTCACCAGATGTTTTAATCGATTAGGAATTAATGAATGTAAATATTATGTTTGTTAAAGGGATGAGTAGAGTAAATTAGGGAAATAATATGAAGTAAATATAACCATAATTTTTTGACAAAATTTATTAGCTTTGACTTTTTTTTAAAATAGTAATAAATAGTGTAAGTAATAACTTAGCTATAAAATATGGATGATATGGGTATTATAAACTAATATGGAAGATGGTTTAAGTGTCATAAACTTGATACTAGAGTTAGAACCCCTCTTGGGTAGTAGCACCATAATTGGATAGTAGTGCCAATAATGGAAAAGTAGTAGTAGTGTCTTGATATTGGTAGTAGTGTCCTCTATGCAGGACTGTCCCAAGCTTTTGGGTGCACCCGTGTTTGAATATTTGAGGTCTATTCCTATGTGCATGAGTCTTGAAACCCTATATTTTTATTTTAATGATTGATTTATTATGCAAACAATTATCCTCCATGTAACTAGGGAATCTAGTTTATATGAACTTAAAAGCATGTTTATTATTAGGGTAGGATGGACATCCTCAATACCCCACTATGAAGAGAGTTGTCTACATACCAATACTCTAAGAAGAGATATAGCTTGATGTAGTTCTCCTCACATAAGTGTTGGTGCAAGTACAAGTGATGTTAGTATGAAAGTGTCCTTGAGTGCCTTATATGTGCTTGAGACTGGAAATTTAGGTAATCTGAGCTTAGGGCTGCTATAGATGGTAGTATACAGAAGTAGTTTAGAATAGGGATTTATAACCTTAATTATGCTTAACTTATTATGAGTTGAATATGTATTTTGCATTTGATTTCCATCTAGTGGTTATAGGGCTAAAATTCATATATATATATATATATATATATATATATATATATATATATATATATATATATATATATATATATATATATATATATATATATATATATATATGTATGTATATATATATATATACATATATATATATATATGTATATATATATATATATATGTATATATATATATATATGTATATATATATATATACATATATATGTATATATATATATATATATATATATATATGTATATATATATGTATATATATATACTGTTTTGATGCTTATGCGGATGATAAAAGAGGTCTAGGCCAACCCTAGGTAGTTTTAATTTTGAAAATATATCTATTTGAAAAAATATAGGGCAAAGGACATTAGCACCTTTTTCAGGACACTAGTACCATATGGCTCTAGTGTTCTTATTATGGTGCTAGTGTCTAGCTATCAAAACACTAGACACGAAGGGCCAAGATCAGGAAATAAGGGTCTGAGACTGCTTTATGGATGACTAGGGATCCTTTCTACCCACATGAAGGCTAGATAAGTGTGACAATAGCTCTAGGATAGGTCTAGGGCTACAATAGAGATAGGTAGTCTCAAGTAGCACTCTTAGAACTCTGTTACCACTTTTAGGTGAATACAACTGTGTACAAGATGATATCACTAAATCAAGTGAAATTTTAATTTTAAGACATGTTTTATTAAGTTTGAATTCATGATTCATAGACACTATTCATAGTCACTATTCATTGTGACATGGCATGTGAGTAATGTGCCATGTAGATGATGTGGCATGTTGGTGATTTGGTTGGTTGGTTATGTGGTATGGCCCATGGTTGGTCTCTCACATGTGATCAAGTTGATTTGATGGGAGTGGGGCATATAATTCCACTAAAGAAAATGGATTTTATCCTTGGTAGTCATATGTGGTTTGTCTTGAGGCATAAAGGACAAAGGTTGGTAATGGGGAAAATTTCTAAGAAGCTCCATGATTCACATGTGTGATGAAAGTCAAAAGCTAATTACAACACCTTTTTTACTTATGTGTGCACATGGGAAGAAGAAGACAAGAAACTCACCATTATTAATTAGCCTCACATGTGTGAGTGGGGTGCCATATGTGGAAGCACATGGAGGTGGATGGATTTTGTCTAAAGTAGATCATCTATTTTGTTGACCTTTGTACATGAAGATAGGCATTTCACTATTGATCACTAGTGCCCACATGGAGTGTGACAAATTTGTTGGGCCACCTTGTTGATTCTCTCTCCCTCTCTCTTCTATGTTATAAATGATATATAAGCATGCATTCTATTTGTAATTATTTATACCTTTGAGTATCACTATTGGATCCTTGAAATATTGGGTTTGCATGCTTGTAGAAAGTAGAGCCTAGAAGTTATGTTGTTTAACTCACATAGATGCTTTGTGTGTAAGCATTGTATGCATGCTTAGAGGTTAGAACTTGGAGGCTATGTTAGCTGGCTCATCTAGATGCATTGTATGTTTTTTTATAAGAATGGTTATCCTTGAGGTTGGAGGTTAAATCCTAGAGGCTTTGTATGATTGGCTCACCTGAGTGCTTGGTTTATTAGCATTGTGAAAGGATTTTTTGTAGGAGCTATTGTTGTAAGAGAGGAGTTTTTGATGTTAATTGAAGTCTGGAAGCTGCCATTTGCCCTATGGTTTTTCCCTTGCTAATTTTTTAGGGTTTCCATGTACATCTTATATAATGTGTTCCCTCTTATCTATTGTGTTTTTAGCTTTTTCTAATTCTGCATTATTTAATTACATTGTAATATATTTTTTCCTAACATGTGGTACCATAGCCATGGTGAAAAAATCTTTTTGTGAGTGTTTTTTGTTGAAAGGTTTTTTTGTGAAAGTGGGATCTACTATGATGAAAGGAGAGACCAAGTTCAAGATGAAGTTTGAAAAAAAAATAATGGTAGGAAGTTCTCTCTATGAAGTAAGATGGAGGACCTTTTAGTGAATATTATATTCTCTTCAATGTTGTTGAGGAGAATCCCGTAGGAGAGTTATGCGAGGAGCTTAACAATCTTTGCCAAAGGGATCAACAAACACATTGTTCTTAAAGAAGAAACAACTATACATCTTGAGAAGCAAGTTGGTCTCCATCAGTGTGAAGATGGAGGATGAGGACAAGGCATGTACCTTGTGTTTTTCATCTATGGTGAAAATTTGAAGGGGTATAACTTGTGGTATCCTACTAACCACATGATTGTTAGTCAAAGATGTTGAAAAAACTATGCAAATGAAGGAGGTAAAAATTAAACATGAAATTATCCATATTGATGCAGTCTAGAATGATTAATATGGAGAAGAACAAGTGTGACTTGACATTATATGGAAGGAGAAGTCTGGCGTAGAACCATATAGCTCAGATATGCTTGAGTAGTGTGCATATGGTTGGTTGCAATGTAGCAGAAGTAAGAAACCAAGAAGGTTGCAGTGTAGATAAAGTGAGTATCCAAGTAGACCAATGCATAGAGTATCTCTAGAGGCATATGAGTTGGTTTTGAAGACATTCATTATAGTAGGATTTATTTTGAATGCAAGCTCAAAAACTCATTAGGTGCAGTGATGCACTAAGTAGTGCAATGACTTCCTAAGAACTATTGATAGGTTTAGTGAAGTTGTGTCATGTTGAGCATGGTTGGCAGCTAAAAGGATATGTATAAAAATCAATTATTGACTTCTATGAGATCTTATTTCTTAATGTTAACTAGTATCAAAAGTGTTACACTACTTATGAGATGTGGGTGAGTTGGTAAAGCAACTTGGTTGCTACAAGCACAACCCAGGTTCAAATCTTAGATGGTATTGGAGGTTGGTTGTGGCCAATCATTTGTATTATGATAGTTAATCCCATTCTTGAGCTATTTATAGCCATTCATTGGTATTCTTAGGCCAGTTGTGGCCATTTTTGGTAATTCAGACACTTGTGTACTTGGGGATATGGGCCTCCAATTGTGTCCTAGACCGGCTGGAGCTCTGATCAAAAGCATATGAGGGTAAAGATCCCACCAAAATCATATCTATCTACAAAAAGAGTGCCACTTACACTTGTTGATGTTCATAATTGGAGTAGTTTGATTCCTACATGGTGATTTCTTGAGAGGAGATGGAATAGTCTAAGGGCTATGAGGATGAGGCAAAGAGTTGATAGTTTACATATTGAATAAATCATTATATGGGTTGATGTAGACGTCACATATGTAATACAATAAATTCAATACCTTCATGGAGAGCCAAGGTTTTAGCAGAAGTGAAGTAGATCATTATGTGTCTAATGAGGGGAGTTTTGTTATCTTGATACTATGTGTTGATGAGATGTTGGTTGAAAGCCTCATCATGTAGAGGATCAATGTTTTTACAGTTCAGGTGGCTAGTACATTTTGAATGTGGTAGGAGGAGCAAACCAAGGATGGAGATGCACAAGGATGAGAAAGCATGGAAGATGTACTCCACTTCCTACATATCATAATTTATCTTCCATGGAGTGTCCTAGAGGAGGAGAAGACATGTTTGTCCAATGGATTGTATTCATCAGGAGTAGGAAGCCTCATGTAAGCCATGGTGTGCACTAGATCAGATACTTACAAGTAGTGGGAGTTGTGATTTGGTTCATGGTAGAATATCCTATGGAGGATTGGTCTATGGAAAAGTGAAGAGTCACTTCAGGTGTTGTAATCTACTATGGAGGAGTAGGTGTTGACAAATTTGGTCAAGTTAGATAAGTTTTAGTAGTGTAATAAAACTTCTATTGGGTTTTTGTCAAGGCAGTAGTGGGTATGGGTGGCACCTAGATGGAAGAATACTTAAGTGTGATAAAATTATGTGTACATTGTCTTCAAGTGGAAGAATTTTAGGTATGAATTCACTATTCATGTTGATTTGGTATGCAAGTAATGTGGCATGTAGGTGATGTGACATGGAGGTGATGTGGCATGTTGGTGATGTGGTTGGTTGGTGATGTGGCATGGCCCATGGTGGGTCTATCACATGTGATTAGGTTGATGTGATGGGAGTGGGCCATGGCACTCCATCAATGTACATGGTTTTTGTCCTTGGTAGTCACATGTGGTTTGTCTTATGGCATAAAGGACAAAGGTTGGTAATGAGTAAAAATTTAAGAGGCTCCATGATTCACATGTGTAGTGAAAATTAAAAGGTGATTGCAACACCTTTTTAACTTATGTGTGCACATGGGAAGAAGAATACAATAAGTTAACTATTGATGATTGGCCTCACAAGTGTGTGTGTGTGTGTGTGTGTGTGTGTGTGTGTGTGTGTGTGTGTGTGTGTGTGTGTGTGTGTGTGTGTCACCATATTTGGAAGCACATGAAGGTGGATGGATTTTGTCTAAATTAGAGCATCCAATTTGTTAACATTTTTACATGAAGACAATAATTTCACTATTAATCACTAGTGCCCACATGGAGTGGCAAATTTGTTGGGCCACTATATTGATTCTTTCTCCATCACTCTTCTATGTTTTAAATGTTATATAAGAATGCATTCTATTTTTATTTGTTTACCCCTTTGAGGATCACTCTTGGATCCTTGCAATCTTTTAGAAGGTAGAGCTTAGAGGCTATGTTATTTAGCTCACCTAGATGATTTGTGTGTAAGCATTATATGCATGCTTAGAGGTTATAACCTGGATTCTATGTAAGTTTGGCTCACCTATATGTATTGTATTCTTTTTTGTAAGCATGTTTATCCTTGAGGTTGGAGATTAGAGCTAGGAGGTTTTGTATGCTTGGCTCATATGAGTGCTTGGTTTGTTAGCACTGTGAAATGAGTTGTTGGAGGATATATTGTTGTAAGAGATGAGTTTATGTTGTTAATTTAAGTCTATAAGATTCCATTTTCCTCGTGGTTTTCCCTTTGCTAATTTTTTAGGGTTTTCACGTACATCTTGTGTAATGTGTTTCCTCTTATCTATCGTGTTTTGTAGCTTGTTTTAATTTTGCATTATTTACTTGCATTATAGGATATTTTTTCCTAACATTTTTTTGAAATATTTCACTTGTATAAGGTCTTCCACATGTATATCAAACTCTATCAACTATTTTGAAACCTTGAACAATCTCAAAGTATGAGAAAAATAACTTTTCCCTTACTGTAAAAGCACCTTCTTGAATATAACAAACTTGTATTATGTCTTAAGACCTGAAAAAAATGAATGAAAACTATTTTAAAATAAATAATATGATTCATGAACAAAAATAAGACTCACATAAATACTCGGATTGATTTTTTAAAAATAAACTCAAATGAGGCAATCTTTCATTGTTTTGGTACAAACTTGTTACACAGTCCAGCCAATACCCTATTTTTCATAACTTTTCATTCTTTTCTTCAAAATATTTTCAAATATTGGAGTTTCTTGATTTATCTTCTTCTTTTATCCTCCTCCACACTTAATCTTATCTTTATCCTTCTCTCTCCTTCATTTCAAAACTCTCAAAACTATCTAACCAACTTAGTAAATTTAACCCAAGCTTTTAGCCTCCATTGAGGTTGTGAAACTTTATCACATATATTGGCCACTAAATGAATAGTGCTAAGCACAAATGTGAAAAACATGTGTAGGTGACTAACCTACCTTATAACTAAGTTTAAAAGTTAATTTAAGTTAAGCTTAAACCTAGGTGAGATAGGATATCTACACCAACAATTTAAAATACTTTCATTAATATAGTTATCTTATTAGGGTTTTCTATGACATGTTTCCTAAAATGTGTGATATTTTAATCTCTATCCCATTCATCTAGGAAATCTTGTTGATCATGATCTACTTGACATGCATTATCAATTTGAGATCCATTCACAACATTACCATTCAAAATCACATTGTTCCCATTATTTTTAATATAACGTACAATTTTGAAAATAATAAGTTGTTAGTTATCTTTTTAGATTATATTTTCATTTTCAAGTAAGATTTATAATTAACCAAATTAATTTCAATAAAATAAATATGTTATTGATTAATCCTACACTTATCCTACTTGTGATGAGAAAACTACACACTTTAGATCATAAAAAATGAAAATATGAATTGTACATACCATACAAGCACAATAGAGTTTGACAAATTTTCAAAAATAAATAACCTAGGGTGTGGAAATATACACAAATAAGTTATGTTTATTGGATCTAAAAACATATAATGGAATAAACCTTATAAACATAAGATAAATTTATTATTTTTTTAAGATAAAAAATATCTAACCCTAAGGTTGCATGTAATACAATGCAAGCTAACCAAAATACAATATGGATAAATGGATTTACACTAAATTACCACATAAATATCTAATTTATTTTAAATATGCTAAATAACATGCACAAGACAAAAAATAACATAATTAATTCTAAAACTATAGAAAGAGAAAGACATGCAAGGTTTAAGTTTGTCCAATTTTATTTAATAATTTGGCAACAATTGTTAGAAGGTGATAGTGGAAATGTGCATTTAGAATTGGTAGGAAGATAAAACCAAAAATTAACAACGATCATAAACCCTTTTATGGACCATACACTTACACTTTGGATAGTTTGGATTGTATACTTATGCTCTAAACAGTTTAGACAGTACACATGTGCTCAAGATAGTTTGGTTGTACATGTATGCTTTGTATAAAAGTGTAGATAGGCCTGAAACAATTTGATAGTTGTGTTTGTCTAGTTCTAACCTTTAAAAGTCCCAATTAGTTTCATTATCTTTCATTGTGATTATTACAAAATAGACATATTCTTCTTTCTTTAATTGGGCGACAATATACAAAAACTTAAATAAAAAATATATGTTTAGATGTCTATATTAAACCAAAGAATAGTTTAACCATCTTGATATTTTTAAGCCCCTATATAGTAACAATACTGAAAAATAACAAATCTCAATTATTAATATCATTCAAACCAATGTGTTTAGCATGAACTTATGTGCTTCAATTAATGTTATAATGATTGCTTGCTTTCCTTTAGAATGTTTGTAAATTCTTAATAAAATCATGAAAATAATAAAAGGAATTCTTTAAATTTCATTATATGCAAATGATAAATAGATTTTTTATCTAAAAGAATTACAATGTGTGTATTTATTTATTTTTAAATGAATTTAAATTAGGATCATATTGGTGTGAAAGCTAACATCAAATGATCACAATGCAAAAAATGTGAGACAGAAAGTAAGTGCACTCTAGCCATAAAAGGCCACACAAGTTTCTCAATACAAGACACTAACATTTCAGACATGTTTGGACTTTTAGAGTATGTTGTTGCTCAGAATGGCAGGAAATTAGGGGAGAAAGAATAAGACAGCTAGAGGAGATTAGCAGAAGGATTAAAAACTATCAAAAGTCAACAAAACATGGTAATAATGTCCAATTTAAACCAATAATTGACAAGTACGTAAATCTTCCTAAATTTATATAATTTGACAACTAATAAACAAATAAGAACCATTTTTAAGTATTTATAACATAGTCATTAATATGATAACCTTTTTTTGTATATTTTTTATATTAATCATAAGGGGACCCACTTAACATATAGGCATCATAAGCATTTATTAGTAAAGGGAGAAATTATGAATGATCTAGTGCTTTGTATTTTTATTTCTCTAATCTCTTTCATCATTAGTAATGATTTTACATCTTTCACCATTTAATAAAAATTTTACATCATTTATATTGACAAAACTTTTGGAATATATAATACCTTACAAATTTAACTTAAACATTTCATGTTTGATTGTAAATAAATTATTAAAATTGTGAATATTAATTTTATTAAATAATTTAAAAGAAATAAAGATTTAATATGTTCACATTTCATATATATAAATATATGTTTTAATAACCAAAATTAAATATCTTTCATACAATTTTTTAAAAAAAATACTTATTAGTTAATTTAAGAGAGATTTTCTTTCATAAATTTGTAAGATAAAAAAGTTTAAGAATTTTAAATAGTCTTTAAATATCATAAATATGTGAGCAACTATTTATTCATTAACAAAGGTTGTATTGTTATATACATAAATTGTACGTATACAACTTGCCTTTTAAGAATCTTGTATTTTAAGAATTATATTATTTATTTCACGTGGATTTAGTTGTATTTTTTTAATTTTAAATAGTTTAGTCTTTTCTTCCTTATATGAAGATTGTTGACTTTTTTATAATTAATAGAATTTTATAATTATTATAACTTTTTTAAATGAAGAAATATATAGAAATAATTTTATATGTTTTAATGGAAATTGTATTTATTATTTTGAAGTTATATGAATTTAGTTGCGTGTATTTTTTGTTTTCTTTGTTTACCTAATTTTCTTTAGTCTTTTTATATGTAAGGCTTCTTTTAAAATGTCAAGATTGTTGGATTTTTTTTATAATTAATATAATTTTTTAAATTAAAAAAAATATAGAAACATTTTTAAATGTTTTGACAGATTGTTATTATATAATATTTTGAGGCTTTTTAAGTTGTAAATATGTATTTTTTATTTTCTTTGTTTCTTTTATTTTGTGTGTTTTTGTCTTTTTATATAAGTTTTCATTGTTATTTTAAGATTGTTGATATTTTTTATAATTAATATAATAAAAAATAATATAAAAATAACTTTAAATATTTTGGGATAATAATACAATTACAATTTGAATTATTACAATTTATGAATTTGTAGTTTAAATTTTAACTCGAAAAGTATTATAAATAACGTATTTCACAATATTTATTATCAAATTTATTAATAAATGGTATTCCTTATTAAACATCATTTTGATAATGAATTTATATAAAAATATGTATTTCTGTTTAATATATTACAATTAAAATTATATTTTTATATTCATTCAATTTCAAAGAGTTTTTAATCTTCTAACTAAAAATAATATTATATCATTAATTATTTAATTTTTCTTACCAATAATTTATTAATTTTGAATATTATAAAAATTTGTAAACAACATACCAAATTTATTTAACTTATATATTAAACTTTAAAAACTTCATATAGAATATATCTAATATTATATTGAGGCTTTTATAATACTGATAATAATAACCATATTTCAAACAATTTAAATGAGCGACAATAACATTCTTTTGAGTTTAGACCAATTTTCTAACCATAATCTTGCAATTGCCTGTTTATCCTTTTTTCAACTATTTATTTATATGATTGTGAGGACAACACTTCATAAAGATATTTACTCTCGAATTATGCACTTCAACTTTTAATTTTCTCTTTAGATTTCTTTTGTGAGTAATCTCTACATTAATACAATTTATTTCATTCGTTCTTTCTTCAGGAAAATATAAGAACAAAATGGGCATATTTTTAAGTAGAATACTTATTATCTTTTAAATATTTGAAGTTTAGGGTACTATTTAAAAGTTAGAGTAGTTGGGCACTTTTTTAAGTGGAATATTTATTATCTTTTAAATATTTCAAATTTAAAATATTAGTTAAAATTTAAAGTAATTGATATTAAAAAGAGATATTGAATTTTTTGTTAAGGGTGTATAGACTTTTTTTTATAGTTTTTAAGTATTTATTAGTTATTAAATTGTATAATTTTAAGATGTATGTATTTTTTGGTTATTGTTTTATATTAAATATTATTGGTATGATTTTTCATTGTTTGTTGTGTTTTCATTTGTTCTATATATATCCTTTCTCTCAACTTTTGTTTCTATGATTTTGTCGAGGTTTCCACAAAAACATATTCTATGGCCCCATCTTCTTTAATTTTTTAACTAAATGATGTCAATTTACGCACCAATAGCATCGTAATTTCAATTCAACTTATCTATAAATACATATGCATCTTAGTGCATATATGCATTTAAAGTTCATTTGAAAAACATCTAGCAATTATTGTTCACAAATATCTATTGAGCATTTACAAGCCTTCTAGAGAAATCAAGTAGGTATATAAAGAGCCTTCATCATAACACTAAGGTTCATATTAGTGATACATTGCATTACACTAGTTTGTGTGGTTCATGAATTACTACAATTATTTGAGTGATGTTATTGCTTTGTACACTATTGAAGGACCTAATAAATATCAAGGAGATCAAGTATTCCTTGATGTAACGAAGGCTCCAAAACACATAATTTTACTTATCATTTTCAAATCTAACTACTCAATTAAGGCTTGGAGAAGAAGTGCATTTTTTCATTGATTGGCGCAAAGTTTCAAAAAAATAAGTAAGATTTTTGGAACCCCTTACTTAAGTAACACATTTGTCAAAACATTTTATGTTTACCTTACACTTCCTAGAATTATACTTACTATACTTCTAGTGCCAAAAAATGGAACTCGGTGGCTTGGACAAGGTCCTCCATTTGCCACAAGTTTTCAAGGTTCTTGTTGTCTTGCAACAAAACCCTGATTTCCATTGTCAAACTTTGACAATTGTTTCCATATCTCCTGATGTTCAAGATACTTTTATAAACCCTCCTTGTATGTTTTATTACTTTAGTTTTAAAAAATTAATAAGGTATGATTTGTTGTTTTACATTTGTTTAGGCCTAGTTAAATGTTTATGGATGTTTGTGTTAAAATTTGATTGAAATTTATTTATTCATAACACACTTTGGTGAACTTGTGATGCCTCATATGTTCTTTATCCTTCCAAGGTTAGATACTTTCCCTTAGGGTAAGTTTGAATTTTATTTTATTTTTCTAGGGCTTGTTTTTTTACTTTCTTTCCAGTCTATTAGCTCTAGCTTCTTTGTGTGTTACTCCAAGCTCTAAATATTTTTTTCCAAAATCTAGGGTATTTCCATGGTGTATATGTTCAATATTTGATCTCATATTATGTCACAAAAATCAATTATATCTAAGAACCCAAGGAGGAAAATTTCTACCATTAATCTTGACCTTGTTGGTTTATTGAAATTCCTTTGGTTAATTTTCAAATCTTGCTTAAAAAATAAAATGAAAGCAGGGAATGTTGTTAGTACTCCAAAAACTATATTTTCTATTACAAGTGATAATTTTGTGTCTTTAAATGATAATAGTGTGAATGGATCTCAAATTGATAATACATGTGAAAAATAGCATGACCAATAAGACCATTTCTATTAAAAATATAGGGTTGAGATCTTGCATATTTTAAGAAACATCTCACAACACACCTTAGTGGGAAAGTTAAATTTATGAGTATATCAAAATAAGTCATAAGTCAACCCCTTGATAAAGAGTCTCAAGATGGAGTTAAGATGTAGGAACTACCATATAAGGTAGGTAATATATATGAGTGCTCATAATATGGATTGAGTGTCTGCCTTATGTAAGGTAGTCATTTCTCAAATTTATTTTAAATCTACTCATGTTCCTAATTTAATTGCTTCTAATATCATTGATACTTATTATTCTATTTAAAATTGTATGATCAATTCTTAAATTATTAAAAAAAATCAACATGCTCTTAGTGCTTATCGATTTCTTAAATTTTCCAACATTTTTATCGAAATCCTCTTATTCAACCAACTTTTTCTTATAATGGTTCTTAAATTATTTCATATGTGGCCAACCCCTCTACTATGTAAAATTCTTATATTCCAACCTATTCTACTTCCACTTATATTCCAAATCCTAAAATGACTACTATGATGATTACATTGGGTGACTTATAAAATCATATTACGGTTCTTTCTTAAGGGTCTTAAAATTCAAAAATCAGGGTCACTTCTAATAATATTTTTCTCAACTCTTGAAGCTTATGAAGTGATTTCATACCTATTTCCAATATAATTTGTTAATCCAAAGTTTGAATTGCTCAATAAAAAAGGAGACCCTTCTTGTCATATTAAAGCTTTCTACTCCTCTTCTTTAGATTTTGCCCATAATGGTAAATTTCTAATTAATCTATTTTTGAGTTTGAATGATTATTCACATGATTGGTTATATATTTTACCCTAAGTATCTGTACACTCTTTAATGATATTATTTGATAGCTTATTAGCTCATTCTTCAATCAATATTTGCATCAAATTTACTTTGCAAAAATAGCTCAAATCAAACAAGGGTCAAATGAGACTATTAGTGAGTATGTGCTTCGATTAAAGACTATTGTTTCCAAGATTAACCATCAACTACCGGATACTAAAACTCAAAGTATCTTTACTCATAACTAACTTCCAATAATTAAGGACAAAGTGGTATTTAACAATTACCACTTTCGATAAACTTTTACATATGGTAAGAGACTTTGAGGTTACGTTTTGAGAGAAGAATGTGCTTAAGTATGGGTTAATGTTCCAACTACTAGTGGTTTCAAGTTTCAAAATAAGATAAGTTTCAAGGATATAAGTAATGAGAATGATATTCAACCTAAGAGTGATCCTAAGAATGCAATTAATGTTGTCAACCAACCACCTAATAGACTTTCAACAAAGAAAGTGCAGACAATTTAAAAAGTTAAATGAAATTCCACATAATGTGTTGAAAATATTGCTTAAGTGTAATATGATTACTTTTCCTCCTATTAGGGAATTTGATCATTTAACATTGTTTCCTAAGAGTTATGATGCAAATAATTTTTTTTAATATGAAAGAATTAAAATAAATTCTTTAAATAGATGCATTTGTTTGAAGCATAAGATACAATATCTCATTGAGAACAACTAAATTAAAGTGGAGGCAACAAATAACAATTTGAATGAATCAATTGTTCCACCAAATAAACACTTGAAATTTTTTACCATCTTCTAAATCATAATACTCAACCAAAGGATCAAGGAAATGTTCATATGATAGATGGACAAGATCAAATGGAAACACCAAAATATTATAGTGTTCATTCACTTGATAGATTTATTGGTTTAGTTTGTACAATTAAAAGGACAAGGGAATCTCCTCCCATTGTGTTTCATGGTATCTATATACCAAATTATATCTTATACAGCAAATCTTTATTGATAAAAGATTTCATTGGTGAACTTGGACAATAAAAGGATGGATTTGTGGTTGATAATGGTTCAAGTATCAATGTATGTACTAAGAAAATCATCAATGGGCTTGTAATATATATATATATATATATATATATATATATATATATATATATATAATATTTAACAAATAATTTAAAAATTATTATGGGATATGATGGTATTAGTAGAGAACCACTTGATTGTGTTCTCTTGCCTATTAAGTTGGGTCCTACGATAATTTTAGCATTATTTCAAGTGGAATTTTATGATGCTTTGCTCAATGGACCATGAATACATCAAATGAGATCAATTGCATCTACCTCAAACCAAAATCTGTGCATGAAGACAAGGTAATTACAACTAGAAGAGATATTTATTATCTACCATAACAAGTTCAAGAAGAGGTATTACATAAGAAAATGTCATAGCAACAAACAAAATGTATACCTTAGGCAAGAGAACACAAGGTTCAAGAACATAAGAACACACATATAGGGGTATGTTTATTGCAACCCATTATCAATACACAAATAGAATAGCCTAAAAATGATCAAATTATTCAAGGTAACATCAATACAAAATGCTCTATTGTTATGAAAGAATGTAAAAATGATCCAATTATTCAAGGTAACCTCAATAAAAAAAGGCCATATTGTTATGCAAGAATGTATAATAGATATTGAAGATGATGAAAATAAGAGTGATAATTTTTTTTTTAAACTCATGGGTAACTTGGCAACCTGATTTGACTCCCAATAATATATGTGTTTCAACTTATGTATCTTCTGATGATCATTATGACTTGTTTGACTATGATCGTATTATTGATTATCTTTTCCTAACTAAATAATTTCCAAATGAACTCTATTTATTTTACATATCTTGTTTTTTTATTATTTTTTCTTTCTTGACGTGCTACTTTATATTTTCCTCTCTATTCCTATTTTGATGTGTGGCTTTTGGGAATCTTTGCTTTCTCCTCAGCGTTATTCTATTTTAGGTCACTTAATTGAATGTTTGTATGCTCTCTTGTTCCTTAATGCTAGTTTTTCCCTAGTTCCCTTATGTTTGTAATGTTTTCTTCATTTGGTTTTTGTCACTTTTTTCACTTCTTTTTCATTGTTTGATCATGCTTCATTGACTCCCCCCCCCCACCAAACTTGTGTTGCATTTTTTATTCTCTTCAATTTGGCTTGCTTTCATTGCCTCTAATTTTGCATTTTTTCTTCTTATGGGTTCACTTTTCTTTTTGCATCTATCCTTCTATAGTTTTCGGGTTGTCTTTTCTTTTTCTTTTTTTGTATTTTTCTTATCACCCTTGATTTTGCTTGATTTTTCAAATTCCAAATGCACATGCTAACTTCCAAATGATAATGGCATGTATATTTTTTTGGAAACAATTCTATAAATGCAAATATCTATGATGGAACTTGTGGGTTTATAGGGATACCCTTTTGCTTTTTGGCTTTGGATATATAATTTATTTTGTATGTATGTGATAGGCTTATTTCATTGATTATGTTCCATATGATTGTGGCAATGATTTTATTACGTCTTCTAAAATTCCTTTATCTTTCTAAGTGATGAGTTGCCAAAGATTAGTATATTATTATTATGTTAGTTTACACGTTTTATGTTCATGATTATTTACCTGCATAAAGAGGTTATATTGCAACTATTGTTTATATGCATTTTACTGATGAGATTATTGTATTAAATGCAAGATATGTCTGCAACATGTATATGTTAAACATTGAGGATTCATTGTAAGCTAGGGGCACATCTCATGTTCACTCAAGCGAGTCTCTATGGGTATTATGGGAGCATCTCCTAGTAACATTTTAGGTTTTATCATTATTAATTATATCAATCATATTGGGATTTCATTTGATGTTCTGCTTTCTAGTGTACCTTATTTGTTAGATGTGTCTTTGTATTCTTCGTGTTTTCATATCTATTCATATGCTTATTGTGTTTGTTACATTCATTTTTTAAGTGTTTGCTTTGTGTTTTGTCATTAATTTGAGTTGTTTGCATCTTGCTTGATGTAGCTTCATTATTTTATGTGTTTGTTTTGTGTTTGATGTGCCTTTAGCATGTTGAGGTGCTTGCTTAGTATTTGGTGTGTCTTCAACGGGTTTGGTGTATCTTCATTATCTCCTATGCTTACTCTATGCTTTATGTGTTTTCATTGTATCATGTGTTTTCTGTTTGCTTTGTTTACTTTCAATATTTGAAGTGTTTTCTACATGTTTGGCCACATATGTGACATGTTTGTGTTCTATTTCTTGTTATGTTTTATGGTGGCATGGTTTATATCATACATATTGTTTTTATTGCTTTGACTATGTTTCCATGATTTGTATTATGCATTTATGTGGATCAAGTACTGTTTCTTATATTTTAAGCCCACATGAAGCATTTTTTGTTGTTTACACACTGCTTATATATTGTGTTCATATGGGGCATACTACCCTTCATGTTATATTGATTACATTTCACCCATATGAGTCACATTGATCTTATGATTATATTAATTATACCATAAGCCCACATAGGAAAAAATATTGAAAACATGCATGCTTCCAAAATAACATATTTCGATGTTAAACTTTATTAGTATTATATATTATCTTACACATGATGTGGTTAATTACTTGATTTCAACATATGTGCCTTGGAATTTTTTCCCATGTCTCAAAAAGGAGGCATATATTCCACTCATTTTATTCAGACATCAAACATTCAGCGCAATATTCGCTCCTATAGAAGAGGGACCTTTAGATTTCACTCATTCATATGGACACCTGACACAGCATCTATTCCCACCATGGGATATATTTAGTATATAGTTTAGTCATGTTTTTTTAGCTCTCAGAATATTATGTTAGCTTGATTTTTGTCACTAACTTCTGTTATCCAATTTTGACCCCTGGGTCAAAATAGGATCCCTATAGTCAAAAAATTGAACCTCAGATGATTTAGGAGGTCTTAGTTGAGTTCAAAATACCTTATTATCATTTATTAAGGTAAATTTGGAAATATTAAGCTAAGTCTCTTTTATGTGTTTTGGTCTATTTGAGTCTCCTAGGTCAAAAAGGGTCATTGTGGTGCCTTGAAAGATGTGCCATAGGTTATTATGGGTTCATTGATGTCATTTCATGTTCCAAACACCTTTTCATAATGTTTCATGAATTTTTGTAAAGTTTGAGGATCATTTGCTAACTATAAGGTGTTGAAAATAAGTGAAAAAAGGTGATCTTGGCTAATATTTGTGTTTTTCAAAGTTCCCTAACTTCAAAATTCATAAAATACACCTTCCAAAGATCTTGGATCAGTTACTCCACTGACACACCTGTCAACTTGTCAGATAAAGTCAGAATCTTGCACTTCAATGCTAGTTTGAGGAGTTAAAGGAAGTTGTACGGACTTGTTGAAGTCATGTGCAAGTGAAAACATTTCATAGGTGTCGTTTCATCTCCCATAGATCAGAACAAATCTTGGAAGTAATTTTTAGATCCAAAAGTTTTAGAAAATCACTTCTCTTTTCTATCGCTCCCTTCACAAGCTAGTAAAGGCCAACTTCAAGCAGATGGTACAAGTCGTACGGCCAGAGTCGGGGGCTAATATTTTGGACAAATTTTGGGACCCCTATGGGCATCCAATTTTTGGAATTGGTAGTTGGATTGGTGTTCTTATATTTATAAACAATCGCTAAGAGACCAGACTACTTTTTGAAGGCTCAAAACCCCACAGGTTGAATTTGACATAACTCCATTACAAGTGCAGATGAGTTGGATACTTAAAACCAATAGGAATAAGTTATAATATGTCTATATATGTCTTCCATACCTTCATCATGGTAGCATGTTTAGATGTCCTTTTGACATGAAAAGTGGCTTTAGTGCATAGTTTGAGGTGATCATCAAACTTTTTGAGTTTCTGAGTTCTCCAGGTGTTTTGGTGCATTAGAATGTTTCTCCATTGTATTTTAACTCCCTATAAATTCATTCATGGCTCCCTGACCATCTAGATACTCCATAGAAAGTCTCAAAATTGATCATTTCTTCATTCACTCTTGGGACTGTATTTTGTGTTCCATATAATAGAGATGTTTTGAGTGGTTTGGATATGCATTTCAAAAGAGATTTGAGATTTTTGCTTGTTTTTCAAATGTTTTGATTCAATTAATAAACTTTGTCTTTGAGCACTGTCATGCATATTTGCTCCTTTTCCAAGCTCCAACACACAAGGTTGTAGCCTCCACATACAGGGATGTAGGTCTGCTATTTAGAGAGTTCAATGGTGTTAATGTCTAATAAAGTTCCCCAAGCATCATCATGGTGAAGGTTTAAGTTAATAAAGGATTCTAAACACATGAAGGCCTCCAAATGTCTTAAAGCCAAGTGGTGGCTAACAAAGATTGTTCCTATAGAGACGCACAGGACTAACTATGAGTACATTGAAAGAAATAATCTTTGAAAAGACTATAAGCAGTCTATAGAATTGAATTGAAGTGAAGATGACTCCCTCAATGATTTTGAGTATTGTATGTGTCAAGACCTATCTTAATAAATCAACTCAAACTTCATATATAGTCAAACTGCCATAAACACCACCTACAACCAGTCAAGAATGGACCTTAGACAGTACTGCTAACGGAATTTTGGAGTCTTCAGAGTAGTAAAAGGACCTCAAAGCACTAACAACATGATATAGATCCATTACAAAAAATTTGATGATTGGTCTAGAGACCTAAGAAGGCAATACACAATCAAGCTCTCAAATGCACAGTCAGCTATACATTGAAAAGAAATGGGTCTTGAACATTGAAGATGATGGAACCTAGAATCTCAGAACAATGAGATAGTTTTATACTCTCAAAAATGTAATTATAGAACAAGTTTCTATACAAACTCAGACCCCTAATCAACAACTACAACAGACATGAACAAGTTTTTGTCTTAACAGTGAATGAAAATGAAAGCACAAAGGTTTCAGGGGTGTTGAATGAAGTATAGAATCATTTAATATCCATTCAATAGTTTAAAGAAGGTTTCAAAATTAAATATGCCTCTAAAATCACTAAGAAAGGATTAAGCACAGTCATAATAAACGCAGTCACTTACAGTCACCTGTAGGTCTGTCTGGAAACTAAGGACCATTTTTGCCTTGAGACATTGGTTTGTGTGGATGATTGAAAGGTAGAAAAGACCTCAGGGAACTCAAATCATTGAAACCATTGGAATCCTAGATAGGGGAACAGAGAAAAGAGACCAAACAGAGGTCACAAAAGCCTAAACAACCTACGCACAGTTCTACATTGCTAGGAAAAGTTTGTGGTTGTTGGAGGAATCTTAAAGTCTACAAGAAGGTCTTGAGGTTGGAATGACTGAGGAAAGGTAATATGATGGTAGAGTATGATTGTGTGAAGATGAAATATTCCATCAAGAACCTCAAGGCTAACACGATGTTAGCAATAGTTTGACAGACCCTATTCAATCAAATAGCAACCCAAGGTGCATACATAGGACAATCAGGCCTTAAATAAGGTAGTGTGGAGTGAGTTGAGTTGAGACTTAGACCCTGAGAGGACAATGAAAGCACTAAACATACATCCCATGAGGTTCTAGACCTCTAATAGTAAATAAATAAGGCAAACATTTGTACCTTGTCTATAGTCTTAAAGCACATACACAGACTTGTAGCAGTTTGTTGAAGATGATGACCAGTCAATGAAAGTGGAGTCAAATTGGAGACTTAGAGAACCTTGAGGTAATGTGAAGAACTTGTACAAACACTTCCATGAGATCTCAGACATCTGACAGTGGGAAGAAATGAGAGAAAATAGTGAGTTTGGGTAAAGTAGGCAGTTAGGCCTATAAACCCTAATCATAAACCATTGAGATGTAGAGAGATTTGATGAAAGAATGAAGTTGGAAAACTATTGTAAGATGTCAAGGGGATGTCACAGATTGAGATCATAGGATTTCAAAACCAACTCAAGAAAACTCTCACTAACTCATTTATTGCTCTGACCTCACAGAGTGCCCTGTTGCAACCCAAGATGGCAGTTTCTTTTGCTTGGTATGGAACACGCATGTTTCATGGGAGCTCAGCTACCTTAGTGCACTTCCAATTTGTAGAATTGGTTGGCGGTTTCATACCTTGAGGTTTATGAACTATCGTTAAGAAGTCAAACCACTTTCACGCTACCTAAGAGAGCTAAAACAACCCAATGAGATAAGAATGCAATTATATGCCTCTAAATGGATGAGATGGACTTCCAAATGACCAATAACATCTTCACAACTCCCCTGAGCATCATCCCATGTATTTTATTTGTACGGACTATTGTACAGATTGCCATAAATGCTCTCTTTTGTGTGTTTTTTAGTGTTTTATAGGGATTTTGAAGAGATGGACAATTGTAAATCATTGGAAAAAGTCCCCTGAGATTTTTTTCATCTCATCAAATCAATAAATTTGCTCATGAATCCTTGGAAGTGACTAAACCAACTCCATTTTGCAAGGTAGTCCAAATAGGCTTGTGAAGGGCTTATTTTTGCCCATTCCATGGTTTGGCTATAAGCACAATGTTTTAGAAGCCATAACTTGACATGGAGGTTGGTATTTCCATCGGTAAATTGAATCACACACTTTCCATAGGTTTCACAAGTGCAACAAGAGTTTAGAGCCAAAATCTACTTT
The DNA here is from genome assembly GCA_037957365.1 of Torreya grandis. Taxonomy (NCBI): domain Eukaryota; kingdom Viridiplantae; phylum Streptophyta; class Pinopsida; order Cupressales; family Taxaceae; genus Torreya; species Torreya grandis. The sequence goes on from JARHVA010005092.1 coordinate 548,375, forward strand.
GTAGGTCTAGAGGCCTAATTAGGCCTAATTGGTAGAAGAGATAGGCAGAAAAAGTAGACTTCCACTTAGCTTCAGCGCATGAAATTTGGTATGGAACTGTAATGCCATAGAAGTTCCTAAAATATGTATTTATCTTGTCAATATCATCCATACAACTCCTACACAAGGAGATTTACATAAAAAAGGCTATAAGAAATGAGACCTGATTGGGGCTTTTCGTAGAGAACAATTATTGGGGATAGTTTGAGACCTCAAAATAGATTTTTGCAGGTCTAATATGAGTCCAATAGGATATCCATGAAGTTTGGATGAGCTAAATTGACTGAAACCAAGTTTTTACACTTGTGTGCAAAATAGGCCTAAGGAGATGAAGAACCTTCTAACACGTTTCAAGAGAAAGAATTTATGTCAAGGAGAACCTGTTGGGGCCAGCTGAGAGTTGTCAAAAGCAAAGAAAATATTCATTATAAAATGATCTGACCACCAAAAAGGCCACTTTCCCATCAACATGTCAAAAAGAAGAGGAGTTTCAAAAGGCTAATCAAGGTGTCAAGTAACCATTTCAACTCCCATGCCACTTGGAGGGTTGGAGCATCTAAAGAGGAGCAAAACATGTCATCTAGGACCTATTGAGGTGGTTCCCTAAATCTTCTCTTGCTTGTAACTCACATGACACTTGTCTACTTTCTCTCTCCTACACTCTTCTTTTCTTTTCTCACACTTGTGTTATATATTGAGCCACTTTGGCTTTAAAATGTATCCTCCCCCTGGGTATGGATCAACGCTACTCATTTGTTCTGCCTCTGATCAATAAAACAACTCATATTTTACTTCATTCTATGACTACATGTAGTGATAAAGCTCTAAATAGTTGATATTATCAAGTGTAGATGTATATCACCTTGTTTGTGTCTTATTTATCTTGTCTCATGTGGTTGTTTCTCTATTGCAGCTTGTAGTTGATGTCATCAGCGGTCTCTTGTGGATTTTAAAGTGGAATTATTCTTCCCTCTTATCCTTACAATGTCTACCCTTATACAAAGTAGTGATGCAATAGGTTCTTTTTAGGATGTGTGTATGTTCGTGTTGTCTTGTAGGTCTTAGCGTATTGTACAATGTGTGGTAGTGGTCAACAAAGTTTAGTGCATCACCTTTTAGTTAGGTTTATTTCGGTTCGTTCTTCCCTTTTTCCAAATAAACAAGTAGTGTGTGAGCTTAAGTGATTCATCAAAGGGAGTTATCCCTTCAACGTAGAGGATTACCCCTATTATAGACAACCCACAGATCTAGGGCTAATCCCATGTTTAACCAAATTCGGAGAGGTCTGAACAACCTTCTCTTAGGGTGCAAAATCTGGTTATAACAGTTCTGTCACACCAGGTGGGACCTAAGGTCCAATAGAGTGGAAAATTATTTGGTGTGTTCTTCTACCTATCAGCTTTTGAGATGCGTTCAAGCACACACCAATGATGACTCTGAATGCAATCAGCTAGTTATAAGTAGCCTAGGTACTTATTGTAAAAGAATTTGTTGAAAATTATGTGTTTCATTTGACTAATGAAGTTGGTATGGCTGGATATAATGAGAGTTCCTACTATACACCTTATCAACCTTGTCATGACCCATACTATGTTCCTCAACAGCCTTATCAAGGTTGTTATCAACCCTGTGAGCCATGGCAGCCCTATGGTCAGCGTATTCTTTCTCCATATGATCATGATGTTATTAAACAACCCTATGAAGAAGCCTATGAAGAAGGCTATCAGAAGAAGAAGATGTGATTAAGACTCTTGAAGAAGTCCAAGCTCTTAAGAGGTAGCTTCTTGGAAGCAGTCTTCCTCAAGATATACCTATCCTTCCTCAAGAAAGAAAGATCTCATCATCTTGGAGGCCTTATTGGACCATGATTCCTAATTATACCATGCCAACTCTTTTGGAAGAATTAGAACCTATGCAAGTATCTCCCTCCCCTCTCCAAGAACCCTCTTGTATTCCATATTAGTTTTCGTATGCTCCTTAACCTCATGAAACCATTCACTACCCTAAAGAGGATCCTCCAAGAGAGCCAATCCAATCTTCAAAAGAGCAATTTCCAACTTGGAACCAAGAAGTGAAGTCTTGGGGAAAGAAAGATAAAGAGCGTGAGGACCAAGAAGTTGATGTGAAGAAATAAAACCTTGTGTTTACTCGATCCCCATTGCCTTCTCCTCAAGAACCTATATTTTGTCCATCTTGAAGGTCTATCCAATAATATTTTCAACATAAAAAAGGAGGCCATGGTTGAGAAGGTGGAAGACAAAGTTGCATCTATTGAAGAGCCTCAAGAAGGTTATGAGAAAGGTGAGGTGCTTGTTGAACAAAATGAAATTTCTATAGCCCATTTGAATATGCTTTCCCTCAAGAACTCCTTCAAGAATCTCCCATTTCCAAATCCCCAAATTGCAAGAGTACTCCTTCCATCCCCATGCCCATTCATGAGCCATCCATCACACCTCATACTCCATCTCCAACCCATGAGCTTGTTCATCACCCTCTCACTTCATCCCTTCTTGAAGGAGAACCCATCCTATGGGAGACAAACAAAGAAGATCAAGCTAAATTTGCAGTTGATTATGAAGATGACTCAAGTGTCTATGATGAAGAGTTCATTATAGGGACTCCCCTTGGTGAAGACAAGCAAAAGTCAACCTTATTGAGTGAAGAAAATATATATATATATATATATATATATATATATATATATATATATATATATATATATATATATATATATCATAATGCAACTGTTCACAAAGAGCTTGATCAAGACATGAGAGAGAAAGTGCTTGAGAAGGACATCACATCAGTTGAGTTGGTTGATATTCATGAGAATGATCAAGAGGTTGAATCTGAAAATACAATAGAAAATAGATTTGATGCTACTTCCATGGAACAACATGACTTATGGCAAAGATTCAATGAGATATGTCAAAAATTTGAGGTCTTTCAAAAGCCTACACTTCATGTTGTTCAAATTGAAGACAATGATGAAGATGGGGCTGAGTATGCAAAGCTCCTTGAGGAGCTAGATAAGCTTGCATCTGATAAGAAGTTTGATCTCATTCAAGATGCCATAAAGGATAATGAATCATTCCCAGATGACACATCATTGGATCAAGTTGCAGATAAAGAGTACTATGAGAGAATGGTTGAGTCACAAGAGTAATTCACCTTCATAAGTGATATGTTTGTAGTTGTTGCATTGAAGATCATGCCAAAGAGAGTGTCAAGCATGAAAGAGTTGAAGACATCAAAACCAAAGATCAAAAGGCAATTTGCTTCATGCACTCCATCTCATAGAGCAAAGGATGGTGCAAGTATCCCCTTTGATCCAGGAGGAGAAAGTATGCTTCAGGTTAGTTTGAATATAGTTTAGGTTGCTTAAGTTCTTTTTGTGTTCCCTAAGTGTTTTTTAGCACATGGATGTGTCTTTCTTTCTTTGCTTTTGTGTGTGTCTTCTTTTTGTGTGTTGTTGAGGTAATCAAGTTGTCTTGTTGGTCAAGTGTCAAGGTCTAATCTGGTTATCTAAAAGTGCAATTGACTCCATAGCCCAATAGAGGGACAAGGCTACTGGTCTAGTCTGCATAGCAGGCATGCTACCCTTATGAGTCACCAATTTGTTATCCAATTTTGACCCCTAGGTCAAAATAGGATCCCTATAGTCAAAAAATTGAACCTTAGGTAATTTAGGAGGTCCTAGTTGAATTTGAAATACCTTATTAGCATTTATTAAGGTAAATTTGGAAATATTAAGATAAGTCTCTTTTATGTATTTTGGTCTATTTGAGTCTCCTAGGTCAAAAAGGGTCAAAAGAGTAATTTGTGGTGCATTGAAAGATGTGTCATAGGTGATTAGGGGTTCATTAATATCATTTCATGTTCCAAACACCTTTTCACAATGTTTCATGAAGTTTTATAAAGTTTGAGGATAATTTGCTAATTATAAGGTGTTGAAAATAAGTGAAAAAGGTGATTTTCACTAATATTTGTGTTTGTCAAAGATACCAAACTTCAAAATCTATACAAGACACCTTCCAAAGATCTTGGATCAGCTACTCAACTGCCACAGCTATCAACTTGTCAGATAAAATTAGAATTTTACACTTCAATGTTTGTTTGAAGAGTTAAATGAAGTTGTACGGACTTGTTAAAGTCATGTGCAAGTGAAAATATTTTAGAGGTGTCCTTTCATCTCCCAAAATTCAAAACAAATCTCAGAAGGAAGTTACAGATCCAAAAGTTGTATAAAACCACTTCTCTCCTCCATCACTCCTTTAACAAGCTAGTGAAGGCCAACTTCAAGCAGATGGTATAGGTATTATGGGTAGAGTTGAGTCTAAGATTTTGGCCAAAGATTGGGACCCCTATGGGCTTCCAATTTTTGTAATTTTTAGTTGTATCAGTGCTCTTATCTTTATGAACAATCGCTAAGAGCCCAGACGGCTTTTTAAAAGCTCAAAACCCCACAAGTTGAATTTGACATAACTCCAATGCAAGTGTAGATGACTTGGCTACTTGAAACCAGTTGGAATGAGTTTTGATATGTTTGTATATGCCTCCCATACCTTCATTCATCATGGTGGCACGTTTAGATGTCTTTTTGGCATGAAAAATGGCTTTAATGCATAGTTTGAGGTGATTGTCAAACTTTCTGAGTTTATGAGTTATCCAAGTGGTTGGGTGCATTGGAATATTTATCCATTGTCTTCTAACTCCCTCTAAATTCATTCATGGCTCCCTAACTAGCTGGATACTCCGTACGAAGTCTGAAAGTTGTTCATTTCTTCATTCACTCTTGGGACTGTATTTTGTGTTATGTATAGCAGAGATGTCTTGATTGGTTTGGATATGTATTTCAAAAGGGATTTGAGAGTTTTTCTTGTTTTTAAAATGTGTTTATGCAATTAAAAAACTTTGTCTTTGAGAATTGTCATGCATATTTTCTCCTTTTCCAAGCTCCAACACACAAGGTTGTAGCCTCCATCACATGCAGGTCTGTAGGTATGTTACTCAGAGAGTTCAAAGTTGTTAATGTATGATAAAGTTCCCAAAACATCATCATGGTGATGGTTCAAGTTAATAAAGGAGTCTAAACACATGAAGGTCTCCAAATGTCTTAAAGCCAAGTGGTGGCTAACAAAGATTGTTCCTACAGAGACCTACTGGACTAGTTATGAGTACAGTGAAAGCAATAATGTTTGAAGATACTCTAAGCAGTCTGTAGATTTTCATTGAGTTAATGTGACTCCCTCAATGATTTTGAGTATTGTAGGTTTCAATACCTATCTCAATAAATCAACTCAAACTTAATATACATTCAAATTGCCATAAACACCACCTACAGCCAGTCAAGAATGGGCCTTAGACAATACTGCTAATGGAAGTTTGGAACCTTCAGATCAGTAAAATGATCTCTCAGCACTAACATGATATAGATCCATTGCAAATATTTGAATATTGGTCTAGAAACCTAAGAAGGCAATACACATTCAAGCTCTCAAATGCACACTCAGCTATACATTGAAAAGAAATGGGTCTTAAACATTGAAGATGATGGAACCTAGGACCTTAGAACAATGAGATATTTTTATACTCTCAACCATATAATGATAGAATATTTGAAAATATTTTAGGATTGGCATGGAAGACCTAAGGTCCTATACAAACTCATACCCCTAATCAACACCTACAACAGACATGAACAAATTTATGTCTTAACTGTGAATGAAAACGAAAGCATAGAGGTTTCAGGAGTGTTAAATGAGGTATAGAATCAGTTAATAGCAATTCAATAGTTTAAATAAGGTTTCAAGGTTAAACAATTCTCTAAAATCACTAAGAAAGGACTAAGCACAGTCGTAATAAATGCAATCACCTACAGTCACTTGTAGGTCTATCTAGAAACTAAGGACCATCTCTACCTTGAGACATTGGTTTGTGTGGATGATTGGAAGGTAGAAAATACCTCAGGGAACTTAAATAATCACAACCATTGGAAGCGTATACAGGGCAACAGAGAAAAGAGACCAAATAAAGGTCACAAAAGCCTAAACAACCTACACACAGTTCTACATTGCTAGGAAAAGTATGTGTTTGTTGGAGGAATCTTGAAGTCTGCCAGAAGGTCTTGAAGTTGGAATGACTAAGGAAATGTAAGATGATGGTAGACTATTATTATGTGATGATTAAATATCCCATCAAGAACCTCAGGTCTAACAAGATGACAACAACAATTTGACAGACACTATTCAGTCATGTAACAGCCCAAAGAGCATACATAGGACAGTCAGGCCTTGAAGAAGGTAGTGTGGAGTGAGTTGAGTTGAGACTTATACCCTGGGAGGATCTTGAAAGGACTGAATAGACATCCCATAAGGTCCTAGACCTCTAATAGTAAATAAATAAGGCAAAACTTCATACTCTGCCTACAGTCCTAAAGCACATACACAAACTTACAGCAGTCAGTTGAAAATGACCAATCAATGAAAGTGGAGTTAGATTGGAGACTTGGAGAACCTTGAGGGAATGTGAAGGACATGTACAAACACTTCCATGAGATTTCAGACATCTGACAGTGGGAAGAAATGAGAGAAAACAACGAGTTATGGTAAAGTAGGCAGTTAGGCCTATAAATCGTAATCTTAAACCATTGAGATGTAGAGAGATTTGATGAAAGGAGGTTAGAAAACTATTGGAAGATGTCAATGGGGATGTCACATACCCCATTGAGGTCATAGGAGTTCAAAACCAACTCAGGGAAACTCTCACTAACTCATTTCTTGCTCAGACCTCATAAAATGCCCAGTTGCAACCCGAGATTGCAGTTTCTTTTACTTGGTACAGAACACACATGTTGCATGGAACCCTAATCTCCTACGATATATTAAATACCTTAGTGAACTTCCAATTTGTGGAACTGGTTGGTGGCTTCAAGCTCTAAATTTTATGAACTACCATTAAGAAGATAAACCACTTTGAGGTTGCCTAAGAGAGTTAAAACAACCCAATGATAGAAGAATGAAATTATATGCCTCCAGATGGATGAGATGGACTTCCAAATGACCCAAAACATCTTCACAACTCCACTAAGCATCATCCCATCTATTTGAGTTGTACAAACTAAGTATGGATTGCCATAAATGCACTGTTTTGTGTGTTTTTTAGTGTTTTGTAGGGATTTAGGAGAGATGGACACATGAAAATCATTGGAAATGGTCTCCTGAGAATTTTTTCATCTCATCAAATCAACAAAGTTTCTCAAAAACCTCTGGAAGTGACTAAACCAACTCCATTTTGCAAGGCAGTCCAAACAGGCTTGTGAAGGGCTTGTTTTTTGCCATTTCATGGTTTGGTTATAAGTGTCAAACTTGACATGGAGGTTGGTATTGGCATGGTAAAAGTGAATCACACACTTCTCAGAGGTTTCAAAAGTACAAGAGGAGTTTAGAGCCAAAATCCACTTTCTAGGTCTAAAGGCCTAAATAGGTCTAATTGGCAAAAGAGATAGGTAGAAAAAATAGACTTCCACTTGGCTTCAATTCATGAAATTTGGTATGGAACTATAAGGCCATAGAGGGTCTTATAATATGTCTTTATATTCTCAAGATCATCCATACAACTCCCACAGAAGGATATTTACAGGAAAAAAAATGTTACAAGGAATGAGACCTAATTGGGGCTTTTGGTATAGAATGACTTGTTGGGGATAGTTTGAGATGTCAAAATGGATTGTTTTAGGTCCTATATGAGTCCAATAGGCCATCCATGAAGTTTGGATGAGCTAAAGTATCTGAAACTAAGTTTTGACACTTGTGTGCAAAATAGGTCTAAGGAGATGAAGAGCCCTCTAGACACCTTGCAAGAAAAAGAGGTGATGTGTCAAGGAGAACATGTTGGGGCCAGCTGAGAGGTGTGAAGAGCAGAGTTAACATTAAGTAGAAACTGATTAGACCACTAAGAAGGCCACTTTCCCTTCAACATGTCAAGAAGAAGAGTTTCAAAGGGCTAGTCAAGGTGTCAAGCAACCATTTCAAATCCCACACCACTTGGAGGGTTGGAACATCTGAAGATGAGAAACACATGTCATCTAGGACATATTGAGGCAGTTATCTAACTCTTCTTCTTTTTTTAAATTACACGACACTTGTCTACTCTCTCTCTCTCTCTCCTACACTCTTCTCTTTTCTCACACTTGTGCTATATATTGAGTCAATTTGGCTTTGAAATGTATTCTCCACCTGGGTATGGCAAATCCCTACTCATTTGTTCTATCTCTGATCAATAAAACAACTGATGTTTTACCTCATTCTATAACTACATGTAGTGATAAATCTCTAAATGGTTGATCTTATCAAGTACAGATATATATCACCTTGTTTGTGTCATATTTATCTTGCCTCATGTGGTTGGTTGTCTATTGCAGGTTGTAGTTGGTGTCATCAGGGGTCTCTTGTGGATTTTGAAGTGAAATTATTCTTCCCTCTTAGCCTTACAATGCCTTAACCTTCTACAAAGCATTAATGTAATAGGTTCATTCTAGGATGTGTGTATGTTCATGTTGTCTTGTAGGTCTTAGTGTATTTTGCAATGTGTGGTAGTGGTCAACAAAGTTTGGTGCATCACCATTGTAATTATATTTATTTCAGTTTTTTCTTCCCTTTTTCAAACAAGCAAGTAGTGTGTGAGCTTAAGTCATTCATCAAAGAGAGCTAGCCCTTCAACCTAGAGGTTTACCCATGTTATAGACAACCCACAAGTCTAGGGGTAATCCCATGTTTAACCAAATTTGAAGAGGTCTGAACAACCTTCTCCTAGGGTGAAAATTTTGGTTATAGCAATTCTGGCATGTCCAGTGGTACCTAAGGTCCAAAAGAATGGAATAAATTTTTGTGTGTTCTTCTATCTATCAGCTTTTGGGAAGCGTTCAAGCAAACACCAATGACGACTCCGAATGCAATCAGCTAGTTATAAGCATCCTAGATACTTATTGTAAAAGAATTTGTTGAAAATTTTGTGTTTCATTTGACTAATGAAGTTGATATGCTTGGATATAATGAGAGTTCCTACTATACACCTCCATATCAACCTTGTCATGACCCATACTATATTCCTCAATAGCCCTATCAAGGTTGTTATTAGCCCTGTGAGCCATGGCAGCCCTATGGTCAGCCTATTCTTTCTCCATATGATCATGATGTTATTAAACAACCCTATGAAGAAGCCTATGAAGAAGGCTATCAGAAGAAGATGTGATTAAGACTCTTGAAGAAGTCCAAGCTCTTAAGAGGTAGCTTCTTGGAAGCAGTCTTCCTCAAGATATACCTATCCTTCCTCAAGAAAGCAAGATCTCGTCATCTTGGAGGCCTTATTGGACTATGATTCCTAATTATACCATACCAACTCTTTTGGAAGAATTTGAACCTATGCAAGTCTCTCCCTCCCCTCTCCAAGAACCCTCTTGTATTCCATATCAATTTTCTTGTGCCCATTAACCTCGTGAAACCATTCACTATCCTAAAGAGGATCCTCCAAAATAGCCAATCCAATCTTCAAAAGAGCCTAATAGCTTCAAAGTTTCAATTTGGAACCAAGCAGTGAAGTATTGGGGAAAGAAAGATGAAGAGCGTGAGGACCAAGAAGTTGATGTGAAGAAATAAAACTTTGTGTTTATTCAATCCCCATTACCTTCTCCTCAAGAACCTATAGCTTGTCCATCTTAGAGGTCTATCCAAGAAGATTTTCAACATAAAAAAGAGGCCTTAATTGAGAAGCTAGAAGATAAAGTTGCAGATGTTGAAGAGCCTCAATAATGCTATGAGCAAGATGAGGTGCTTGTTAAATAAAATGAAATGTCTTTAGCCTAATTGAACATGTTTTCCCTTCAAAAATCTCCCATTTCCAAATCCCCAAATTGCAAGAGTACTCCTTCCATCCCCATGCCCATTCATGATCCATCCACCACACCTCATACTCCCTCTCCAACCCATGAACTTGTTCTTCGCCCTCTCACCTCGTCCCTTCTTGAAAGACAACCCATTCTATGGGAGACAAGCAAAGAATATCAATTAAATTTGTAACTGATCAAGAAGATGACTCAAGTATCTATGATGAAGAGTTCACTATAGGGACTCTCCTTGGTGAAGACAAGCACAAGTCAACCTTCTTGAGTGAAGAAAGAGAAGATCTAGATCATGTTGCAACTGTCCACAAAGAGCTTGATCAAGACATGAGAGAGGAAGTGCTTGAGAAGGACATCACATCACCTGAGTTGGTTGATATTCATGAGAATGATCAAGAGGTTGAATCTTAAAATACAATAGAAGACAGAGCTAATGCTACTTCCATGTAACAAGATGACTTATGGCAAAGATTCAATGAGATATGTGGAGAATTTGAGGTCTTTCAAAAGCCTACACCTCCTATTTTTCAAATTGAAGACAATAATGAATATGAGGCTAAGCATGCAAATCTCCTTGAGGAACTTGATAAGCTTGCAGTTGATAAAAAGTTTGATCTTATTCAAGATGTATTGAAGGGCAATGAATCATGTCTAGATGAAGCATCATTGGGTTAAGTTGCAGCTAAAGAGTATCATGAGAGGATGGTTGAGTCACAAGAGGAATTCACCTTCATAGGTAATATGTTTGCAGTAGTTGTTTTTGCATTGAAGATAATGCCAAAGAGAGTGGCACGCATGAAGGAGTTGAAGACATCAAAACCAAAGCTCAAAAGACAACTTGCTTCATGCACTCCATCTCATAGAGAAAGGATGGTGCAAGTTTCCCCATTGATCTAGGAGGAGAAAGTTTGTTTCAGGTTAGTTTGTATATAATTTAGTTTGCTTAAGTTATTGTTGTGTTCTCTAAGTGCTTGTTAGCACATGGGTGTGTCTTCCTTTCTTTGCTTTTGTGTGTGTCTTCCTTTTGTATGTTATTGAGATAATCAAGTTGTCCTATTGGTTAAGTGTCAAGGTCTGATCTAGTTATCTCAGAGTGCAATTGACTCCATAGCCCAATGGAGGGACAAGGCTACTGGTCTAGTCAACATAGTAGGGATGCTACCCCTATGAGTCATCAGTTTGTTATCCAATTTTGACACATAGGTCAAAATAAGATGCCTACAGTAAAAAACTTGAACCTTAGGTGATTTAGGAGGTCCTAGTTGAGTTCAAAATATCTTATTAGCATTTATTAAGTTAAATTTGAAAATATTAAGGTAAGTCTCTTTTATGTGTTTTGGTCTATTTGAGTCTCCTAGGTAAAAAATGATCAAAAGCGTCATTTTTAGTACCTTAAAAGATGTTTCATAGGTGATTAGGGGTTTGTTGATGTCATTTCATGTTCCAAACACCTTTTCACAATGTTTCATGAATATTTGTAAAGTTTGAGGATCATTTGCTAACTATAAGGTGGTTAAAATAAGTGAAAAAGGTGATTTTGGCTAATATTTGTGTTTGTTAAAGTTACCTAGCTTAAAAATCTGTACAAGACACCTTTCAAAGATCTTGGATCAGTTACTCAACTGCCACCCTTGTCAACTTGTCAGATAAAGTTAAAAACTTTCACTTTAATGCTAGTTTGAGGAGTTAAAGCAAGTTCTACAACCTTGTTGAAGTCATATGCAAGTGAAAACATTTTAGAGGTGTCCTTTCATCTCCCACAGGTCATAACAAAACTTGGAAGGAAGTTTCAAAAAATCATTTCTCTCCTCCATCGTTCCCTTTACAAGCTAGTGAAGGCCAACTTTAAGCAAATGGTAAATGATATATATGTAGATTTGAGAGCTAAGATTTCGATCAAAGTTTGGGACCCCTATGGTCTTCCAATTTGTGGCATTGATAGTTGGACTGATGCTCTTAGCTTTATGAACAATCGCTAAGAGCTCAGACTGCTTTTTGAAGGCTCAAAATCCCACAGGCTAAATTTGACATAACTCCAGTGCAAGTGTAGATGAGTTGGCTACTTGAAAATAGTTGGAATGAAAAATAATATGTCTATATATGCCTCCCATACCTTCATTCATCATGGTGGCATGTTTAGATGTCCTTTTGGCATGAAAAGTTGCTTTAGTGCATAATTTTAGGTGACTGTCAAACTTTTTGAGTCTCTGAGTTCTTCAAGTGTTTTGGTGCATTGGAATGTTTCTCCATTATCTTCTCTCTCTCTCTAAATTCATTTATGGCTTCCTAACCAGATGGATACTCTGTACAAAGTCTCAAAGTTGGTCATTTCTTCATTCACTCTTGGGACTGTATTCTATGTTATGTATAGCAGAGATGTTTTGAGTGGCTTGGATATGCATTTCAAAAGGGATTTGAGAGCTTTTCTTGCTTTTAAAATGTGTTAATCCAATTAAGAAACTTTTTTTTTAGCACTATCAAGCATATTTGCTCCTTTTCCAAGCTCCAACATACAAGGTTGTAGCCTCCATCACGTACAGGTCTGTAGGTCTGGTATTCAGAGAGTTAAATGGTGTTAATGTCTGAAAAAGTTCCCAAAGCATCATAATGGTGATGGTTTAAGTTAAGAAAGGAGTCTAAACACATGAAGGCCTCCAAATGTCTTAAAGCCGAGTGGTGGCTAACAAAGATTGTTCTTATAGAGACCTACAGGACTGACTGTGAGTATAGTGAAAGCAACAATGTTTGAAGAGACTCTGAGAAGTATATAGACTTGCATTGAAGTGAAGATGACTCCCTCAATGATTTTGAGTATTGTAGATGTCAAGACCAATCTCAATAAATCAACTCAAACTTCATATAGTCAAACTGCCATAAACACCACCTACAGCTAGTCAAGAATGGGCCTTAGACAGTACTACTAATGGAAGTTTGGAGTCTTCAAAGTAGTAAAAGGACCTCAAGGCACTAACAACATGATATAGATCCATTGCAAAAGTTTTTAAGATTTGTCTAGAGACCTAAGAAGGCAATACACAGTCAAGCTCTCAAATGCACAGTCAAGTATACATCAAAAAGAAATGATCTTGAACATTGAAGATGATGGAACTTAGAACCTCAGAACAATGAGAAATTTTTATACTCTCAACAATATAATGACAGAACATTTGAAAAAATTTGAGGATTGGCATGGAAAACCTAAGAAGGTCCTATACAAACTTAGACCCCTAATCAACACCTACAGCAGACATGAACAAGTTTATGTCTTAAGAGTGAATGAAAATGAAAGCACATAAGTTTCAGGGGTGTTGAATGTGATATAGAGTCATTTAATAGCCATTCAATAGTTTAAATAAGGTTTCAAGGTTAAACAGGGCTCTAAAAGCACTAAGAAAGGACTAAGCATAGTACTAATAAAGGCAGTCACCTGTAGGTCTGTCTAGAAACGAAGGACCATCTCTACCTTGAGACATTGGTTTGTGTGGATGATTGAAAGGTAGGAAAGACCTCAGGGAACTCAAATCATTCAAACTATTGGAAGCCTAAACAGGGGAATAGAGAAAAGAGACCAAACAGAGGTCATAAAAGCCTAAACAACCTATATAAAGGTCCTACATTACTAGGAAAAGTCTATGTTTGTTGGAGGAATCTTGAAGTCTGCAAGGTCTTGAGGTTGGAATGACTGAGGAAAGGTAAGATTATGGTAGTGTGATTGTGTGATGATGAAACAGTGCATCAAGAACCTCAGGCTTGACAAGATGACAACAGTTTGACAAACCTTGTTCAGTCAAGTAGCAGCCCAATGTGCATACATAGGACAATCAAGCCTTAAAGAATGTAGTGTGGACTGAGTTGAGTTGAGACTTAGGCCCTAAGAGGATAGTGAAAGGACTAAACAAAAATCCCATGAGATTATAGACCTATAACAGTAAAGAAATAAGGCAAACCTTCATACTCTGCCTATAGTCCTATGGCACATACACAGACTTGCAGCAATCAATTGAAGATGATTACCAGTCAATGAAGGTGGAGTCAGATTGGAGACTTGGAGAACCTTGAAGGAATGTGAAGGACATGTACAAACACTTATGTGAGATCTCAGACATCTGATAGTGGGAGGAAATGAGAGAAAATAGTGAATTAGGGTAAAGTAGGCAGTTAGGCCTATAAACCCTAATCCTAAACTATTGAGATGTAGAGAGATTTGATGAAAAGAGGTTGGAAAACTATTGGAAGGTGTCAAGGGGGATGTCACATAACCCATTGAGGTCATAGGAGTTCAAAACCAACTCAGAGAAACTCTCACTAACTCATTTCTTGTTTAGACCTCATAGAATGCCCAGTTGCAACCCGAGAGGGCAGTTTTTTTTGCTTGGTACAAAACACACATGTTGCATGGGACCCTAAGCTCCTAGGGGATGTTAACTACCTTAGTGCACTTCCAATTTGTGGAATTTATTGGTGGTTTCATGTCCTAAGGTTTATGAATTATCGTTAAGAAGTCAAACCACTTTCAAGCTACCTAAGAGAGCTAAAACAACTTGATGAGATGGATGAGATGGACTTCCAAATGACCCAGAACATCTTCACAACTCCCCTAAGCATCATCCCATGTATTTGCATTGTATGGACTACTGTACGGATTGTCATAAATGCATTGTTTTGTGTGTCTTTTAGTGTTTTACAGGGATTTTGGAGAGATGGACACTTGCAAATCATTGGAAAAGGTCCCCTGAGACTTTTTTCATCTCATCAAATCAACAAATTTGCTCAGGGACCCCTGGAAGTGACTAAACCAACTCCATTTTGGAAGGTAGTCCAAACATGCTTGTGAAGGGCTTATTTTTTGCCATTTCATGGTTTGGCTATAAGCACAATGTTCCAGAAGCCCAAACTTGACATGGAGTTTGGTCTTGTCATGGGTAAAGTGAATCACACACTTCCCAGATGTTTCACAAGTGCAAGAGGAGTTTAGAGCCAAAATCCACTTTCTAGGCTTAGAGGCCTAATTGGCAGAAAAAGTAGACTTCCACTTGGCTTCAGCTCAAGAAATTTGGTATGGAACTATAAGGCCAAAGAGGGTCCTAGAATGTCTTTATCTTGTCAAGATCATCCGTACAACTCCCACACAAGGAGATTTACAGAATTAAAAAAAAAAAAAAAAAACTACAAGGAATGAGGCTTGATTGGGAATTTTGATAGAGAACGACTTGTTGGGGATAGTTTGAGACCTCAAAATGGATTGTTGCAGGTCTAATATGAGTCCAATAGGCCATCCATGAAGTTTGGACAAGATAAAGTAACTGAAACCAAGTTTTGACACTTGTGTGCAAAATAAGCCTAAGGAGATGAAGAGCCCTCTAGACACCTTGCAAGAGAAAGAGGTGATGTGTCAAGTACAACCTATTGGGGCTAGCTGAGAGGTGTTAAGAGAAAAGAAAACATTTAGGAGAAACTAATCTGACCACCAAGAAGGCCACTTGCCCTTCAACATGCCAAGAAGAAGATGAGTTTCAAAGGACTAGTCAAGGTGTTAAACAACCATTTCAACTCCCACGCCACTTGGAGGGTTGGAGCATCTGAAAAGGAGCAACATATGTCATCTAAAACCTGTTGAGGCAGTTCCCTAACTCTTTTCTTGTTTGTAACTCACATGACATTTGTCTAATCTCTCTCTCCTAGACTCTTCTCTTTTCTCACATTTGTGCTATACATTAAGCCATTTTGTCTATAATCTCTCTCCTCGACTCTTCTCTTTTCTCACCTTGTTTGTGTCCTATTTATCTTGTCTCATGTGGTTGTTTCTCTATTACAAGTTGTAGTTAGTGTCATCAGGAGTCTCTTGTAGGTTTTGAAGTGGAATTATTCTTCCCTCTTAGCCTTACAATGCCTTACCCTTCTACAAAACATTGATGCGATATGTTCATTCTAAGATGTGTGTCTATTCATATTGTCTTGTAGGTCTTAGCGTATTGTGCAATGTGTAGTAGTGGTCAACAAAGTTTGATGCATCACCACTGTAGTTAGGTTTATTTCATTTTTTTCTTCCCTTTTCCAAACAAGTAGGTAGTGTGTGAACCTAAGTGATTCATCAAAAAGAGCTAGCCCTTCAACCTAGAGGTTTACCCTTATTATAGACAACCCACAAGTCTAGGGGTAATTCCATGTGTAACTAAATTCGGAGAGGTCTGAACAACCTTCTCCTAAGGTGCAAAATTTGGTTATAACAACTTTTATACTAAAAATGTATGTGAGATTTAACATAGATTTAGACACAATTCATCTCTCATGGGCATCATAACATCTTTAGTAAAATCAGGTATATCATTTTTTTTTGTTTTCTTGATTTTAGCAAATTATTATTATCGGTACTCACCCATGCATTGTAGGAAAAAAAAATGTTTAAGATTCACAAATACATTGAAATTACCTTCGAGAGCTTCACAAGCACAAAATTGTGTATTTATACCATGATTGTTTTAATTTGATATGTATGTGCGTGCACACATGAAAGTGAGCCATTATGTAGGCATTCATTCGTCGTTAAATTGCATCATATTAAAGTACCCATGTATTTGTCAATTATTAGTCCAAGTTAGGCGTTATTGGCACATTTTATTATTTGCCATCATTTCCCCCTTCTCTCTCCTTCCTTTCTCTCACATGTTTCTAGGGTATTGTGGTGATCCCTCAAATACGTATTCAATACATTTCTAAGGTTTTGGGTGGTTTGGGTCCATTGAGGTGCACTTTTGTCTTGTGGTCCCATATTTTTTGCTTTCTCAACCATTTGATGTTCATTTGTGTGCCAAGAGGATCTTAAATATAATTCAATTCATCTATAGATACACATGCATTTTAGTGCACTTAAACATCTAGAGATCATCCAAAAAATATCTCACATATATTGTTCAAAACAATCTATTGAGCATTTGTAAGCATTATGTAGAAATCAAGAAAACATTTATAGAGCATTTGTTGTAGCACTGAAGTTCAAATTAACATCACATTGCATTAAACTCAATTGTTTGATTGATGAATTACTGCAATTATTAGAATTTTTCTTTCGATATTTTATATCATTGAGGGCCCTAAAAAATATCAAGGAAGCTCTTTCATTCCCCAGTGTAACACAGGCCCCAAAACACATCATTTTCATTATCATTTTTAGATCTAACCACCTAGTGAGGGCATGGAAAATAAGTGTATTTTGTAAGTAATCAGTGCAAAATTTCAAAAAAATGTTGTTTTTCAAGCCTCGGATTTGACAAACGCAATCATCAAAGAATTGTGTGCATGTCTAACACGTCCCATAATCAAATTCATTATAGTTTTGACAGCCAAAAATGGAGCTTGACGATTTAGACAAGGTCCTTTTTTCACCACGAGTTTTCAAGTTTCTTGTTATCTTGCCACAAAACCTTGATTACCATTGTCAAAATTTGACAAGCGTCCCCAAAACTCTAGATATTCGAGATACTTTTATAAACCCTCTTTGCATCTTTTATTGCTTAAATTTTGAAAAATTAATCAGGTTTGATTTATTGTTTTATATATGGTTAGGCCTAGCTAAATGTTTATGGATATTTGTGTTGCAATTTGATTAAAATCCATTTATTCATAATATAGGGTATAAACTTTTTTTTTAGGGTTATAGATTTTTTTAAAATATTTTTGATCTATCATCTACATTTGTTTTGTAATCGACCACAAAAATAGACTATGGTCTAACTAATGTTAATCACATCGAAATCTCAAATTTGAGGATTCAAAGTAGAAAGATTGTACTTAATTTCTTTAGATTTCTGAAGGTAGACATTAGGAATAATTTATCTAGTTGAATTGTGTTGTATCCTTTTTGTTCCGATGGTTCGGGTCTCGCTTCTTGACGCTTCTCTAGGGATTGATGATCCATCAAACCCTAAATAAGGGTCTAGAAGTTAGATCTGAAACATCGGAACAAAAAAGGATACAATACAATTCAATCCAAATATATTATTCATCGAGAGTATACTCACCCACACAAATAGATTATGGCTAGACAATTGTTGATCGCATTTAAAACTCAAAATTGAGTATTCAAAGTTGGGAGAAAGACACAAGGGATAAGTTTTTGACAAGATAGGCAATACAATTAAAACACAAGTAATGTCATAGGTAGATATTAGTGCAGAACAAAACTGTCACCAAAACATCATAATAACAAAAGGACAATAAAATGATAGGAAAAGAATTGTGAAAGAGTTTTTGTACACACATAAAGCAGAAGGATACAAAATAAAGTGATGGGTAGAATAATTTTTGTGCTCACACAAATAAGAAGCAAGAGACAATAAAATGACGCATATAAGAATTTTTATGCACATGAAAACTTAAAGATAAAATAATTGTTGACTACACAAGAACAAAAAGATAGTGACCAATAAAATAACAATAAGAAATCAATTGTAGTGATAAGAATGTGAAGGGAAAATAAAAAGATAACAACAAAAAGTGTTGTATATGCTCATGTTCATACATTGTATGGAAGTCAAACTATAGTGAAAGTTAAAAAAGTGATATTTTTAAAAAAAAATCAAGAATATGCGAAAGGAAAAAAAACATTGGAAAAAGAAAATGGCGACAGAAATAAAGCGAGAAGTGATACCTTTTTGGCAACACTTGCCGCTTTGCGCCTGCTATGCCACTACATTTTTTGTCAACAATGTCTTATTGTTCTAACGTGTTTGCTGCCAACGTTGTTTCATGGACTTTAAAGCTCTAATTTTCAAACCTGCTAGAAGATACAAGCTTATTGTGGATCCATGGTCACATGCCAACAATGCAAGAACTGCAAACCTCTTGTTGAGGTCTTGATGTTTCAATGTGGATGAGGAATGGTCGATTCTTACATTTGACTAGAATGAAGTAGAACAAGAAATGGTTGACTTGACTAAACTTTCCCTGATTCGCAAGTTTGTGGGTCAAGGACCAAGTGAGTAGGTGTTACAAAACTAGGTGTCGAGTCAATGGAAAGTAAAACAACAGGTAGATATTCACTATGGCTCGAAAGGCTTTTTCATTATTTTCTTCACCATTAAAGAAGGTTGGGCTCATGTGTTTTGAGTAGGTGCCATAGTTTTTTGGTATATTGGTGCAATTCATGACACCTTTGAACCCCACTTTTGACTTTACACAAGAAGATGCAAAGGTAACTCCAATTTGGCTAAGGTTATTTAACCTCCCTGTGCATTTGTGGGTAGACTTTATTCTTGCACAGATTAGTAACTTCCTTGAGGAAATGGTGTGTATTTCTTTTAAAACATATAGCAAGAAGCTTATTGTCTATGCTATAATTGTGTTCAAATAGGTGAGTAAACCTCTTCCTAAAAAAGTTTAGTTAAAATCCTCATAAGGAGATATGTTTGAGCAAGTCGTGGACTATGAAAATCTACCTTTTCAGTGTTTATTGTGACCTAGGGTTGTCCTCTGAAAGTAATGGTTGAAAAAAGCCAAATTCAAGGAGTTTGCAAGGAGGGAAAGAAAGACCCTAAGCCTGACACAAAAGGGAAAGTTCAAGTAGGTTTAAGTCTTTTAACCCTTATGTAGTTTTGGGTACCAAATTAGATGACGAAGGTCTTAAGGTAATGGCTTCAACAACAATCTTGAGATAACAATTGCTTTTGATCACATGAAGGAGCCTATGAATTAACCCTCTGAGACTACCACTTGTGTGAGACAAGGGATTGAGTACTAGGGATTTTTCCATACTGAATCTACTCCTATTGTTAATCACTTTAATCCTTACAATAATCCTAACATGCCGAGATATTTTGATTTGTTAAAGACAAACAATAACTCTTTCAAAGGGCTTTTAGAGTTATATAGAGGTTCAAATGGAGATACAAACATTGAAATTCCCCTAAACGATGATGCAAACTTTGAGAGCTTATGTTCAAAAGAAAAATAAAATGCATAGTTCAAGGACTTCAAAAAGATCATTGAGTATAGATAGGGATAGATCTACGGAGACGAGACACTGAGTGGGTTGAATTTACCCCTGATAGCATTTCTTCACTTTTGTTTGTCGGTCCCTTGTGTGTGGCTTCTTTATCTTTTTGTTGTTGAAATTGTTTGGATTGTTTCTAGAGTTTTAGTATTCTTGTTTGTTGGGCCTTGAGTACTAACAACGACCCTTTCATTACAAGTCTTCTTTGTACTTTTAGCTCTATATTTTTTTATTAATGGATATGATGAGTTATTTCCATTTAAAAAAGAGTTTAACTACATTCAATCCAAAATTTAAATTGAATTCCAAGCATTGCATAAGCTAATGTGAACTTATATATAGAGATACTTAAGGAAGCAAATGAAATTTTTAAAATTAAATAATAAATATAGAGAACCAAACACAAAACTTATGTACAACAATGAACTTTAAAAACGTGATCTTAAAATAGTAGATAATAAATAGTGTTCATGTATATTTAATAATCGCCTCCAATTGCAACTAGACCTATTTCCTACCATGATGGACACTTCCTTGCAACTTAGTTTGGTTGGAGTATAGTTAATTACTGGGTTATACTTAATTATTGGAGTATAGTTAATTACAACTTTTTGGTTTTATTTCTTTTATATAGGGACAATAAAATGATGCATGGACGAATTTTTGTGCACACAAAAACATAAGAATAAAACAAATGCTCACCATGCAAAAACAAAATCACAATGATAAATGAAAGAATAAGAAACCAATTGCAATGATAAGAAAGCTAAGAAGTGGAAAAAAATAAGATGACTTTGGTAAAATACTCAAGGAATAGATTGTGCACAATTCACATCAAAAGGTGTTGTGTTTATGTCTATACCTTGTATGGAAGTCAAACCATGGTGAAAGTTATAAACATGGGAATACATCCAATCCAAAGATGGAAATGAATTGCAGGCATTGGTTAAGCCATTGTGAACTTACATAATGCACCGTAAGGAAGCGAGAGAATTTTAAAATTAAATAATAAATATTGAGACATCAAAATATAAAACTTGGGTGCAACAATGAATTTAAAAAAGGTGACCTTAAAATGCTATATAATGGAAAGTGTTCTCATATCTATATAATAACCACGTCCAATTGCAACTAGACCTATTTCATACCATGTTGGACACTTCCTTGAAATTTCGCTTCAGTTTGGTTAGTCACACTTATTTTTGTTTTCTTTCTTTGTTTCATTTTGGTAGATTAACAACAAAGATAAAGCATGTCAAGTTTGAACCTTGGAGTTAAGCCCTCAATTTTATTCTTTCAATTAGGCAATGTTGCAATAACCGTGACCCTTTAATTTGAAGATTTCATACACAAACAAATCCGTTCATCAAAACTCAAACACTACATAACAAAGACATGAAGTAGTTCAAACATATGAGACCTATCAATCCATTACTATGAACATAATTGATTTTTCAATCATAGTCATTAACCTTTCCAATGACCTAATTGAAGAATAATTTACACTACTTCATAGTGTACATATGTAGCTTTTAAAATTTATGCACTTTAAGCTCAGTCGACCAACTCAATGTGCAAAATTCAGATTTTAAATTCTACAACCATGCACAAACAAAATACCCCGTTTTCTATTACTATTGCTAACGTTAGGCTTCAAGGATAGACTAGGAAGAATGCAAAACATTGAACAAATTGCTAAATCCTATAAAAGATCAAACGGCCTGATCATCCTTTACAAGTTTATTTTAGGTTAGTAAAGCCGCAATTACAAATGAAATGATGTCTAGGAAGAATGCAAAACATTGAACAAATTGCGAAGTCCTATAAAATCAAATGGCTTGACCATCCTTTACAAGAATATTTTAAGTTAGTAAAGCCATAATTACAACAAATGTAATGAAGTCAATGGCACCAAACTTACGTCAGAGCTCAGTCTTAACTAGACAATTTCTTTGACAAAAAATACATTGTTGAATAAAGTGTTTGGTAAACAGGAATGAACTAATCAATGAAATAATTGATTACACTACCTACCCCTATTTTATAATAAGATCCCATAGGCGTTTGAGTGGCTGAATTCTATCTGAATGGAAACTTTATATTAGTGTCGCTTCATCTCATGAAATGTAGCCGCTGTTGAAGGAGACAACCGTGGAAGATACTTGAAAACCTGTAAAAGTGATCCATATACATGATTGCAACAATACTGAGAAGTAGATCATCCACAGCAAACACTGCTACACCACTGATTTACATATACAATGGACACTGGGCAATTCTAAGAGGCTCTTTATCAGATTCATGCACAAATTTGGATAAAATACAATCTAGAACGTTAGTGTTCATTAAACACCACACAAAGTACAGTTCATGGAAAAACTGGGAGTAAGGCAAGCAAGATTAAGACAAAAATTTGATAAGTTTAAAGGAAATTATACAGAAATATTTCAAGGTGGGATCATAGTCGGCAAGCCAATTTTTTGTTTGGACTCGGACTCAATAAAACTCGGAAAGACTTGGCAAATTTAAAAAATTATTAAAAATAACAAATTTTAGGGAAAATCAACTATTAAAATGAGTTCCATATCAAATAAACTTTAAATCCACTCAAAACTAATCAATTACATCTAGCATACTCAAGTATATACAAAGAAGTAAATAATGCAATATTGAATATTTGAAGTTAACATACAATGGTAGATAGAATCACATTCATGCCAATTGAAATAGACACGGCAAGATTAAGTTTCATTTCTTGCAATAGAAATTGAATGAAAAGAGCCTTCGTTATGCCAAAGACCTGATAAAGGGAAAGAACAAGGCAAGTTACAATCTGTGACTGTTTGAAGCAGAAACAAAACTTTATCCTTGCATTCTTGTAATGCATCAAATCAACAAGATTGGAAAATAGTACAATTGTTCAGTTAAAACTAGTAAGGGCTTGGCTGCATTTTGTTACTGGTAAATGTATAACGTGCAGCAAAGCATTCAAGGCAACTGTCCCATGGCATGTTTAGAAAGCAACACTGAATAATAATAAACAAATTACTAAGCAAAATGGAACTGTAAAAGATAACAGTTTTTCTATTAAAGATTGCATGAAGAGGGGAACAAAATAACCAAAGTTAGTTGTTCTTGATATTGTTCAAACTTTCCTTTATTAAGTTGATC
The DNA here is from genome assembly GCA_037957365.1 of Torreya grandis. Lineage (NCBI taxonomy): Eukaryota > Viridiplantae > Streptophyta > Pinopsida > Cupressales > Taxaceae > Torreya > Torreya grandis. The sequence continues at coordinate 571,471 of JARHVA010005092.1, forward strand.
TATGGATAGTGTAGGTCTGCATAAAATTAAAATGGATAATCTTATCAATCATATGCATATTTCTCAGCCTATTGTTGTCAATTCTATTGTCTTTGTTCCACTAAAAGATTAAAGCATAGTTCTTTGACACCATATTTATGCTAAAAGTCGACCATCCATCTCCCCATGAATATCAAATGATCTCAAAATTTAACGATAGAAATGAAAACTAAATGACTATTAGTAAGTTGTAACACAGTGAAGAATTATATATGTCCTCGTAGAAAATTTATATCAAGCCCAGATCTCAAATGATGTATCTTGCTTTGGATTGACATGCACAGTAACTAATTACTGATTTACTATTAACAAGTTATATCAGAAGTAATCAGAAAACAAGTCTGGAAAATGTAAGACATTACAAAAATTGCATTAAAGGCAAATATCTTGCAAAGCAAACAATATTTTGTGGCATGTTAATTGTTCCAAAACGTTTCGCACAATGAAGATAAAAAACTTGTAGGTTCTTAAGGCAACCAGTCAAAAATTCATATTCCAAACATCAGTCATCCATGTCTCTTTTTTTCTGTTTTTTTTTAAATTAGAAAAATCAAACTCATCGAGTCCAGGGGTGAGTATGGCGAGTCTGGACACACTCACCAGACTCACCCTACACTCAGCAAGTCTGACAATTTTCCAACAAAAACTCGCCCAGGTGAACCGGGCTCAAATCCACGAGTCCTTGCCATGATTTGCCGAGTCTCAATTCTATGGGTGAGATCCCCTTCTATCCATAGGCAGAATTCTCATTGTTTTTTTCGAAGGGCCAAACAACACTTTTACTTGGTAAATGGGACAATAGCACATAAATACCATGTACAGATTATAATTGGAACTAAGCCTATCAATTTCCAAAAAGAGAAACATGAAACAGAATTTCATGAGTAGAAAAACAAAATTCGGAATGAAATGGTTTAACATACCCAAAACTTGACGCAAACATCCATGGTGACAGGAACAGTGCAAATGAAGACTGTAATAGCAGATTCATCAACCATTAGTCCGTAATGCTCCAACAGCATCTCTATCAATGTATGCCATCCTGACTCGGAATGATACCTGTACCATCATACAAATAATGTCAACTGTGTTTTATTATGTACCTAGGCACAACATAGTATCAGATTTATGTTTTATTCCTTAGTCCTTAGTCTTAGTGTGCTATTATTTAAGTGATGTTTCTTCTACATAGGATTAATGAAGGGTTAAGTAGGGTTTCCTTTCCTATTGAGTATATAATGAGGGCAACCTCTAAAAGTTGCATCTCTTTCAATCTTATTTTGTTAATGTGATACATAGAGCTGCCATTGTGTGCGTACTAGTGTTTAGATTTGGATTTGCAGATGCAATCCATCTTGGGTAAGCATGTGCACCAATTTTTCTGTATATTTATTTTTGCTATTCAATAATTTTCTGCATTTGTTTTTTGCAAATAATTTAAACAAGCCGCAAGTGGTGTCAGAGCCTTGGTCTGTTCTCACTGCCACTGAAAAAATACCGAGGGAGGTTTATCCAAGAAATACTCCAAAGTTTGTGACAAAAGAAGAGCTTCAGGGATTGCTCATAGAATTCACAACAAATATCAAGACATTGATCTCTTTTGAAAAAAGCCTAAAGGCCAATGGACCCAGATTTTGAAGAAGGTGCCAAACCTTGGGTGACCCTGATCCCATGGATGGGGAGCTGCAGGTGGTGGAAGGAAGCCAACAAAAATCCTCTTTTAACTAGATCCCAAAATACAATTTTGGAAAGGAATTAAAGCTATACATATGGTTGATTAAGGTCTGCCTGGCATTCAAGGTGCAGCAAATTTATCACCCTAAGGAGAAACTAAATGTGACTTTGCAGTATCTTGAGGGGGCAGCTAATACATGGGAAAGCAGATGGCTATGTTGAAACACTAGGGGAGTTTTACCCATAATGTTGAGGCTTTGACTCAGAGTGGATCGAAACTAGGTTGAGCCATACCACGCCCAACTCATATATTTTTTTCAAAAAGATATGACATTGGAAGTGTATATGGAGAAAATTCCAAGTTTCAAAGTTGAAGGCCAAAATGCCAGAACATATGGTGCTCAATATCTACATCTCCAACTTTCAGTCAGAAATTCGAACCAAGGCGAGGATGTTTAACAATAGAACTCTTGAAGATGTTATCTCTATGGCTAGAAAATCAGATATCCATGTAGAAGCTAAAAGAAGGAAGATCTTAAAAAAGAAGGGATATACATTTGATAGGAGGATTAAGGGGAGAACCCTGATTGTTTGTCCAAAAAATTTATCCATCCAATTAACACAAACCCTAACCCCTGAACTGTAAACCCCTATTGTAATTGAACAATAACAGGATGACCCTCATTCCAAAGACTCCCAAAAGGTATGGCGCTCAATATCTACATCTCCAACCTGCAATTAGAAATTCGAACTGAGGTAAGGATGTTTAATAACAAAACTCTTGAAGATGCTCTCTCTTTGGCTAGAAAATAAGAGATCCATGTAGAAGCTATTAGAACGAAAATCCTAAGTTTTGGAAAAAAGGGAATACATTTTATAGGAAGTTTAAGGGAGAAACCAATTTTTTTTGTCAAAAAAACCTAACTGTCCAATTGTCACAAACCCTAACCCCCAAATTGCAAAACCTCGGATGGAGAGCTGGAGGAAGTGGCAGAAGGAACCCAACAAAAATTCTATTTTAAATTGCAGATGATGATCCTACAATACAATTTTAGAAAGGAAGTAGATGTCCACACATGGCTGAGTTAGTTCCAACTAGCATTCAAGGTGCGATAAAATTATGACCCTAAGGAGAAACTAAATGAGACTTTGCAACATCTCAATGGGACAACTCATACATAAGGAAGCAAATAGCTATCTCAAAACCCTAGAGAGAGTTTTACCCAATTTTCCAAGGCTTTGACATAAAGAGCAGATCAAAATTGGGGCAAGCCATACTGTACCCAAGTAATTATTTTTTTCACGAGATATGAGTATGGAAGAGTGTAAGAAGAAATTTCAAGGTTTGGAGTTGAAGGCCAAACTCCCAAAAGATATGGTGCTCGATATCTACATCTCCAACTTGCAATCAAAAGTTTGAACTAAGGTAAGGATGCTTAATAGTAGAGCTCTTGAAGATGAGCAATATCTCTATGGCTAGAAGCTATTTGAAGATCTTAAGGTTTGGGAAGAAGGGAAACACACTTGATATGAAGATTAAGGGAGAATAAAACCCTAATTATTTGTCAAAAACCTAGCCATCCAACTATCACAAATATAAACCCTCAAACTACAAACCCCTATTGTAATTGTTCCAAACCCTATAGTAAGGGCCATGTATGTAACCCCAAAACATTCTACATGTCTGAGTGTCCATTTGAGTCTAAACCAAAACGCAACAATGAAGATCCCTTAAGCAATGTGATGTCGAGTGTGAACCAAAAATTTAATCCCTTCCTGTAGTAGAAACAAGGAATTGTCGGTATCTATCTCTACAATGATAGGTTTTGACCGTCTTGACACCTTCACATTTTTTTCTCATATAAAAAAGAATTGGGTTTTGGTTATGGTCGACCCAATTAGCACACTTAATATTCTAGACAAGAAACAAGTTTGTAGGTTGGGTCTCCATTTAGATACTTTTGAGAGTATTCCCATTCAAGTACAAGGCCACCAAAGCATTGAATGCCTAGGCATGGCACATGATATGGAGCTCACGATAGTTGATAATACCCTCTTGACCTGTAGTTGATAATATTTGCAAGGATCCTACCACATTTCAAGCATTGATGTCTAAGGTATTGAGCAAACTCCTTTGTGTTCTTGTATTTTATGATGATATCCATGTTTGCTAAATCAATAGCATTCCATTAAGAGCATCTGAACATTGTGCTTGATAGTTTGGCTAAGGAGAAGTTGTATGCCATGGCCTCTAAGTGTAAATTTGCTAGGTCGTCCTTAGAATACTTGGGCCACATTATTTATGTTGAAGGGGTGTGCATAAACCCTACCAAAATAAAGGTGATATGTGATTTCTTGTGCCCAAGTCACTTTGGCAAAATTCTACTGAAAGATCATAAGGAATTTTTCTACGATTGCCAATTCTCTGACTGACCTTGCCAAAAAAGGGGACTTTCAAGTGGAATGATTGTCAACAAGCATATGACTTTGAGATAACATATAAGGGGAAGGAGAATATGGTGATAGATTGCCTATGGCGACAAAAGGAGTTACTTGTCTTTCATGCCATCATCATTAGCCAACCTACTTAGCTACATGGTCTTTACAATTATTTAAGTGACTTTTGAAAGGAAAGGCAAAGTTGGTCTATAATGGAAACATCTTCTTCAGAGAGCACATTCATTTCAGGCATGGCTCCCTTTTAGTGCCGAAGGAACTTGAGCTTGGACATGAATCCCCATCTGCTGGACACATAAGTCTCACTCTCCACAAAACCAACAAAATAACACCTCCAATATTTTGACAAAACATGAAGGACATTCTGCAATTTTTGGCAGAATGTTACACTTGTCAACCAAACAAAGTCAATAGTGTTCCATCTCCAGCTCTTACGCAACCAAATACCATTCCCAGATAGAAATAGGATATTGTATCCATGGATTTTATCTCAAAACTGCCATGATCTAAAGGTAACAATGAACTATTTGTTGTGCTAGATTGTTTGACCAAGTATGTTCATTTCATTCATATGACAAAGGCAAGGTTCAATGATCCTAAGTTCGCTATGCCTTATTTCCAACATTATATGAAAGTTATATTGATTTCCACAATGGATCGTTTGTGATCGGGATCATATCTTCCAAAGCAATTTTTGGCAGGAACATGAGTATTATCTATTATTCCCAAATGAATGAGCAAACAAAGGTAGTGAATAAATGCTTGGAAGGTAATATGAAGATGCATACAAGGGATAAGAAGAGTGAGTGGAATGGATATATATGGTCGAATACTAGTACAACACCATGTACCACTATGCCATAAATATATCCACATTTAAGGCATCATATGGTTGCAAGCCTCTATCACCAATGGACTGGGTACCTCACAGGGGAAGGGCCCTGCAACAATAGAGGCATCGGAGGAAATTGAGGACATACTGAGATATTTGAAGGATAGGTTGTCCATGAGTGCAAATTGGAAGATCAACATAAGATAGAGCGCAACTTTGAAGTGAGGGGTATGGTGCTCATTCAATTACAGCCATACAAGAAAATGACACTGAAGGAGAAGTGAAAGCAAAAGCTTCCACAATGGTTCGAACCATACTAAAGTCGGAAAAGTGACCTATGCACTTGATATCCCGAACAAAGGGAGAATTCACAATGTGCTCCATGTGTCATGTCTATAAGGTAGGAGCCCATATAGTATCATAAACAAAAATCCTAAGTTACTAGTTCATTTTTGGTTTGAGTTTGAATTCGAAGAAGGTTTGCCAGTACAGCGATTTTTTTTTTTCTTGGGTACGGCTTGGATTTGGTCGTACAATTAATATATAAAAAATAAAAAATATAGAAATTCTAGCCTAATAAATAGGAAATTAGTGACATTGTCATTAACCACATAGTATGCATATTGATATAAAAAACAAAATATGAAAATAATCACTGTCATGAACCATTTGTAGTCTAGGGCATAACTTTTGCGTATTATTTATTATTTGTCATAAATTAATAATAATATTATTATAATATCCACTTCATTACGCTGTGGAAAGCAAAGGGAATCAGCAGTGGTGGTACTGATTACACATACTGTTCACAAAATTGTTCGTGAGTACTATTCACTAATTTCCTATTTATTATTTTAAGTCATTGTTTTTTAGGAAAAAATGATTAAAATTTTAGAAAAACGCATTTTTTATTGTTTTTTATTGCAGGGTGCGCCCGCGTTCGTCTAGGGTTCGTCCTAGGGCACTCAGGTTTGCTTAGGATCTTTTGGCAAAAGAACTTGGGTGAACCCGAGTGCCCCAAGACAAACCCTGGACAAATTTGGACACGCATCGAACCAAAACCAAGATCCAATGCGAACCAAACCCTGGTTCTTTTGTAAAAACCGATGAACCGGAAACATAGCAAAAATCTCGGCCAAGTTGATCTTGGAGTCGAAACATATAATCGGGGAAGAGGTGAATTTTTTGCAAAACAGAAAAAAAATTATCTAAAGATCAAGTGGAAGGGGCTACGCATGGAAGTTACAATGCTTGAAAATGAAGATTTCCAAGCATCCAAACTTGCCATGATTTTGAAAAAATGTGCCAAAACATGTAAAGGGGCTTGAGGACTTCAATAAAGCCCCTATTCATTTTCATGGATTTTGGTAAGTTGTATTGTTTGGTGTGTCAACTTGGTTTGTATTTTGAGACTTAGTGGTCATGGGGACCATTCTCAACATTCATGCCACTTATATGAAAAAGCATAGCTCAAATTTTTGTGTGCCCCATACTTACAGGAAGGTCACCCATGCTAGTGCTACTTTAGGTTGAGTGAACTTAACTACAGAGTTTTTACAAGCTTTGGGGACCAAACTCTTTAAGGAGGAGCGCATGTTGTGTACCTAGGCTTAACATATTATTATACTTATGTTTTAGTCCTTAGTCCTTAGTCTTAGTGCTATTATTTCAGTATTGTTTCTTCTACCTAGGATTAATAAAGGGTTACCTTGCCGATTGAATATATAGCAAGCGAAAACCCTAAAATATGTCTCTTTCAATCTTTTTTTTTTAAATGCAATAAAGAGAGATGCCATTGTGTGAGTGCTCCTGTGTTTATAGTTGGGTTTGCAGCTGCAGTCCATCTTGAGTGAGCAGGTACCCACATTTTTCTGCATATTTATTTCTGCTATTCAATATTTTCTACATTTTTTTGGTGAAATTTTAAGAAATGCAGCACGTTCCTATAGTGATTAGAAACTTTATTGTTTTAACCTTTAACTATACACGAGTTAATTTGCTACAAAGTTGACCTTAGAACATGCATAATTCAAGAATATTTGATGAGACGTAAGATTGAATAATTCAGAATAAGTTACTAAACATGATTTAATCTTCCGAGTATTTGCAAAAATTAGACCATCTTCAAATATATCAAAGAAATAGGTTGCCATGTCTTTTTCAACAAAGCCTCAACTGAAATCAAGCATCGACTGAGGTGCCTTTTCGATACACTGGAACAACCATGTTTCAACTAAAAGAAAACAATGATTACAATAGGATTTTACATTAAAAAAATTGTGAGATGTCAGCGTTAAAACTTGATGAAATATAAAGAAAAAAATTAACAAAGAATGGGTCTCGAGTGTAGACATGAGAAAAGAGATTAAGGTGATTAACTTTGGCTGATAATTAATACAACTCCAAATCAGCAACAGCTACGTAAGCCAAAGAGTGAAATGTGACAAGTTACAAAAGTTGCAAGAAAAAATAATATTCAAAATTTCTCAAGAAGTTAGAAATTTTCCTTTAAACAATAAATATGCATCATAAACATGAAATTAGAAAAAGTCACGTAAAACTAAATACTAAATAACCAATTGTAAATGAAACATTCAATCACACATACATTTAACTATTTATACTATGCAGTACAAAATCTCCAACCCATTAATGTGTCCATTCTAAACTCTAAAGATGATGGACCATGGCTATATCCTCTGTCTCAACCACCAAATTTGATATCTATTCAACCAAAATTAAACTTTTCATTTTTTGAGAACAATTGAATCTCATTTATTACAAAATCTTGTTTTTGTCACTTTCAACGTTAAGATTGCTAAAACACATTTTCTTAAAATGGGTGAACTCACATCCTTAGACTCCTATCCTTTATGCCTGCAGAAAAAAATATCCTCCCTCAAAAATGGACAAAAAAGCAACAGAGAATGAGGGTTCATTTAGCTTTATATCGCTACCCGGTGAGTCTCCTCTGTGGACCAATCTCAATAAGTACCATCTAAGGTTATCAAGTCCTGTCAAGTCATGAGTTTTATAGAAAGCCTTGTAGTTATATTCATTTTTTGAGGCAAGTTAAATTACCAATCCTGCAAATCAAGTTAATTTACCAAAACTAGGCCTCACCTATGGGCAGCCTCACAACACCAAACAAGACTTATCTCTGTTCATTCTACCCCAAGCAAACACAATAGCTTTGAGAACACTGCATTAAAAAATCAAAATCAAGATCCCATTCTTTAACTTGATGAAATTATCTTGTTCCAATTTGACAAACCAAGAATTAACGTTCACATTGCCAAAACAAGCAAATATCAAAAAATATAAGCTTCCCATCATAGTAAGCAAACTTGGACACGGAAATCATTCCACAAGAATTGAACTTGGACTTAGAATTCACTCCATAGGAATTGAACTTGATTGACTGCTAGATAATGTAATGTCCCCTTCTCTTTGAGGAAGCATTGAAGACCCTTAGCTGAATTCGTGGATGTTTCCCGTCAACTAAAAACAAAGGGGAAACTTTGGTTCTGATTTTAAGTTATAAAAAAGATACTTTTTGATATATCTTTTCTAATTATAAATTAAAGAGAGACTTTTGGAGCATGGGTTAACTTAACCCTTAATGGAAAAAGGCATGGTCTCTTTTAAACCACTCTAACTCTCCCTCCAAGTGGAGCACTCCTTTTTGGGGAAGTATTTGTGGTAAAGTAAGGTATAAAAAGAGGGAGGAGGCTCATTTGAGAGGTTATTTTGATTTTTTGTAACTGAAATTTTATGAGTTTGAGCACGCAATAGCTTGAATTATTGCTTTGAAGACAAAAACCTTCAAGGTGACTGGAATTAAGGACGGAAACCCTTAATAACCAGCTAGGGCAAATTCATAAGGGAGTTGTATTGAGCATATTTGTCGTCCTAAGGTGTTTTGGACACCATTCTGATTGCAGCAGAGAATAAGGGCACTTCCAGGAGGGTGGAAACCTCATTGGAGGGTTTGGCAAGTAGGTGGAAGAGCAGAAAAGAGGGCAGCGAGCTGCCTAGGATTGCAGCGAACCCCATTGAAGACCAGCGAACCCTTCCTAGGGTTGGGCGAGTGGATTCCAAGCCTATTATGGTATAATTTGATGTTGAACAGCTACAAATAATATTTGGTATTTTTATCATAATTTCCCTACCATTTGATCTTGGAAAAAAACAGATTTTGAGTGAATATTGTTCGCTGTAATATTTGATAATTTTCTATATTTTTGGAGCAATTAAATATTCTTTTTGAGTCACATTTGGACACTTCCAGCAATCTGCAATTTATTTTAGGTATCTAGGGTTTGAAGAAATTCAGAAATTTGCATGTTCAAATAGGGTTTGTTGGAAAACCCCTTGTTTCACTTTTCAGCCCTAAAGGTGACATTACAAATAATTTGCCTAGGCTCCTCATTAGGCATTATATTATCTTACAAGATCCTCATGTCAAACATGACCATGAAGCACAATGAAAAAATATTTTACTATGTTATGTTGAGAGGTGTCATTGAGAAAAAGAAGAAAGATCGGAAAACCGATGCCAAATAGGAAGGAATTAATGGCATGGAACCTGAACAAAGGCACTAGAAGAAGACAACGCAATCGGTGAGTGGACCAAGAAATAAAGCATTCTACTAGATTCTTGGAACAAGAGAGAAGACAGCCACTTCTATAAATCCCTCGAAGGAAGTACGGAGCAAGCCGAAGTTGAAGCGAAAGCTGAAGCCGAAGGGTGAGCTGAAGATTGAGGAAAATCCAAAGCCAAAGGAAGAGTTCAACTAGTACCGGATAGTTGTACTCCACTCACAAGTAGTGGGTGGAGTTTGCAAGACAACTTCCCTTTTTAGAGGAAGTGCAGACCTTGCCATCAAGATACAATTGATGGGTACTGTTGAGGAATCGAGGGGGGATCTTGTGAAGTTTCAACAAGGCCCCTTCAATCAAGGGGACATCTTTATTTCATGGCGGAGTTCAGCACCTTCCTCACAAAAGAAGAGAGAGCGGCTTATGACATAAATATTCACGAAATTGAAGGTCTATTTATTGAAGAAGTCAAACCACGAACACCAAGGCAACCTATAGGACAAGTTGGAGCGAGCAACACAAGCAGTAACCCTAACAGTTAACAAAGCAACATATGGATCACTCACTCTAAAGAACAGAGGCTCAAGTATAGTGGCAGGGCCAATAGTGTTGAGAAAGGAAAGGAACGATTGGCACAGACCTTCGTAAAGAACAGGATCATACCAAAAGATTCACGTCAAAATCACACAAGGCCCATAGCTATGGGCGCTCTGCCAAGTCTAAACTCAAATAGGTGAAATTGGTCAAAGTTTATTGGTGATGAATCTAACAACTCGGTGAGTAAATGCAAAATGTGTACCACCATCTGGACTACCAATGGGCAGACAAATGAACATCATCAGTTGCAGTCTTTAATAGCCATGCTTACAGAGATGGTTGTTGACTGGTACACGAACACACCACCAAGTGACAACTACTCATGGGACAAATTATGGAAGGCATATGAAAAATAACTCAAGCTCCTCAGACGCAACAATGAAATTGTCGTAGAGATATACAACAACCAACAAGGGAAACACAGGAATGTATGACCCTACAACAAAAGACTTAAGAAATTGTTGGGAAAACTAGAGAAGGAACCAACCAACGATCTAAAGAAATGGTCACTCATTAGGGAAATATTCTCACGTTGCAACTGAAGATGAAAGTGGTTCAACCTTTGTCCTACAAAGATGCATATAATAGAGTGATGGACATTGAAAGTGAAGACAAGGCATTCTCATGCTTGAGAAAGAGGAGTGAAGATGATGACTCAGAATGCAGCGATGAAAGGGAACTAGGATTGGTGCAAGTTCTTCAAAGAGACATGCTTTGAATGATGGAATTAAAGGAAGATACCAAGAAGGCAAGGATCTTTGTTACACCGATTGTTAAAAAAGGTCACACCAATGCCAATTGTCTAAAAATGTTTTGTGAAATTTTCCAAGTTATGGGGCATTCATTCAAGGATTGCTCGTATAATTTATGAAACAAAAGTGCCCAAGTACTCTTCACACAAGGGGATCCACCCACACCACTAACCACCTTGACTTAAGGGTGTCTCCTGGTGATTATCGTAATCATAGAAATAACAATAGGTACCAAAATAATAGTGGTGGAGGTGGTAGTCAAATTCATTATAACTCCCGAAGACAGTCAATCGCACAATGTGTGAAGTCTAATGAGTGGGGACATTTCCCAAGAGATTGACCCACAAATCAAAATTATATTGGACTTTTTTGCAGATGGTCTGGGCCACGGGATCACAATGATGCCAATAGTCCAAAGCAAGTGAACATCAACATGATTGATGTAGCCTAGGACAAAGAAGTAATGGCAATCACTCAACCACAAGTGAAGAAATCTACATACCTCAACCCAAGAACGAAGGAAAGACTTTTTTAGGCTAGAGTGGAAGTTGAGAAGGCCATAGTTGCAGAACAAAGACAATCCCATTAGCAAACAAGACAATGATGACCAATCAACTTGAACCAAACAAATTCATTACAAGACAAGTCTTGCAAACTAGTGCACATGTAAAGATAGTTGATTTATTGAAAAGTATTCCCAAACTCAAGAATGCGATAACCACTAACATACATAACAATTGCCATGACATAAAGCATGTGAGGGCACACCTACTATCAAATGGTGTTGCCACAGACAATGGGAAGAGCAAAACTAGTGAACCTATTGGTAAAGCCCCCATTGTCGAGAGACCGAGGGATCAACCCCATGCTGCTCACAATGAATCTAGCCCAATGGCTTACAATTGTACACATGGGGATACTTGGGATAAATCTAACAAAACTATTGTGGATTGCAATTTCAATGTGAATATTGTTCCAGACAATACCTAGAAAAGTCTTGGGGAGCCAACTATCAGGCAGCCAACCTCCCAATTGGTGGGAGCCAACCAGTATAGCATAAACATGTTGGGACTACTTATGGCACAAAAGGTATTTATTGGAACCCAACCCTTTTCGTTGAATTTTGTATTCATCTCATTGCGAAAGAAAGCCTATGGTGCACTGTTGGGTCATGGTTGGTTGATAGCAACCAAAAGTAGACCACAACAGGAAGAAAATTTTACACTCCATTGAAAACAAAGGCCGGAAATATGTAATAGATCTAAAGAGTCATGCAGTAAGCGAGGAACAAACCTCATCGGACCCAAACTCTGAGAAAGAGTGCTTAGTAGATGAAAACCAAGGTACTTTGGAACTAAACAATGAAGGGATTTTGGAGTTACAATCATACTCTAAAGATGATACAAATTCCCTTGGTGGTATTTTCCATTGGAAAATGGATTAATGTGAGGAGTTCCAACCAAATTGCAATTTTATTGAGATTACGGAGATCAAATAAAGGGAAGTCTTGCAAAGAGATGACCAGAAACAAAAAGCAAAGACGCCAAGTTCTTCTACACCGATAACATCACAATCGGCTTACCCTCTTGTGTTCACAAAATATAAATTTTGTGATGCAAATTTGGATGGGAAGCCTGCCTCATAGTTGGGGAGTGTAACAGACATGAAGTATAAAGAACCCACCACCATCAAGGTGAATCTAGGATCATAGGGAAACCCCCAAATGATCATGGTCAGAGATAATTGGGAACCTGTACTGAAGGCCGCAGCATTTGGGATCATCATGGATTATAAGCATGTCTTTGCCTAGACATACAAAGACTTGAAGGAAGTGTCACCAGAATTGCACATACAAAACATTGCCCAGCCTATGCAAAGGATAACATACTGGATGAACCGGAATTATATAGAAAGGGTCCAAGAAGAAATTGACAATATGCTTGATGCAAGAATCATCTTTAAAGTGAAAAAAGTGAATGCGTGTTTGAGATAGCTATCAGTTTTAAGAAAGAATTAGGACTCATCAGAATTTGCATTGACTTAAGAATTTTGAATATAATTTCCATTAAGAATCCATTTCCTATTCCATTAATAGACTCCATACTTGAATAAGTAGTTGGTTGAAATTTATCCTTTTATGGGTAACGTTTTTGGATACAACCATATTAGCATTGCCAATGAAGACAAGATGAAAACACTTTTGTAGTGGAAGATTGAGTCTACACATACAATAAGATGTCATTCGGACTTTGTAATGCACCAACTACCTTCTAATGGATTATCCTACGTATTTTTTACAAGATGTTTACAGGCAATTTGAAAGCATTCCTAGGTTGGCCCATCTACACACTCACAAGCTTTGACAATGTACATGAAACACTATTGCGAAGCAAAGTTGGCATTGAACCCGAATAATTGTAGGTTCATGGTGCCACAAGGTAAACTTTTGGGCCATATTGTGTGCAAAGCTGAACAAAATCTGAACCCTAATAAGATACAAGTTGTGGTGGAAATGGAAGCACCTAGAGACGTCACAGGGGATAAAGTCATTCTTGGGGCATGTTGGATATTACCAACACTTCATCAAGAATTTTGCTAACGTTTTCCACCCCTTCATGCACTAGGAAGTAGGAAGGAAAGGAGCTCCATATGGATGGTCTAACAAACATGAGCAAGTATTTAAAAGACTTGAGGTATGCCGTATTAGTTCACTTATTTGAGAATTCCATGTACATGTTGATGCTACCAATAATGCCACTGGTGCTACTTTCGCACAAGTGATAATTCAAGAGTTCGACAGACCTATGTACTTTTCAAGTCACCTATTATCTGATGTAGAGAATAGCACAATAGAACACAAGGCTCTTGATATGGTGTACACTATTGATTCGAGTGGAAGTTCAAAATAGTATTTTGAGCAAAAGACCAAAAAAACTAGTATGTCGCCTTGGCAAGTTTATAACTCCTTGACCGTAGCTTGGAATTCCAGCTTATTATGTGTTGGAAAGACCGTGGAAGGAACTAATTCTGATGCCTCTAAAGGTTTTGCTGAAAACCGGTCCAAAGGGCCTTGAAAATGCAAAATACAAAAATGTAGAAAAAAATCCAAATTTTGTATTTCTGCAAGTCTCAAATCATAACAAAACCTCTCAACTTCTTGGGGGAATGCTTGTCCCACGAATCTTCACTTTTCAAATCTAATCACTTCACATTCTATTTTTCGACTATTCATTCCATGCTAAAAATATATTTAAAGACATAGGCACATGAATGTAAAAACAATAAATTGTAATATGGAGAGAACTTAGAGAGCCGATAGAGTCTTGTGGCTTATCATCTCTTCGCAAAGATCGCTACCATTTTGTAATATGCAAAACAAATAGTGGTAACTTCACATCTCTTCTCAGATATTACTACCTTTGTTTTTTAATAAAACAGGAGAAATAGCTCACAAATCTTTTCAAATACAGCAGCTATGGTGCAAAGGCATCCATCCCAACAAGAAATATTGCATCAACCAAGAATATGTAGGGGCGTGTTTGCATAGACTTGTTGGTGTGTTTGTCGTTTTGGCATGGTGAAGTTGATCCAAGGGAAGCTTCAAAACTCAAACATTTCAAGTGCATCAAAAACATTAGAGAGGATAAGTTTCAACAAGCAACATGGTTCCGAGTGACTTGGTTGAGTTTCTCAACAATTGGTAGAATCCAGGGAGTGATTGTGTCCATTGAAGGCCTAGAAGCATAGTCACAAGGTTCGGAAATCCGGAAAGGTTCGGAAGGGGGAAAAAATGCGGAATCCGGAATTTTTTTAAAAGGTTCGGAAAAAATCCGGAAAAATTCGGTTATATATATATATATATATATATATATGTATGTATAAATGCAAAATATTTAAGTCTACTAAAGAATGAACATTAATTTGACACTTGCAAAATTGAGAAATGCATGAGTTTCAAAATTGAATTACATTAAAAGATAGCAAAATATCCATTGTCCATAGTTTAGAGCCTAAGCTCAAAATTGATATAAAACTTACAATTTTCAAACATTTGCAACATTAAACCCTGCTTCAAAATCAAAACTAGCACTAGCACTATCAGTAAATCCTCTATCAAGGTCATCACCACTATCAATATTTTCCTCAACTCCTTCAAAGGATGGTTCTCCAAGAAGAAGCTCGTCATCTTCTTTTGTAAGATTGTGCTCAAGCAATCTTAAATTGCTGTGCACAAACACCAGATCCGAGAGCTTTTTGGCTCCTAGTCGGTTTCTCTTGTTAGTATGGATCAAGTCATGCGTGCTCCAATTTCTTTCGCATGCAGAAGAACTGGCACACTGGCTGTGGACACGCACGGCAAGTTTTTGTAACTCTGGAGTAGAAGAACCATATGTCTGCCACCATAAATGTGGATCCATACTACCAATGTCTTCTTGTGCTTCCTTGAGAGAAAACATGCCTTCTTGGTTCTTGAATGTAGTCAGTTGCCTTCTCACCTTAGGCTTTTCATTTTCATTTTGAACCAACCTGTCTATTGTTGCCAATACACCATTTTTTACCTCTTCATCTGAATCATGATCCACCTCTATCAACTTAGGATTTAAATAGCAACCTGCAGCATGTATAAGTCGATGTAACATATTCCATTGGATGTCCACAATGTCCCAAATACGTTGAACTTCATCACCCTCATCTGGCAGTGCTTTTTTTATTTGTTATTTTGCTTGCTCCATGCCTTCATACACAAAACTGATACAAGGCTTAATGCCATCAGCGAATCTCAATAAGCGGACAAGTGGCTCAAACACTTTAAGAGTCTTTTCAGCGCCCTCCCAAAATGAACTGCCCAAAATAATTCTCTCAATGTCCTTTGCAGTGCTTTCTTTAGAAAGCTTAGATTGTACCCATTCTTCACTAATCACAACTCTTCTCAATGCTGTCCTCTCCTCCACCTCCCTTTGCAAAGTGATAAAATTAGATGCAAACCTTGTTTCAGCAGGAGAAAGAAGTTTTCGCTTTGCATATGAGCGATACAAGCTCAAGGTCAAGCGGTGATTAAGTATAAACTTGGAAATTTGTTTCCCCTCTCTGACAACACTATTTACCCACTCCAACTTTGCAAGATCTTCAAGCAAAAGATCCAAAACATGAGTTGCACATGGAGTCCAAAATAAATGAGAAAACCTGTCCATAAGAAGTTTCCCTGCTGCTTTACAATTCGCTACATTATTTGTAATGACTTGGACAACATATTCTTCTCCAATGTCTAAAATAGTGGATTCAATGCATTTGAAAATGAAATTCGCAGTCTTCACTTCATTGCTTGTATCAATTGATTTGATAAACATAGACCCTTTAGGACATTGAGTCAAAATATTGAGGAGGGGCCTTCTCTTTGTGTCGGACCATCCGTCACTTATTATAGTGCACCCTGATTTTTTCCAAAGCTTTTTCATTTTATCTAGTTCACTAGATATTGATGTCATCTCATTTTCCAACAGAACAGTTCTTAGGCTTTCAGAGGATGGCATTGTATAACCTTTTCCAAAATTGGTGATCCCCTCTACCATTGCTTTTGTATGTGGATTTCGAACAACATTGAAGGGAATGGCATTTGCATAAAAAAATCAGGCCACCAATCTGTCTACCTCATGTTTTTCCTGTGGCTTCCACATGGCTTTCAAAGAACGTTGTGACTGGGACACTTGATGTTCACTTTGACTAGCTTCGGTAAATGTTGGAGAATGCGTTGAAGTAGAAAATGAACCACACTGTGTCAGACTGCGTTGAACTTTAGCCCTCTTTGAAGATTCAGACGCTGATGCAACTGTCTTCAATTCATATTTGCTTCGGATTTGACTAAGAAATTGTGCATATATGGGGTTATCCACTGTCACTGAGCAAATCTTCACATCCGGACCTCCAAGATAATGGTTCCGAACACTTGTTAGAGTCCCTGTGATATTGGAATCACAAAGAGTGCATTTCATATTTATGGGGTTTGCATTTCGTTGAATAATATATTTCTTCTCAAGCGGAGTACTTGCCATGATGATAGGTTGCTCTGCAAAAGTTTTTAAAAATAATTAACACATTTAAAAATTGTAAAAATATATTTTTTAATTTAACTAAATGACGTAGTCGTATATACAATACAATTATAGATGTATAAAAATAATAAAAATTTAAAACAAAACATGATAGTGATACTATTAAATTTAATTTTAAATGTATGATAGAAAATATAAATAAAATAAAATAAAATTTAAATTACTTAAATAACCTATATAATAAATGAAAATAAAATAATATAAAAAAAATGACCTATATAATTAATAATATAAATAAAATATAAATGACCTATATAATAAATTTAAATTTAAAAAAATAAAAAAAATATTATAATTATAATTTATAAAATATACATGTAAATATTATATAATAAAATTTAAATTTAAAAAAATATAATATAAAATAAAATAATGACTTATATAATATAAATAAAATCTGAGTATGACATATAATAAAATTTAAATTTGAAAAAAAAAAAAAAAAATATATATATATATATATATATATATATATATATATATATATATATATTAATTATAATCTATAAAAGATAAATATAAATATTATATAATAAAATATAAATTTTAAAAAATACAAAAAATAAAAATATTTATTATAATTATAATTTATAAAAGATAAATCTAAATAACTAAATATTATATAATAAAATTTAGATTTTAAAATATATATAAAAATAAATATATTCATTATAATTATAATTTATAAAATATAAACCTAAATATAGTTTAAATTTATTATAAAGATATATAATACAAGTTAAAAAAATAAAAAATAATTTTTTTAATATTAAGATTATAAAATATAAATCATATTTGTATTAAAAATATTTAATAAAATTTAAATTTAAAAAAAATTATAAATATTTAAAATTAATATTATAAATATAAATGCTATTTACATTTATATTTTATTAATTATAAATGAAAAATATTAATACAAAAAATAATATTAAATATAAAATTAAATATTAAATAATATATTTAGTATTTTGTAATAATAAAAAAATGTAAAATATGAAATATATAATTTAAAATATATTAATAAAAATAAAAATAAAATAATAAAAAATATTAAATAATTATAATAATAACATAAATTTAAACGGTAAACCTAAAGCTAAATGCAGCAAATGCAATCATAAACTGGTAAACCCAGAGAACAGACCCTACCTGGCTACCTCCCGGCGGCGGTCACGACTGGTGCGATTCGGCCTTTCGCTTAGCTGCTCAGCCGCTCGTCGGATGTCTCCGCCTCTCCGGGCTCCCTCGTTCAGCCGATCAGCTGCTTGTCGAACGTCGTCGGGCTCCCTCGTGCAGCCGCTCAGCCGCAAAAAGCAAAAAACTTTCAATACCCTGCCGCGCGCGCACTACTTTAATCTTCTGCCGCACGCGCACTACACTCAGTCTCTCAAGACTCACTTCTTTCAATCTTTTGTTGCTCGAAATCTCGGTGTGCTTCAAACACTCTACTCGCCCTGTTTAAATAACTTATGCCGCGCTTTTAGGGTTCGCGAGGGAGACGAGGCCGCGTTTTTTAGGGTTCTGTGAAAGTCTTTTTAAAATATTTATTTTTTAATAATAAAACGGCCCAAACCCGGCGGATTAATCCGGACGACCGAAAAAATGCGGATCGTTCCGGATTTGGCCGAGATTCGGCCGAACCTTGTGACTATGCCTAAAAGTGATAAATTTTGGGGCAAAGTCAAAAAGGGCATGAAGATCATATCCAAACTGAAATGTGCTTGCACATTTCGATTCTCCTCAAAAATTTGTGCACTTTCAATAAAAACATCTCATTTCAACTCTGTATGCAAAAGATATGGCCTCCTGGAGATGCAAGGTTTTGCACTATGACAAAACCACCACCACCGATTTTCATGAAGCGGCAATTTCACCCACGAGGAATGCAAAAAGAAAGTAACGGCACAAAATGATGAATTTTAGTTGCGAAGCATTTTCAAGATTCTTGTGAATTTGGAAAGGCATTCCAAGAATAAGAGGAAGACAGCGAAAGATCCAAAATTGTCAAGGGATTAGCTTCAAGGGAGAAGGGAGAGAAAACTGAAAAGATTAAGTTCTCCAAGGAGAGATGTGGGTGTGGGAGAGTGAACTAGTCCATGAGAGATTGTATATAGGTTATCTTCTTCATGTAATGTTTTAATAAACCTCTAAGACAAGTGAGAGAGAATGTGTTTCTGCAATCTTTTTATCATTGTCATATGAATGCAATAAAGTGTGTTTTGAGTTCCATGTATGAGTATGGTGTCTGAGTAAGGGTTTCCATTGGTGAGTGTAAGTCTAGGCTGCACGATCTAAAGTTGTCCTTCATTGGACCCCCTAGCTGTGATTACATCAAGCTCACAAATTTTCTCAGTGACAGCAACTCACATCTTTTCTCAAAGATGGCCAAACATGCCTCCCATATCAATGAAGCAGTAAATTTTCGTTCATTCAGAATTGATTATCTGTGTATAATATATTTCCATTCATTCATGGTTCATTTATTTACAGTGCTGAAGTATTATTTTAGGCTACTAAAACTTTAAATTTCTGCAATTTAATGCGTTGACCACTGGATTCCTGATATTATCCATATTGGCTGTTCATAAATTCTCAAACTTTTTGTTGGCAACTCCCTTCACATTTTGTGGATCATCAAGCCTTGATGTACCCATGAACAAGCCTATTATCCAAGGTTGGGTAAGAAGATGGTTGATTTTGCTACAAAAGTTCCCATTCAAGATCATTGTCAAGCCTGGCAAGAGTCATGCCATAGCCAACCAGCTCTTGAGAATCAAGTCAGGTGAACCACTCGACCATATGAATGAATATTTCCCAAATGCTCATTTATTTCAACTTCTTGTTGTACCATCATGGTACGAAAATATTGTTGATTATCTATCTATTGCATCCTTTCCAAAGGACATACAAGCATCCAAGTGGAGGAGATTGGCATTTAAGGCCCTAACATTTCAAATGGTAAATGGTCTTATGTATAAGATGGGGCTCGTTCACAAGTTGCTGATGTGAGGAAGCATGAGGTCGGGCATGTACTTCAAAAGGCTCATGAAGGTTCAGCAAGAGGCCACGTGGGACCCTCTCATTCTCATTACGAGTTGGCAAGACTGACGAACGAGGTGAGACTCCGAATCAACAAGAAGGAAATTAATGTTTGCAGAATTATGGTGGTCAACACTACATAGGGATGCAAAAGAATGGGTGTTAGAATTTGACACCTAATAGAGGATTGGGAAGCCACTAATAAGGGACTTTATGCCCTTCTAACCATCTCAGGGTCAAAAAGTTGAAATATGGGGCCTCGATTTAATTGGCCCCTTAAAATCCAACAAGATCCATCTATGCAAACATATCATGGTTGCCACCAAATATCTAATGAAATGGGTGGACGACATAGCTAATAATAGTGCAAAAAGTACGACCAAGTTTATTTAAGAACAAGGAGTCACCAGATTCAGCATTCCAAGGCAAATTACAAGTGATACAGGTGGGCACTTCACCACGTATGCCATTTGGTTGATGATATCAGAATTTAGGATTTTTTAATTCGCTTTCTAGTGCATACTATTCATCAGCAAATATCCAAGTTGAGGCCACTACTAAAGTAATAATTTCAAAAATTCAACAGTCTTGCAGGATTAAGAGTGTGAATTGGTAAGAACATCTATCTACAATTCTCTGGCCCTATCGTCTGATGGTGACCTACAATGTGACTATGTGCCATACACACTTCCAATTGATGTATGACCAAGAGGAGACAATTTCTAGGGAATATCTTATACCAAGTTTTAGGATCGAACTTGAGAACAGACTTGGGAATGAAGAGAGTCAGAAAGAAAAACTTGCCCAATTGAACAAATTGGACAAACGTCTGATAATGGCATAATGGGCAACTAAAGTCATGCAGAGGAGGAAATATTGGCATGACAAGCACCTCCGAACAATAAATTTTAAGATTGGAGGGTTGGTTTTCAAAAGTAATGGAAAACATTAAATCAAGCATGAAAGTCTTGTGGCTCAAACCATTTAAGATACATGAAATTCTAGAAAACGAATAGGTCAAGATCAAAAACTTGGATGAGACCCCCATCAAAGACTCAATGGTTTGAAAATTAAAATTGCAACAGCTACAAATGGATAATGTGAATACGATTAATATTGAGCTTCTAGTTACAGAAGACAAAGTAATTAAATTATCTACAATAGGACCCACCACGAAAAAATATAAAGTTACAGTTATTATTAATGAAGCGCTCTATATTGAAAAAATAAAGTCTGACAAAAAACTATAAAATTATAAAACAAAGACAAGTACTTTAATGGAAGTACATGTACTTGTTGCCCTGAGAGATGTTTTGAAGACCCATCGGATTGTTATGAAGGAGTCTGAATAGATGCGTATATAACGAAGGTGGGAACAGTGGTTTGATTGTAATGTATACTACGCCCTCCACTTCATCATACAAACAACACCCTAGTCTGAAGTTTCACTTGTCATATGGTTGCGGGCTTGTTGAGGATCCGACATAAGCCAACCATACACCCCTCCCCTGTCACTGTAGGGCGTTTCTCCTGGTAGACCATATGCTACGACCTTCCACCATACAGTTATGCTTATCAATTGTATGCCAATTTTCCTTGTGTGTATTGTGACCAACTATCTATTTGTAGACACCTAATTTTGGTACAAGACCCTTTTCCATTGCATCTTTGTCATACTTTACCACATTTCGCCCATTAGTCTACATTTGGCTATTTTCGAACACTTTCCATCCATGTTGGACCCTCCATAGCCTTCCTTCCTCTAGATTTATTCAAAAACTTAAGATCTATCAATGTTTTGGATCAAGATCCATCCAGACATCCTCTAGCCAACTTGATCTTTATTTTGAGCATTTTTTGCAACCTGACCACATTCGTGGGTCCAACAAATCTCATCACTTCACTTTTGCAGGTCCTTTCATCCTACGTTGATTTCATGTGCATCGATTGTTGGTTCTCAGTACTTTTTATGGTCGGCCTCTATACAAATTGTCCTTGTAAAGCTTGTGTGTAGGGTGAATATAGTCAAAAACATAAATATCCGCTACTATAGGAAAAGGGAGAAGACCATACTAGATCTAACATACGTAAAATATGTTGCCCTGCATCTTATAAGCAAGATTTGTTTGTAAATGGGATATCAAGGATGTAATTAGGAAGTGTATGCAAAGAACTAACGAACAAAGAATCACCTAGATCCAAGATGTAAAAGGCATCCTACGTTGATTTCATGTGCCTCGATTGTTGGTTCTCACTACTTTTTGTGGTCGGCCTCTGTACAAATTGTCCTTGTAAAGCTTGTGTAGGGTGAATATGGTCAAAAACATAAATATCCACTAATATAAGAAAAAGAAGAAGACCATACTAGATCTAACATATGTAAAATATGTTGCCTTGCATCTTATAAGCAAAATTTGTTTGTAAAAGTGATATCAAGGATATAATTAGGAAGTATATGCAAAGAACTAATGAATAAAGAATCACCTAGATCCAAAGATGTAAAAGAGGCAAACTAAGGAGAGAGAAATGTCATTAGGCAAAAATCATGAGGTATCTAAACCATGGATCGTAACCAAGACGTATCTAAGATTATAACGGCATGCAAAGATAACAAAGTTAATTTAAGTGTGTTAAGACAACATACTCCTCTAGCATATAAACCAAACAAAATAAAGTGTTCAAGGATAGGAACACTTACCTTGGGTTGACTTGTCAATGCATCAATTTTTCACTTGGCTCAAGTAGCACTTTATGAGAGATGTTGTAGATGAAAATTAAAATGTAAAGAAGATCTAAGTATCCTTAGTTGGGGACTCCAAATACTAGGTGTAACGTTTTGGGCAACATCTCTCCTTAAGACTCCAAAGACCTTGTGCAAACATAGACCTCCACGAGTATAAGCTCATATGCCCTAATTTCTCTTCTACTAAAATTAGGTTTCCATGCGCGAACAGAGCAAAACGATATTGTACTTCTATAAATATGACATTTGAGAACACTATATATATGGGTCCAACTCCTTAAAGTGACCTCCATGAGTATAAGCTCATATACCCTAATTTCTCTCCTACTAAAAGTAGGTTTTAATGCACAAGCAGAGCAAAACGATGTTGTACTTCTATAAATATGACATTTGAAAACACTATATATACGGGTCCAACTCCTTAAAGTGACCTATCAAATATGCCAATGGACTCGATCTGGATTGATACATTATAAAGAAACAAAGCGAAAATAGTACTATGCCAACTGGGGCCGATATAAACAGAAGGAACAAATTTGCATTAAGTGAGGTCGATACAGTGGAAAAGGGACCACAGGGAGAAAAAGAATTGTGTAAGCCAAGGCTGATACAATATAAAACACAAGGACTGCTACAAAACTAACTTGCCATGGCCGAGTTAGTAGGGAAAATGCATGAAACTAAGAAGAAAAGGTAGAAATAAGGGAAAAGAATATTGAGTGAGGCTAGACTAATCAGATGGCATGATAATGAGTTTAAATAGGTATAACAGCGGATCATATACGAATCTCTCATAAGTACCATGAGTCAGCCCACCCCTATCTCGATGCACTACTTAGGACGTGCACTTAGGGAGATCGATGAGCCAACAAGTCCTACAAAATAAATTGTCAGTAATTGAAAAATATAGATGTATACATATGCCCCATCCAAAGCTCATCACATGTCACAATAGTGTAACGTGAAATAGTTGTTTGGGAAAGAACGTAGCAACACAAAGATAAAAGGATGTGTTGTAAATAGATGATGATAAATGAAATAACTGTAACATATATATACATCGACTTACCTTTCAATTGAAAAAATG
Source organism: Torreya grandis (assembly GCA_037957365.1). NCBI lineage: Eukaryota > Viridiplantae > Streptophyta > Pinopsida > Cupressales > Taxaceae > Torreya > Torreya grandis. The sequence continues at coordinate 595,406 of JARHVA010005092.1, forward strand.
CATGCAAATACCTTAGTCTTGATCCTGGCAAATGTAAAAACTTCATATGGTAACCCTTATGATACAAAGCTTAAAACAAATAAAAGTATGCATAACTCTTAGAAAGGATGGTAAAGAGTGAGGAAATCCAAATAGCCACAAGGTAAAGGCAAGATTAGATCACGAAAACCCAAGGAACAAGGATGGTACCAAATGAAATAAAGCAAGAAAGGTAGAAATGGGATCGCATGGCCATAAAGAAAGGGCTAGATTAGGTCACGATGATCCACAAAAAAAATGAATAAAGCCAAGGTCCCAAAAATAACTAAAATATATCTCTATAAACTAAAATATGAGCATTGTTACTTGGCAATGACAAGCTTGACACACATTTACCACAAATTGCTTGAGTGCATAAATAAGGTCTTAATCCGCCATTCTATCACACATGCATGCTATCTTATGAGTCAACCCTCCCATTCTATTGTTATACACCTACAGGATCCTCACTATCTACTAAATATCATGCACAAATATCTCCAAACTTTCAGTTTAGTCTACTTGTACACATATCGGTTCCCCCAGATTCGGTCAATATCACTAGTAGATATTGACCTAATATGTTGAGTACCAACCCTCTCCCAATAGGGGCTACTTTTAAAAATCAAACATTTCCTAAGGGTTGGCCCATCTGCATAGCGTGTCAGTGGCGTGAGAAATTGCCCAATTGGACTCATATATAAACAAATCTATGTCTCATTCTAAAGGGACTTGGCACTTATCTGGAACGCATCTATAAAAAATTGCACATTGAGAAAATTTGTCTATTCTTCGCAAATTGCAAACCTATAACTAAGCGCAGTCACAAACCAAGTTTAAAGCACACTAAATCCAAGTCAAAGCAAGCATTGTCAAGTATCAAATTTAAATCATTAGCTACACACACATAACGAAGGAGCACAATTGCACAATCACACTACCAAGGAGAACTATGTGGCTTGATTTCCCTCCTCAGAGTATCGGATACATAGGTAGTAGTCAATCATCAAACATGGGTGATTGGGGTCAGCACAACACATTACACTTTCCCAAATTTTGCAAGTTTATAGCTCTCACAAGCACACCTAGGGTTTTCAAGGTAAAGGGAATTGATTTCTAAAACTCTGTGCATCCTCAAGGTTCGGGATCGCATCACATAGCATACAGAGACAAGTGCAAATGATTGTACAGTCATTGTTTCTCATTTTCGCAAAAGTCAATACCAACCAATGCAGGTCAATATCCACTGATGATACTGACCCAACCGACCCAACGTAGATGGAGAATCATATCCAAAACCAAACAAACCACATACCTACTTTATCCTAATTTTCAATTCCAAAATACAATTACAGTCAGACAGTCACTCAAAAAAGTTAAGTACTCATCCTTTTGTTGTACTTAATATATTTAGCATATGCCACTTGTCAAATCACTACAATCATTTTTAGTATTTTACATTCAAATATATCCCTGAAGGTCATATCTTAATATCTAAATTAATATACAAGTTTCTATCTTAATTAGATAAGTAATTCATCTTAATCCAAAATAGGGTAAAAAATATTCATGAACCCATACACATATCAAACCATCCTTTTAAGTTTCAAATTTTTTGTCCTTGGATTTCAAATTGCATTTTTGATTTCCACCCACAACTTTTTTCAGAATTTTTGTCCTATGGTTTAAGATCTGATTTTTTATTTCCATACACAAAAAGAAACTTGTCACCTTCAACCCTAGCCTTCCATTAGGATTTCCTCCATTAGGGTTATTCCTTGATTGGCTGATATTTGATTCAAAACGACTCTATTTTTAAAACACTAAAGTTTTTTCTAGCCATATTAAGTGAATGAAAAACCTATTTTTATTTGCTAAAATATTGTACAAATTTTTCAGTGTTTGCAATTTACTACTTTTAGTAAATTCAGCCTAGAGAACAAAGTGTGAACTTATTTTCAATATAAATTATAGGTTCATCTATCTATTGTTTTCAATAAAAAACCTCTATGTTTCAAACAATTCCTCACGATTTTCCTAAAGTGGTCGGTTTTTTATTTCACCCTTGTCAAAGCACTATTTCTATGCTTGTTTACCTATTCGGATTAGGCCTTGTCTTTATCTCAATATCCTTTTTAAGGCCAGATAAATCAAACATGGAGAATCAATCAAAAACACCTAATGACCCTCACATGCGGATTTCTTATCATCTAGCAATTTCATCACTTATGTGTATGATAATGAACAGAAAAACAGCCAAACATATGTAATGCTAAATATATACATGAAGAATAAAATAGTGAAGAAATGGCATATGACCATGAATATCAAGAGGATTGGTATGATAGTGAACACTATGGTGAAAAATAAAATGAATACACTAATTCTGAAGTAGAACCTACTCGTACTTCTTTGCATTCTTATTTTAAATCATGCATTAGAACAAGATGAGCAAAATCGTAATGGATAAACTGATATTCCTAACATACCCTATAAATTAAAAAGTGAAGATTCTCTGTCTAATACACTACATTTATATCTAAAATTTGTCACTCCATCTTATTAATAGTTATAAAATACAAAGGCATAAGCCCTACACAGAAATGGCAAAAGAGAGTGAAATTCCTTCTCTCTTTAGAAATGGCAAAAGAATGGGAAATCTCTTCTCTCTCTCTATAAATACTAAAGGATACAAACACGTGATGATTTTCTCTTCCCTTGGAATACAATGTCAAAATATCTCTGCAAATGAGTATTCTATTGAAGTAAAATGTGATGACAATGTAATTATATGCAATGGTACATCTTCAGAATGTGAATTTATGGAAGATAATGTTACACAAGAATATGAAGATTCTTTTCAACCTATGCCTAGTACAAAAAATCTTACACCTAAACCTTCTTCACCCATTTGTAATAGTGTATCTATGGCAACTTACAATAATAAGAGTCAAGCATTAAATGAACCTCGTAAGGATCTTAACATGCCTTCCCAAAAAGTCATCTCCTTCATGCATGTTGCAGATGCCTTGCAACACAAAATGCATCACCTAGTCCTAGAAAGCAAAGCATACTCTGCTTGGGTTGATTCTAATGCTATATATGGAAACCCAATTGTGTGTAATATTCTAAATGCATCATTACCCACTAACTACCTGATGCCTACATTTTGTATGGTTGTTGGAAGTAGTGATCTGTATCTACATCTCATAGACTTCAAAGCGTATATGGATAAATATGATGGGAGTCGGATTTTACTAGAAGTGTTTACCAAAAAAAATTAATTGGAAATGCTTTTGATTGGTTTCACTCTTGGCCTAGTGGGTCCTTACACTCCTATCTTGAGTTAGAGGAGGCACTTTTAATGTGATGCATTCAGAATAAGAGACCAAGAGTTACATATGAACATTTACCTTCTCTTCATCAAGGAAAATCAGAGGCAGTTTATGATTAGATTTTACGATTTAGGACTTGCATGCACCAATTGATATATCAACCAACAAATTTGGAAACACACTACATATTTTGTAGAGGCCTCACCTATCCTCTCAAAGTAAAGATGTTTTATGACACTCGTGACTCATTTCAAGCTCTTTTTTATAAGACTCTCACACTAGAAGAGGAATTAGCACCTAATCCAAATCCAAAGAAGGCACATGAAGACATTAATCTACAACACGAAGTTCCGCACAAGGAAATTAAGGCAACTATTCCACTCCCTAAGGCAAAGATTCCAATTAAGGACAATCAAGTCCAGGTCCTAAATAAAGGAAAAGAATAAGTTTACAAAGTAGCACCCAAAGTGAAGAAACCTACCTTCACTAAGAGGCAACCACTCAAGTTTGATAGTTTCAATGATCGACACATGACATTCTACATCCATTATTGGACAAAAATTTAAGCACTCTACCTCCTAGCTATTATCACCCTCCTCATCAGCTAGACAAAGTAAAAGGCAAACCAATTTGCATTTATCATGGTATTAATGGAAAATGATTGTTATGCATTACAACAAAATATTACACAACTTGCAGATTGAGAGGTTATCACATTTGGAATAGTTGACACTTGTCAACAAGATCCCCTTCTCCATCTTTTACTACTCATTCGACAAAGACCGAAAAATCCTAGGGCATTCTTGCAAAGAAACCAATGGTCCATCAGACTTCTACGAATGATGTTGCTGGGAGATCATTTGCTAGTTCACATATACCATGACCGATCTATCCTAGGACGTTCCCATTGAGGAACCAATGGTCACTTGAGCTCTAACTAGAAGAGAAGCTAGGGAAGGCAAAGTTGCAAATGATAAGGCACAACATAATGTGGCCGTGGTTACATCTCCTTCCAAATAAGTACAGATACCAAAAGTGAGTCAAGAATCTACAAATCATGGGAAAGTGCAAGTTAATAATATCTCACAACATTAACAAAAAATGGGATCCATCCAATTTGTTCCACAACAAAATCAACAATTGGCTTCACAAGATTACAATACTTCTTATTACCTAGCAGGTGGGCAAATTATTGTTAAGCATCAAAGATAACACATAGTAATACCTTTTCAAGTAGGCTTGTCCATATCAGCCATGCCATTCCTAGTTCTAAAAAGTAATAGTGTCTTCGACATGTTATTAGGGTGCCCTTGGATGCAAACATTTCATAGAATACCATCTACAGTGCACCAATGTTCAAAATGCATACACTGCAACAAGGTAGTCACAGTTACAAGTGTACTTTATGAGTGCCCTCTACAACGATGGTATCTCCTCCACCCCCACCACCACCGTGATTCGTTGTTACACCTATTCAAAATCATTATACAGAGATGGTTTATACACCTATTAAAGATCATTATACAAAGACGGTTGGTACACCTATTTAGGATAATTATACAAAGATAATTGGTACACCTATTTAGGATCATTATACAAAGTCGGTTGTTACACGTATACAAAATCTATCTATACAGCCAATTCAAAGGAACATAAGTGGGGCCACTAGACAGCCAGTCATTCAGTGTTGATCACATGAGAGAGTTACTCAAAGACAATAGAGGCCACCACCTCCTACAATACATACTCAATTAGCACCGCAGATAGTTCAGCATGTTCCATAGAGAACATAGGCAGCGAGACACCCTCCTACTATACAACGGATCCCACAAAATCCTCAACCATCTAGAGTTACCCGTCTTACATCGAGTTCTATGAGCAATGATCATGATTCATAACAATTCTGGCACACTACATGACTTCTTATCAAATTCAGCTACACCCACAGTTGGTATCTCCATCCATGACAAAAGAGCCTTACACTATTTGATACAGACACTTCCCATGATCCTCTCAATGATAAGATTATTGATTAGCTTTTCCCAAACCTCAAATATTCCAAAAATACAATAAAATCAAGTAATTCAAATTATACAAAATCATTCAAAATAATCAAAAACCCCAAAATCAAATCCTAAGCAAGACATGATTACTAGATTACACTATTTACATATTGTAATGACCCCTTCTCGAATCTAATCTCATAATGACCGTTGGCCTATTCCTGGAAATCCGTAGGCTATTCGGAAGATGCAATTGAAGGTTTCCTATTTTTTAGGATGTCTTTGTTCGAAGTTTTGACGGCAGATTCCTTCTGGGTTTTTCGAGAGCTTCGCGGAGGTATGTTCGTTTCAGTTTTCTGAGCATTTCCAGGAATTTACTATTTTTAGTAAACTCTATTTTTGGCAGCTAGCAGGATTGTCGCAAGGAGTTTATTTTCCCTTTTTAGTTGTCTCATTCAGTTTTGGGCTTCAAAATTCGGTCTTGGCGGAATAAGTGAATGTCACTTAAAAAATAATAATAACGTTATATTTTAACGTTGACCTTGGCCTAGACTAGATAACTTAATGTTATTTTAAAAGAGGGACTTAAAAGGGGGGCGCCACATTGCTTGGAAAGGGGGCGCCACTTTTGAGGATAAGCTTCAAGGAAAAGCCAATTGAAGCCTATAAAAGAAGGCATTGGGCTATCATTTGATGATCTGGGTTTTAATGCATTGTTATGCTGCAGCTTTGGCTCTGGAACTGCTTCGGGGAATGAAGGCCTCCTAGCAAGGGCATCTCTTCATGCTTGCAAGACAGCATCTAGGGGTGAATTAGTTATTGATATTTGTATTTGCTTACGTATTGCTTTCAGTTATTTCATTGTCAGTTCTTTTGGTATTATTAGAGCTTCAGATATTGTATTTATGTATAAGATAGACCTAGGTTTTCTTTCATAAATCAAAAAATACAAAAAAAATAGTTCTGGGCATCATCTAATTGTCTTGGTTAGGCCTAGGCGCCCCTTTGCTCAAATTTATAGAATTTTTAGAGAAAGCATTGAATTTCTAGAGCAAGTCGCCCCTTTTCAGCTAGACGCCCCTCTAGGGTTTGCATTGGTTTTTGTGTAACACATTTGGATGCAGATTTCACCAGTTTATTGATGCTAACTTGGGCGCCACATCCAGGAAGAGTCTTTGCAACAAAAATCAGGAAGATTGATTAAGTTTTGCATGAGTTATGAACATCTGAAGAAATTAATAAGTGGCTGGTTTTTCTTCTTTCTAAGGGCAAATTTCTCTTAATTTTGTAAGCTGACAGTAGTACTGGCAGCCCTTCTCTATTTGTTCAATTTTCCTTTAAATATTGTAATTAGTTTACAGCTCCGCCTTATGGTAGCTACTTGCCCTATTGGGTTAGCAAGCACATTCTAGGTGTAGAGCATCCGCCCTATGGTAGCTACTTTCCCTTCTGGGTAAGCAAGCACATGCTGGGTGTGGAGTAGTTTCCTTTTCAGTATTTCCATTAAAGCATTGTTATTAAGTTCACTCCGTCATATGGTAGCCCCTTATGGGTAGCACATACTTGACGTAGAGTTCTTTATTTGTAATTACTCCGTCTTATGGTCGCCCCTACTCCGCCTTGGACTGGGTAGCACATACTGGACGTTGAGTTCCATTTCTCGCATTCTAGTGGCAAAGTTATTTCAGTTTATTTGAGATTAACTTTTAATCTTGACGGAACTTGCTTGTGTTGTAATCCAAAATCTAAAAAAATTGAAAAATTTGGCTCGGAATATTTCAGTGGTATCAGAGCCACGTATCCTACCATCCTGTGGACAAACCATCTATGAGTGACCGCGAAAAGAGATATATTGCGAGAGAGGATAAGAAAATCGCAAAACAGTTCCAATGGTATCAGGTTCCCGAAGGTCAGACTGCTTCAGAGATCTTGAGGGCTCATTGGGAGTCTTCTCAAGAAACAAATATGGCAGAAGGTGAGAGATCAGTAGGGGGTAACGAGAGGTTTACCAATCCTAGAAATGATAGTGGGAAGGGTAGAGAAAGATCCCTAAGTCCGGAAAAGAGATTTGAAAGGAAAATGGATGCCTTAATGGATATGGTATCCCTCATGTTGGGAAAAGTGGTTCAGAACCCAAATCTCCAGACCAATTCCGGCTATAGAGGAGAGCCTAGTGCCTCGAATCAATTTGATGGAAGTGTTGCTCAACCTGCTTCAAACAACACTTACATTTCGTCAAGGCCCTTCAAACCCACCTTTTTAGCACCAGTCAATACCCAACCTGATCCTGAAGAGAATTCTTCATTTGTGGAACAATTGAGACGTGGTCATGCGGAGTATGACTCTCTCCCTGAAGAAATCAAAATGGACATGTCCTATAATGAATTTATTGATCATAAGAGAAAGAGTAAGGGACAAGGGAGAAATTATGATCACAGAAGAACTCCAGCACAAGGAGACTTGCATCAAGCTATCAACAAGCTAATGCTTTCCCACTTTGATGGAAGTGACAATAGTTCTGCTCAAGCATGGATTCAAAAATTAGACAACTATTTGGCCCTTAGGCCAATGGCTGAAGAAGATGCGATTAAATTCGCCACGCTACACCTAGATGGGGTAGCGCATGAGTGGTGGTACCATGGCCTGGTCACTTTGGGTCATGGATCAATCACTAGCTACGATGAATTCACCACTAGACTCATTGAGAGGTTCAAGAAGAAGGACCCAGAAGTGCATTTTAGGGAGTTGGCGCAGTTGAAGCAGTATGGCACTGTTGATGCCTACATAGCTGAGTTTCAAAGACTTTCAGTCATGGTCACTGGAATCACAGAAAGAAGATTAGTGATCTTATTCAGCGAAGGTTTGATGGAGCCACTCAAGGGATGGATCAAAGCTTTTGATCCACCGTCTTTGCAAGAAGCAATGAAGAAAGCTAGAAACATGGAGTGGGCTGCTCCCAAAACTAAGTTCCATCCTAAACCATCCTTCCACAAGAAGGATAGAGGGAGAAGGTTTCAACAAAAGCCTTTCCAAAAGGAGTTTAACCAGCAGAAACCTCTTGGCAAAAGATTGGATCCGGAAACTATCAATGAACTCCGAAGAAAGGGGCTTTGTTTCAGATGCAAAGATAAATGGTCTCCAGACCATGTTTGCCCAAAAGGAGTCAAATTCCACCAGATTGAGTATTACTCCGCTGGTGAGAGTAATTCTGATTTTTCGGACCAGCAATCTGATTCCGAAGATAGTGAAGTTGAAAGAGTACCTGAAGAGCCCGAAAGCGAAAAAGAAAGTGGTGGTACGTTGGCTCAACTTTCAAGCTTCTAAAAGAATGAGTCTTTCAAAATACGTGGGACGATCAAAGGGCAGCGTATCGTTGCTCTAATTGATACTGGAGCAACCCATAACTTCATTGATGAAGCTGTGGTGGCAAAGGAGTTGCAAACAGAAGATTTTGAAGGGTTCAAAGTTATGGTGGCGGATGGATTCCACATTTCTTGTACCAAAAGGGTTCCCAACTTGTCAATGCAATTGGGCAATTATGAAGTCAAAGATGACTTCTATGTGGTGAATATTGGAGATACGGATGCTGTCCTTGGCATTCAATGGCTGCGTTCTCTTGGAGACATCTCTTTAAATCTGCAAACCATGGAACTCAGGTTTCAATCCGATGGAAAGAAGGTGGTGTTGAGAGGGATGTCAAATGGTGGCCCTCGAATTGTATCATTCAAAAGGATGGCAAGATTGATACGACATGATCAAGTGGATTGGGCCGCAGAATTCATGGTTCTTCCGACTAGTCCTGTTGAAACAAAAATAGAGCATCCTCCAGATATTCAATCTTTACTCACCAAGAAGAGTAAAGTGTTTGCTGATTTACCTCCCGGACCACCTCCTGATAGAGGATCAGAACACATCATTGAGCTCAAAGAGGGAGCAAAACCGGTGATCATAACTCCATACCGGTATCCGAAGCGGCAAAAGGATGAGATCGAGAAGAATATTCAAGAACTCTTGAAGATGGGTTTCATTCGTCCAAGCAAGAGCCCCTTTGCTTCTGCAGTGGTTCTTGTGAAGAAGAAGGATGGTACCATGCGCATGTGCGTGGATTATCGTGCTTTGAATCAAAGCACCATCAAAAACAGATATCCCATACCCAGGATAGATGAGCTCATTGATGAGCTACATGGTGCCAAGTTCTTCTCAAAAATTGATCTAAGATCGGGTTACCATCAGATTTGAATGAGGGGATCAGATGTTGAGAAGACAGCCTTCAGATGCCACTATGGCCATTTCGAATTCTTAGTCATGCCATTTGGATTGACTAACGCCCCGGCTACCTTTCAGTCTTGCATGAATCGTATCTTTCAGAATCATTTAAGGAGGTTTGTGTTAGTATTTTTTGATGACATTCTGATTTACAGCAAGACTTGGGGAGATCATCTTAAGCATTTGGAGGAAGTGCTTAGTATTATGGAATTTGAGAGTTTGTTTGCAAAAGCTTCCAAATGTGAATTTGGGATGACTGAGTTACTATACCTTGGCCACATAATCAGTGCTGAGGGAGTGAAGGTGGACCCAGAAAAGATCAAGGTGGTAGTTGATTGGCCACCTCCTGAGAGCTTAACTCAGTTGAAAGGTTTTTTGGGTCTATGTGGTTTTTATCGGAGATTCGTAAAGGGGTATTCACAGAATGCTGCTCCCCTTACCGATCTTACCAAAAAGGGAGCCTTTGTTTGGTCAGAAAAGGCTCAAAGTGTTTTTGACAAGTTCAAGAAGATCATGAGTTCATGCCCGGTTTTGGCAATACCGGATTTCTCCAAGCCCTTCGAGCTGCAATGTGATGCATCAGGTGAAGGTGTGGGGGCTGTCCTGATGCAAGACAAACACCCTATCGTGTTTGAAAGCAGAAAATTACGAGGAGTTGAAAGAACATATTCAATCTATGACAAAGAAATGCTTGCTATCATGCATGCATTAGCCAAGTTCAGACAATACTTGGTGGGGAATAAGTTCGTGGTTAAGACTGACCACAATAGCCTCAAGCATTTCATGCACCAAAAGGATCTAAATGAGAGGCAACAGAAATGGGTGAGTAAGCTTCAAGCTTACGACTTTGATATTGAATATGTCAAAGGAAAAAATAATATAGTGGCCGATGCTCTCTCCAGGAGACCTCATCTTAGCTCATTGAGTGAGCTTACTTCAGATTGGAGAGACATGTTGCTTGCTGATTATGCTAAAAATCAGTTTGCAACCAGCATTCTTGAGGGTACTTTTCATGATGAAAGGTACAAGGTGGTTGAAAGATTGATACACTATAAGGGAAGAATCTTTCTGGTGAATGATTCTAAGTTGAAGAAGAAAATTCTTTTGAATTTTCATGATATTCCAGTTGCTAGCCACCAAGGTTTCTTCAAAACATATCGACAGATCCGAGAAAGGTTTTCTTGGAAGGGATTGAAAGGAGAGATTCAACGCTACATTCAGGAGTGTCCTGTTTGTCAAGCGAATAAAAATGAGCATACTTTACCAGCTGGTTTACTACAACCACTCCCTATCCCCAATCAAAAATGGGAAAGTATTTCGATGGACTTCATCACAGGGTTACCCAAAGCCCAAGGGAAAGATTGCATCTATGTAGTGGTGGATCGGTTAACTAAATTTGCTCACTTCTTCGCCATCACCAGCACCTTTTCTGCAGCCCAAATTGCAGATCTCTTTTTTCGAGAAGTGTTTAAGCTGCATGGATTGCCAAAGAACATCGTGAGTGATAGGGACAGCAAGTTCCTAAGTAAGTTTTGGCAAGAAGTCTTCAGAATGAATGGCACTGTGCTCACCCCAAGCACTAGCTACCATCCGCAAACTGATGGACAAACTGAAGTGGTGAACAAGTGGTTGGAGGGCTACTTGAGAAATTATGTGTCAAAACAGCCGAGAACCTGGGTCAAGTGGCTGCATATTGGTGAGTATTGCTACAATTCTACTTTTCATATATCAATTAAGATGTCTCCTTTCTTGGCACTTTATGGGTATGAGGCACCTAGTTTTGCAGATTTAGTGTTTGGTGACAACAAAGCACCCCTAGCCAAGGATTTGTTGCAGAATAGTCAGGATATAATGAAATCCTTGAAGAATAATTTGCAGATGGCACAAAATCAGCAAAAGTTGTATGCGGATCAGAAACGTGTTGAGCATTCCTTCGAGGTTGGAGATATGGTATATCTGAGATTACAACCATATAGACAATCTACTCTCAAGAAGAGTGGAGCTGAGAAGCTCAAACCTCGCTTCTATGGGCCCTTTAGGGTCATCAGAAAAGTTGGAGCTGTAGCTTATGAATTAGAGCTACCTTCTGATAGCAGAGTGCACAACGTCTTCCATGTGTCTCGCCTCAAGAAGGCGCTTGGACATAATGTGATTGCTTCATCACAGCTACCACCCTTGGATGAAGAGGGACAGTTGGCATTAATTCCTGAAGAGATACTTGATGTTCGAGAACGTTCTTTGAGAAAAAGAACTATCAAAGAGTACCTGGTAAAGTGGAAGGACCTACCTATGGAGGATGCAACTTGGGAAAATGATGAGATCTTGCATCATCCTAGTTTACAATTGCTTGAGGACAAGCAATTTTGGGAAGGGCGGACTGTAATGACCCCTTCTCGAATCTAATCTCATAATGACCGTTGGCCTATTCCTGGAAATCCGTAGGCTATTCGGAAGATGCAATTGAAGGTTTCATATTTTTTAAGATGTCTTTGTTCGAAGTTTTGACGGCAGATTCCTTCTGGGTTTTTCGAGAGCTTCGCGGAGGTATGTTCGTTTCAGTTTTCTGAGCATTTCCAGGAATTTACTATTTTTAGTAAATTCTATTTTTGGCAGCTAGCAGGATTGTCGCAAGGAGTTTATTTTCCCTTTTTAGTTGTCTCATTCAGTTTTGGGCTTCAGAATTCGGTCTTGGCGGAAAAAGTGAATGTCACTTAAAAAATAATAATAACGTTATATTTTAACGTTGACCTTGGCCTAGACTAGATAACTTAATGTTATTTTAAAAGAGGGACTTAAAGGGGGGGCGCCACATTGCTTGGAAAGGGGGCGCCACTTTTGAGGATAAGCTTCAAGGAAAAGCCAATTGAAGCCTATAAAAGAAGGCATTGGGCTATCATTTGATGATCTGGGTTTTAATGCATTGTTATGCTGCAGCTTTGGCTCTGGAACTGCTTCGGGGAATGAAGGCCTCCTAGCAAGGGCATCTCTTCATGCTTGCAAGACAGCATCTAAGGGTGAATTAGTTATTGATATTTGTATTTGCTTACGTATTGCTTTCAGTTATTTCATTGTCAGTTCCTTTGGTATTATTAGAGCTTCAGATATTGTATTTCTGTATAAGATAGACCTAGGTTTTCTTTCATAAATCAAAAAATACAAAAAAAATAGTTCTGGGCATCATCTAATTGTCTTGGTTAGGCCTAGGCGCCCCTTTGCTCAAATTTATAGAATTTTTAGAGAAAGCATTGAATTTCTAGAGCAAGTCGCCCCTTTTCAACTAGATGCCCCTCCGGGGTTTGCATTGGTTTTTGTGTAACACATTTGGATGCAGATTTCACCAGTTTATTGATGCTAACTTGGGCACCACATCCAAGAAGAGTCTTTGCAACAAAAATCAGGAAGATTGATTAAGTTTTGCATGAGTTATGAACATCTGAAGAAATTAATAAGTGGCTGGTTTTTCTTCTTTCTAAGGGCAAATTTCTCTTAATTTTGTAAGCTGACAGTAGTACTGGCAGCCCTTCTCTATTTGTTCAATTTTCCTTTAAATATTGTAATTAGTTTACAGCTCCGTCTTATGGTAGCTACTTGCCCTATTGGGTTAGCAAGCACATTCTAGGTGTAGAGCATCCGCCCTATGGTAACTACTTTCCCTTCTGGGTAAGCAAGTACATGCTGGGTGTGGAGTAGTTTCCTTTTCAGTATTTCCATTAAAGCATTGTTATTAAGTTCACTCCGTCATATGGTAGCCCCTTATGGGTAGCACATACTTGACGTAGAGTTCTTTATTTGTAATTACTCCGTCTTATGGTCGCCCCTACTCCGCCTTGGACTGGGTAGCACATACTGGACGTTGAGTCCCATTTCTTGTAATTACTCCGTCTTATGGTCGCCCCTACTCCGCCTTGGACTGGGTAGCACATACTGGACGTTGAGTTCCATTTCTCGCATTCTAGTGGCAAAGTTATTTCAGTTTATTTGAGATTAACTTTTAATCTTGACGGAACTTGCTTGTGTTGTAATCCAAAATCTAAAAAAATTGAAAAATTTGGCTCGGAATATTTCACCTATGTTATTTATCATATGCTTTGTAGATAACATATTATTTTCATATACACATACATTTCACGGTATATGAGTGCGATGCAGAACATATAAGGCATACATAGACATATAGATGTTTAACTTTCCTCTACGCAACTGCCATGTTGATACTGGAGGCATCTTATTCCAAAGGTTTCGCTATTACATGATATATTTTTCTATGACCTTTTCTACCATGTTGAGCTACCTAAATCACTTACACATGTCTTGTTAGTTACTCATATCTTACACAATGCTACATGGATATGCTATTATATCATGATGTGACACCAATACATATGGATGGCATTGACTAGTTTACTTGTTCTATGCTCTATTGATGTTACTCTCTTCTTTAATAGGCTACTTTGCGCTTGTCTATTGTGTGTGGCCCTTTGGTTTTGTTTGTGACATATGTTCCCTAAGTGTGGGCCGTGGCCCTGTTTGATGCGACATCCTTGATTTCCCTTGTTTGCAATATCTTTATGTTCCCTTGCATATGGCCCTTCGCCTTGTTTGTTGTGACATCTTTATGTCCCTTGTATGGACCTTTGGCGTTATGTGTGACACTAACACTTGCATTTATTGAGTTTGTTAAAATTAATTGGTAACATGATCTATATCATGTAGTTTCACTATGTAGTCTTCTTCTGTGATCCTACTACTATGACCTTAATTGATAGTCCATAGTTCGCATACCCATACTCGACGAGTACTCGCCTAGCCCCAGATTAATCGGCAGCCACTCGCCATTAATCGACAATACTCGATAAATTAAAACAATACTTAAATTTATTAAAAAAACATAAATTTTATAGAAATTGCAGTACTATGCGTGTTTAGGGCGCGTACAATCATTAACCATGCCTTCAGTGCATGTATCATTTCATTAGTTTATTGAGGATATGTCATGATGTAATTACAATTTCCTTCCTGTTGAATATTTAATTGAGGCAAAATCCTAAGCTATGTATCTCTTATCATTTCGGTTATCAATCTACGATAGAACCATTAGTCAAACCTCTTATGTGTTTTCATCTAGATTTGCAGTTGTAAATCTAAATTGGGTATGCAAGTGTTCGCACTATTTGCCTTTTGCAATCGAATAAATTTATATTTTTGCAAACCATTCTATTTTATTTTTTCTCCACTTGGGCATGTTCTGGGTGCATCCTTCAACAAAGATTGTTGATTCGTCAGGATAGGAAGATCACCCCAATCCTTCCACTTACAATTGACTAGACTGAAGTCCAACTGGGGTTCCAAGGAATTGCAAACTTAGCTCCCACAAACATCTGTGAGAAGGGCTCTTGCCTCGTCCAGCCCCAAAGTCTCTTGGAGAGGACGATGCCCACCACAAGTCGTACCAAAAATTTGCAGACCATCCATTGTTAATCACCCAAGAAACATGATCCTTCATAACGAACCTAAATTTAAGAATTAAATTCCATAAATGTGAACCAGAGGAAGGATTAACCACCATGACGATGTTAGAATTGGATTGCTCCCCAAATTATTTCCACTATAGCAACATGTTCCAAAACGCATTTGGTTTAGATATCATACCGCAAACTACCTTGGCCCCAAGAGCTAAATTTTAAATGCCTAATCTTTTAACCCCAACATCACCTTGCTTCATAGAAAGACAAGCCATATCCCATTTGATCAACAAGATTTTATTTTGCTCACTTGAGCCTTGCCAGAGAAAGTCCATGATACGGTTAATCTTCTTAATAACTTTGACAGGAGGCTACAAAACAAACATGACATAGATAGGGAACACACTGAGGACCGACGTGATCAGGGTGATGCGACTAGCCAAGGATAGCCATTGACCTTTCCACGAGGATAATTGAGAAGTGAAGGAATTAATCAGATTATTCCACATGGATGCTTTACTAGCTCCAACAAACAAAGGAACACCTAAATATTTTGCAGGCAACTTGCCAACTTTAAAATCCAAGATTTGCAAAATCTTTTGTTGAGCTTGATTAGAGACATTCAAGAAAAAAAACCTTGGATGTGGCAGGATTCACCAATTGACTAGAGGCAACTTCGTATTCCAAAAGAATGCGCTTAAAGGACCAAGCCTCACATTCCGAAGCCTCCCCCAAAAAGAGTGTGTCATCAACAAACTAATGATGAGTGAGATTCTCCATCCCTTTAGTGGCTTGAATACCCCTAGGCCTCCCAGCCGCAAGGGCACCATTCACAGCCCTACCCAAAGCTTTTGCCATGAGAATGAAGAGGGAGGGTGACAGGGGGTCACCTTACCTCAAACCTTGCGTAGGTTCAAAGAAGTCCGTTGACTCACCATTCACAAGAACTGAGAATCTAGGAGAAGAGATAAAGCTAAACACCTAGGTGCACCATTGCTTATCAAAACCAAACTTCTCCAGGGTTTTAATCAAGAATCCCCAATCAACTCGATCATAAGTTTTACTGATGTCCAGCATCAGAATCATACCTTTCTTGTTTTTAGAAGCCAGCAAATGCAGAATCTCATGTGTGATAATAATACCATCCTAGATGTTTTGTCCAGGGACAAAGCCACCTTGCTCCCTAGAAATTAGCATTTCTAGAAGAGGTTTGAGCCTAAGAGAAATCTGTTTAGAGATGATCTTATACATCGTATTGCAAAGGGAGATCGATCTAAAGTCTCTGAAACCAAATTGCCTATCACCCTTAAGGATGAGGGTGATAAAGGTATAGTTGATATCCGGGGCCAATTTCTATTTACAACGAGATCTCCCCCCATTTCCACGATATCATCCTCCACAATATCCCAAAACATTTGAAAGGAAGCAGTCGGGAAGCCATCCGGACCCAATGCTTTATCCTTACCCAAAGAGAAAGCAACGGCCCTAACTTCTTTCGATAAAGGGGCTAGTAGCGATGCATTATGTTGGACCGAAACAAATTGCGGAATGCTTTCTAGACATCTGGCTTGCGCCACGAAAATAGAGGCCTCCTTGCAAGCTAGCAGCTCCTGGAACTAGAGAACAACTTCTTTGATTTGGGAGTTCGAATCAAGAACGTCCCCGGTCTGAGCTTTAATAGGAGATATGTGATTTTCCATTCTCTTAATCCTCGTAGAGGTATGGAAAAGATGAGTGTTTCTATCCCCCTCTTTAAGCCATGTTTCACTGGGTTTGTGGTGCTAGAAAATTTCCTCCCTAGTTAACCATTCCTCAAGTTCTATCAACATCTCCTGCCAATAGGTGTTTGAATCCATGCCTAAAGCAAGAACCCTCTGATTAATGTCAACTAGCTCAGCTTCTACCCTAACAAGCTCGTGAATTATATATTTTTGAAAGACTTTTTATTCCAGAATCTTAGACAAGATTTTAGAAAGGCTAGCTTCTTACTAACTCTAAACATTTTCAAGCCACACTGGCGAGGGGCTATGTTCCACCGGAACTTGACCAGATCATGGATGTGTGGATCCTGGAGCTACATCAGTTCGACCTTGAAAGGATATTTTGGAGTGGCCCCATCTTCAACAATCCTTAATTCGACAGGGGCATGGTCCAATCCAAAAAACTGGGAGAATGTTACTTTCCATGATCCAATTCAGATCACAACAATTAGGGGAGATCAAGAAGCGGTCCAGCCATTCAACGATGTTACAAAACCCAGCCCTCTTGTTAGTCCAAGAAAAAGAGCCATTCCTAGGGATAAAATCCAACAGACCCAAAGTAGAAATGAAGTTGTAGTAATGAGATTGAGATTCTTTACTAACACCACCTCTTTTATCATAACTAGACAAAATAGCATTGAAATCTCCCTCAATCACACATTTTTTCCCCCTTAGGTCAACCAATTGATGTTGAATTTCATCCCAGCAACGAGCCTTGAGTTGAACAAAATTAGGGCCATAAACATTGACGAGAAAAATAACAATGTCATAAGCAAAATCAGCAGCCTTACATAGCTGTCAGTTGCTTCTGGACCCACATTCTTCCACGCTAACCTTGTGAGGGGACCAAATAATCACCAAGTCCCTTGATGCGCTTGCCAACTCAACAAAAAGGCCCTACCAACGACACCAACTTTTAGACATCAATCTCACCACTTCCTACTCAAACAAGATTCCTGCAAGATAAACACATTAAACCCCGGATTCATCAATCATTGCTTGGCCATGCAACGTATGTTAGGGGCGTTTAAGCCCCTAACATTCCAAGAAAGAAATTTCATTGGGATAGCAAGGGGGGCTCCTCCCCTCGTTTGAAGATAGAAAGCTATCGATGGCAGTTTGAGTTCCTGCCAACACTTTCGCCTCGGTGATTTCCTTAGACACCTCCTTTTTGTTCTTCCTCCCTCGTCGCTTATGGGTTCCACAATTAGGCTTGGAGATTTTACTCACCTTTTGGAATAAGGAAAGCATTTCAAATGAGTTCAGCTCTTCTTCATCTTCCACTTCCTCCAAAAAATCCTCGGCAAGAGGCGAGAGTTGGAGATCCCTTGGCAAACCTAAAGGTTCACCCCTACCTTCAAACCCGCAAGTTCCCAAAGATGGGTTGGTCTCCTTGCCAGAAGTAAGAAGGGTGGTAATCTTATTAGCTTTTGCCGAAATAAAATTACACTCATTGAGCATCGTGGATGGGGAAAGAACCAAGCCACCTTCCAACTTGTCCTTGAGGGCCTCAGTGGCTTCCATATTCAAGGTCATAACAAATCTGCTCTTATCACAGGGGCCCAAATCATTATGCCATTGAAGAAGGTCTTCGGAAGGCACATTCGGCTTGGCCTTTGGAAAGCGGACCGTAGGCTTCTTTGAGGGTATTAATCTCCCCTAAGGGCAATCCTTCCTTATATGACTGACCTTGTAGCATTTGTAACACCGAAAAGCTACCCTTTCTACATCAATCGTCTGTTCCCACGATCTGCCTAGCAAGTTGATGCAAATGGCATCCGGAATGATCTCCGAATCTAGAAAATGGCAGATCCGAGCATAAGATGCTAAAACTCCTTCGTTGGTCACCAAATCAATTTTAATAAAATCACCCAACAACGACCCTATTTTCTTGAGACATTCATTTGTCCAATATTCAATAGGGAGGCCATAAAGGCGTATCTAGACTGGAAATCTTCCTTTCCTCGTAGATAACGGGTCAAAGTTGGGGAAGCATTGCTATAGCTAGAGCCCCACTCCATCCAATAACCATGGCTCTCCTTCCAAGATCTTCTGCTTCTTGCTCTGAGAAGGGCACATGGATACAAAAAAGCCTTTAGGAAGGAAGCTGAGACTAATGTCCGAACCCCAATTATTTCCACCATTTACCCACAAATTTGCCTATAAGACCGAGCTCCGCTCTTTTCAGAATACTTGCTGAAAAGCTCTCACTTTCAAAGGAAACCAACTTCACCACCCAATCTTAATTTTGATGAGAGTGCAAAGATCTATCCGTTTGATTTGAAGGAAACTCTTTAGGAGGAAAAATAATTGATCGTGGCCGATCCTGATCTTGCTCCTACTTAGAGATACTAACACCTCTGGGGTTCCTTGACTTGTTAAGAGTTTGGACAAGCCTTTTAACCTGACAACCTTCCAAGCTTCCTTTAGACCAGTCACCTGTCTCCCACTCATCTTGTGCCTCCCAGATATCAAGCTAAATCGCATGTTTTCTTGTTGCCTTCGAGCAGGAGGTTGAAGCAAATGCAGAACGACCATGCTCCCTCCACTGCCCTTTGGAACACATCATTTTTGGGAAGACTATATTTTATTATATTTATTATTGATATATAGTAATCAATTTCTACATAATTATTGATAATGAGCCCATAGGTCAATTGATTGATTTCATTTGAAAGGGGAAGGAAAATAGTGAGGAGTATTCATTGTGTCGTAGGAGAATATCCTTATGATAATTGCAAAAAGTGCCCTCTAGTTGGTGGTAGCCCTAGAGTGTCTTTGGAAACACATTTGCTTCTTGTGATTGTAGTAGTTGCATAATGCATAATTGGCATTTTCTTTTTGACTCACTACCTATAAGCCAAGGGATGGATATAATGCCACCCTTTTCTCAAGTTTGGATATACTTATGAATCTACATGTTTCTACATGGTTATTTTTAACCATGTATGGGTACATTATGGTATACATTATTTTTATACTGAATATTTACTATGAATAATGTTACATGTCTTGGGTGTGTATATGACCGAGTATATGTACATAGGACGTGTATGGATTGATATTTAGATTATTAATTTTCATGGGATTTTACTTGTGTGTGTATAAGTCACTCAAGATGACCTCCATTAGTAATCATTACCCTAATGAAAACTTTCCTTACGTATTTTTGGTAATAATCATGAGTAAGGGAACCCACTTAACACACAAGCACCGTAAGCATTTGTTAGTAGGGGGGAGGAATGGTGGCTATAATCCACCGCTTTGGGCTTCTCACTCTCTAGCCTCAATCCCCATTGGCAAAGACATAGGCTAGAGGGTGAGAAACCCAAAGCAATGGATTATATTCATTATTCCTCCCCCCTTATAACAAATGTTTATGGTGCTTCTGTGCTAAGTGGGTCCCATTGCCTTGTGATTATTACCAAAAACACGAGGAAAAATGTCATTAGGGTAATGACCACTCATGGAGGTCATCTTAAGTAACTTAAACACATAAGAGTAAAATCCCATGAAAATTAATAATCCAATTAAATTGCTTGTGGAAGCCTTGAATTACTATCACGAGATGCAAATTAGTCTTACATTGAGGTAATAAGGCTGACCTACAACATCCAAAAGCTATTTATGACAATCCTCTTCTACAACAAAGCTCTACAACCAAAGCGAAATTCTACTTTCATGATGTTGACTACCATGGCCCTGCCAATTATTGTTTTCCAATTCCTCTTGAACTTCGGGCTTGAATTAGGGTTTCTTTTCGAACTCGAAGGACTTTTGGCTTTTGGCATTTTTTGGGTGCTCCTTATCTGAAGTTGTAGTGTTTCTTACACATCTATTGCTAGGTTCCACATGGCCTTTTTGTTTGTAATTTCATGGCCTTCTTTTGCTGGCGGATCATGCTCATGTGCAACATTCTTGGATCGATGTCAGTTTGGATTGTACATTCTCCTTTACCTCGTTTTTCGACTTTGTTGGCAACACAACTACACTTCTTAGTGGTCGCTTTTCGTCCATCTGGACTTGCATCTTCTTCTTTGTAAATATTCTATTCTTGCACAACACGGTATAGACTCTAACTTGTTACAATCTTGATACTATGACTCTTTAGTGACAAACATTCTATTTCGTTGTTGCAGTTGTTGATTGAGTTTTTTTCTTCGACACGCTGACTCTTCACAAGTATTGTTCTCCTTACCTATTGTCACTCCACTCATTTCTCTCTTGGTTCTTCCCATATTGTATCCTTTGGAGGCCAAACTTAATATTGTGGGGAGGAATGATATCGGATGTTTAGAGTGCTTAGGATAGGCCTATATCCTATAGTTTGTAATTCACCCAATGTATGTTATCCCATGTAAAAAGTGTCCAAACTATTTTTACGCCTAGTTAGTATATGGTTAGTTGTAGACTAGTTTAGGGAGAGGTTTTTACAGAGATTCTCATAAGAGTTTCCCTATTCATTTAGGATGTATTATTCCATTTATTTTTCTCATGTTAGAATAACCAACAAGAGATAAGATATAATTCATAGTTTGTAGGATAGTTGCTTATCACTTGTAAGCCTATTTAAAGGCATCTTATTTGTGAATGAAATCAATCAGAACCTTGCAAATTTCATTCTGCATTCAAGCTTGTAGCTTCTTAGGCAGGATTTGTTATCCAGGCGTCTCGTGTAGAACTTTATTGCTTCTAAGCTTGTTACTGAGAGGATTGATCACTTAATCAAGTTTTCAATCCTTATCACATTCTCCTTACACATATTAACATCTTAAAGGGTGGAATATGGTTGAGGACATAAGGATAGATTGGGAACATTGGGATGCTATATGATCTAGAAATAATAAAATGGTTGCTAGCCTGCACAAGAATAAAGGGGTTATTGCCGATGATGGCAAAAGATCACAAGGCCCTCGACGGAAACCACGATGGGTTTTATGTGTATTTTGTGCACTTAGTTGCATCTTGTGAGATCCTCATGAATTTAGATATTACATAAGTAACTTAAGTGTCAAGAAAACCCTATTGCCTACATTCGTGACAAGTGTCTCACATACAGGGATCCATGCTTGTAATGACTCATTCTACAAGGAAATAAAGGGACGAAAATTAAGAAGTAGACTGATTCTACTATGTTCCTTAGTCTTGTGTTATAGAATTAAGGCCTTGAAAGGGGAGATTGGACGAGAAGGCAAATGATAGTAACTCCCTAATTAAAGCCGAAGAATCTTGTGCATATGATTAGGATTCATGTGGAAATTTAATCAAGTCCATAACACGCTTACAAAACCTATTGTGACCTCACGGGACTCGAGATCTATTTTTGTACAAGTCATGCTTTTGCCAAAGAAGTTTTCTCATGATTGTCTTTGGGATCTACATTGGTCATGTCTTTGTCAATTCCGTGACGCACTTCATTGTCGTTGAACCCGTCGGAGATATCTTCGTTGACCTGATGAAGCATTTTGTCTTCATCGAGCTTTATGTCTTGCAACCTTTTTCTAGAGAAAGAACTCATGCCTACACCTAGTGCCAAGTTTATTTATTGAAAAATGGCATCAACATCTACATTAGCAATCAACTGCCCGATTGATGTCAACCTTCTACCTTGCATGAAGGCTGCCCTTTTCCAAGCCAATACCTCGCCTCATGTTTTGTTTGTGTATAAATTTGCTAGTTTAAACCTGAAAAAATCAATGACACATTTCAATCATCTCTCGCTTCTTAAACCATAATCAATGTACTATATTAACTTGTTTTTGTAACTATTTCAGTTCAGTTCACATAGCTTTGCCATAGGTTGCTTTGTTTTGTTCACTTAGTTAGGAATAATAAACTCAAATTACATCTCTTTCACAAAGATTATGTAAAGTTTTTATTTCTAGTGAGTAAAATACTGTCCTTAAAATCTATTCTCTCTCTGTATTTGAACTTGGATAATATAGTTTAGGGTTTAATCACTTCAGGTTTACCCCCTTAGTTATATTTACTCTGTTTTAAATTGTTTTAGTGTTTAGCTATTTTTTAGCACTAGGGTTAATTTTACCCCAATACATTTCTAATGTAACTTATTGTACTTTGGAATCCCATTGATCTACTTTGATCATTTGTTGACACCATTATAATTTTGTTTTTTTCTCTCTCTTCAATCTTGCGCAGTTAGTTTTGTTGGTTGGTTTGACAAGTGCTTGGATAATTTGGTTTTTTCATAATTGGATCGGTGGATAATTCTCACAAACATGAGTTTCATATGCTTTAGTCCACTATAACATATTGACCCTTGTAAATGATATGTTGTCCAGCAAACACTTCATCAGATACAAATCAGCGGTATCAGAGTATTACAAACAACCATTTAATTCCAAGGAGATCAAGTGAAGGAATTACAAGATTTCCCTTCATGATCCCTCTCTCTAATCGCCTCCACAATATATGGTCCCAAATGGCTTCAACAACACTAGACTAGTTAAATATAGAAGAGCGTGTATAGAGAAGGCATTGCTGAGAAAAAACACCCTTTACAATCACTTCTCATACATCTTGCATCAATTTGTCTCTTTTAAAGAGTCTTTCATCCCAAGCAGATAAATGTTTGCTTTCAAAGGCAATTCAAGGTTCAATTCAAGTTGGACATTCCTTAGTTTGAACGTGAAATCAATGTTGATGCTGTATAAAATTGGATGCATATACGAGAGTCATGCCATTAGTGCTGAAAATATTTAAGTTTCCTGAACTTAAGCTGCCCAAGTACTGAAAAGTCCTGGTGACAAACATATCAATAGATTTGCAAAGGAAGACATGAACTAGTCGGGTCGTAGAAGTGGTTTGTTGAAGCACTTACCACAAAAATTTATCCTATCAAGCAAACTAATGATCTATGCATTGAGTGGGAACCAACATCACCATGGATGGGACCAATGTGCACAAAAGACATGAACGAGTTGCACAACATGGATGCAAATCTTCAAATTTGTGACCCTAAATATGTGAAAGTTTACAAGTGTCATTATGCCATTAAGCCATACATCACAGTAGAGTTGGACTTCTTTCCCATTGATTCTTGTAGATGCTTGTAGATTTGCCTCTAAGGTCTGACACAAAATTCCAAATCTTTTGCCAAAAATGTGGCACAAAATTCCTATGATTTGTACAAAGATTGAGTGATGACTTTTTCAAATCTGAGCCGGAGAAACAACCCCATTGCCAAACTCCACCAAGTCTCAACTTCGTCAAAGCAATAATGAAACAAGAAAGGGCATTGTTGGATGACAAATGGTGTGAATTTATCGAGTCCACCAAACACTTCAATGAGGAGCGTCATGCTGGATACTATTTTAGCTCAGGTGCAGAGCTCTTTAGTGCCTGAAATACTTAATGAGAAGGGTAAATATGTCCTATATGCCCAACCAAAATCATCAATCCTAAAAAATTAAATAGAATGTCCAATGCCTAATGTAGAAGAGGAAAAGAAGCACCTCTTCCACTTTCAAATTTGGTTCAAAAGTCAAGCTTTGCACTTCATTGTCGAAAATGGTGTGAAAACCTCATCTCTATAGACATTGTGAGAAGGTAGGGCCTTATGTACACACCACATCCTTAGCCACACACTATTGGATGGCTTTGACATGGCAAGGAGATATGTGTAACTAAGTACTGTATGCTCCAAGGTGGCATCCATCTACGTCTTGCTTGGTTGTCCATTCCTTTGGGAAAGACATGGGGTGTATGAGTCTAGACCACCATGCGTCGTCCTTACCATTGGTGAACAATGCTACTCGATTTTTTAATTTATTTTGAAGAAAAAGGTTTCTCTGGTAAGCACAAAACAGTGTCATAAGTTTCACCATTCACAGAAGCTATTTTCTCATGATTAGACTGCAGAAACAATTTAAGAATGTTGCCACCTCAACGTAAATATCGTATATCGTGCAACTCATCTAATAGAAATAACTGGATTAAATCTTGGACGAGTTCACTTATGTGTTCAAGTCATTGATGCAGTTCCACATCACTGGTAGGTAAAATACTCAATCATTTTTTTCTCAGTTTGCCATAGAAATGGTCCAACTTGCTACAAGTTTCTCTTGGAGAATGATGAGATCAGCACCAAATGTAGGAACTTATTGGCAAGGACGACATCAGATCAAACATGTTGAATTGTGAAAATCCCACTCTTCTTGTGTTGAAGAGAGATTGAACATGAGGACTAAGTGATGATTATTGCACAATTGATAAGATCACAGCCAAGAGCAAATATCCATTACCACCCGCTACCAATCTTGTTGACAGCCTTAGGGGTGTTAAGTACTTCACCAAGATCGATTAAAAAATCTAGATATCATTGAGTCCTCATCCAACCAAGAGACATTTCGAAGAATGCACCCAAAGAGAAGGAAGGTGTCTTTGACTCTCTGGTAATGCTGTTTGACCTCACCAATGCAACAAGAACCTTTATGGATCGTGGCGAGAGAAATAGTCAAGTCTTATATGGATCAATTCATCAACATTTGCCTCCATGAAATTCTTGTCTATATCAGAGCGTGGGATGGGCACTTTCGGCAGCTCTGGAAATCACTCAACACCTTTCACCAACACAAGCTCTTTGGTAACCTGGAGCAGGAAAGTTTTGACCTTGGTTACATTATCAATGAGAGCGGTGTACAAGTTGATCTAGAGAAGATACAGGTTGTTTGCGATGCCCCATTTTGTAGTACCCTGGAAAGCTTCGCAGTTCTCAGGGCTTACTGTCTTCTATTGACTATTTTTACTTTGGTTTCTCACATATAGGCTGACCACTACACCAACTCATGGGAGCCAAGGTGTTCTTCAAATGTACTAAAGCATATAAGAAGGATTTTGACCAGATCAAGTATTGCCAATTCTCACCCTGACAGATCTCCATTAATCGTTTTATATTAAAACGGATGCCTCTGCCTTCGGAGCAGTCTTGACTCAACAACTGATCCTTCATTGCACAGCTTGAGGTTGATACAACTTACTAAATCGACCCTTTCAATTTTAAGTAGCTGAATTGAAAGTCTGTACTACTAACAAGTACAACAAAATACATATAGCATAAGTTCATGAAACAAGAAATTCAATTGAGATAGACCTCACATTTACAACATAATAATGCAAAACAGAAGCAAAGAAACAAAGAATAACAATCACGCACATAACAGTCACCATATTTATGTGGAGATAAAAACTCCACAGGTAAAGCACACAAATCTATTCCCTTCGCAAATATACAAATCTCCAGGGTGGACAAAGTCTCTGCCCTCTTTGGCGCATGGGAAAATCCTTCCTCTGTTCTGTTCAACTCAACCATTTCCCAATCTCCTCAGGATTGCTAAAAGTCACCAAGAGTCCCCCCACTCTCATGGAGGTGAACACATTTAATGTTGATGTTGAATAAAGTTTTCCACTTCATCTCCTAGGCATCTTGGACTCATTGGGTGTGATCGTGAATCTTGGGGATCATTTTATATTCTTCTGGTCTCGTTTTGCATGCCAAGTTTCTTCTCAGGGAAAAATCCAATAACTCATGGACTGGCCTGTGGCTTTCACATATCCTACAGGCATTCCTCTGTTGGTCTGCAAAAAATGGCACAGTTCCGTGGACTGATCTGTTACTGTTCCAGTTGATAGTTTTGGTGGATGTTCTGGATCGTCTACAAACTGAGTGAGATGGTTATTTTTGATGTTCTACACTTGTAGGTGATCCTTTTCATATCTACATGGTCTTCCATAGCCTACCATTCTGAGAGCTTCAGTGATGTAGTTATTTGATACTCAAGGCACGAGTGGGAATGGTACATGATCTCCCAAGCTATTCTCCAATGGAGGCATTATATCATTGGTAAGGAGACAACTGTATCGTTGGATTATAAGCCTCTCTAGTTTCTGCCACTCAAGGTATGACTGGGAGTTGTGTGAGATTGTTTGCACTATTTTCCAATAGAGACAATATATCCTTGATAAGGACAGTTGTACCCTTGGATTAGAAGCCTTTTTAGTTTGTTCAGAATTGGAGCACATAGTTGAGGGCTTGACAGTTGTAGTAGACGCCCTCTTTGCAATAGTTCTATCATATGATCAAGCATAAGTGAGGAAAGGCCAACCATATAGCAGATTGCCTAAGTCGTTTACAGTTGGCCCATGTAGTAGAGACAGCATGACCAAACTATCCTACCATATGACCAATAAAATACATACTAGAAACCAACCATTTACAATACAATAGAAATGGAACCTCACAGGAAGTAGAATACAACTCGGCATTTATTTTTATCAAATACATAATGTACAATTCCAATTAAGAAAAAACGTCTCAGGGCGAATATTAGAGTGTTCCATCCATAAGCGATGTTACATGGTAATACAGTTGTTCAGTCACATTTGGTATGTTGGTGGGACAACCGTTTGACACACTAATGTAACCATCCATGTCTTACCACCCAAAATTATAAAGAATATACTCATACATTACACTTGTTTCTTTTCTATCATAACATTGTTTTATTCATCACGTAATGCCAAAGCATAACAAAACATATTCTAAATCTGATTTATTTATTTATAATCAATTCTAATGACTTCATCTACCCTCCTAAGATTGGTATGCATCCCTGCAGACATTCCTGAATAGGATGGAGGGTGTGTGGCATTTGATGTACAGGAGAGATGTGTGACAGCTAGAGTAGAAGAAGGTACATGTGTCTGCAAAGGATGCCTATTATCTGGTGTTGTGGCTTTGGAAGCTCTTGATATGGGCGAATCAGTCAACGAAATACTTATCTTCATCATATTATTCTCTTCCTCCTTCATTACTGTATCCTTCAATCTCTTCGTCACCTCATAAGAAAAACAATTTGGCATTAAGTTCATCTTTTTCCACTGTAAGTTCCATTGTTTCCGTCTCATGAGCTGATTTTTTATTAACTAACTGCTTGCGCAATCGACCCATGTCCTTAAAGTTCCACTTCAAATTAGTTTTGGCTTGTGCATGTTTCTCTTTCAATTGCTTTGCAACATCCTTGTACTGCATCATCATATTATGATGAAATGCAAAACTTTTATCTTTTTTCATATAACTATTTTTTTCATCGCGCAATTGTTGTTTCATCCATCCATTGGTCTTTCTTTATAAGCAATTCTCTATTCTCTGTCTGTTCATTTGTAGCTGCAAACTTCCCTACCTTTTGATCATAAGTTGAGATATAATGTAATAGTGTTAAGTCTCCATGGCTAGAAAAATCAAAGAATTTATTATAGGCCAAATAGAAGAATATGTTGGCACCTCCATTGGCTTCAAAATATTCTTGTCGAGCAACTGACAACCTATTTCCCAAGTGCACGTTGCTGGATTATATACCAACAGAAGGGGGAATAGTGCACATTGCTGTATTATATACTTCCAGAAAGTGTCTCCACTCACGCAAGGAAAAGGTCTGCATTTTTTAACCTCCTTTTCCAACTGACCCTTGTGCTCTCTCTATGCCAGAACATCTGCATCCTCCATGTCCTCATAGACCTTTGTGATATATCCTCACACGAACAACATTCAATCAGAACAGCAGAAGACAAATAAAGAACTAGCTGCCAAAGATTGATGTTGTACACACTTCATTTGCGTGGCTAAATATATTTACAAGGTTGAGAATGTCTGCTGGTTGGATAAGGCCAAACACATGCAAACCGGACCAAAATTGGGCATGCAAAATTATCCTAGTTCGCATAACTGACATGTATGCAGTGAGGCTCGTATAACTGACATGTCGGCAGTGAGGCTCCAACTAGCTAAAATCCTCCTCAATAAGCCTAACTTACATTTAGGCTACGAGGTTCTAGTAAATTGGGCCAAGCGTACATGTTGGTTATTTACAATGATATGGATAATTACAATAGGGAAAGTTGTCCCCAACTTCTGCATGAGATTAGAAAACTTCTGTACAAAAGTTGACTTACGAGAGCCACTTGCCTTGCGTTGGTCAAGTGCCTTGCAGCCTACAAGATATGTATTGGTTTGCTTTTGGCAATTGTCGTAACACTGAACATTGAGCAAAGTATCCTCGTGCAACGAGTGTTGAATGTATGGTAACCTCAGGATGAGTAAATCTGTTTGCTGTAAAAAACTACACTACTAAAAGAATACAATTTTCAGAATTATAAACACATAGCATGAACAAAGCACAGAAGAACACGAGAGAAATTTTTTATTGCATAGGTAGAGTACAGTGCAATGCTTGGTACAGGGAGGACCAATTACATCAGCGCCCTTATCCTGGCATTCAACTTGCTATTTCAAAGACAGAGAACCAATGGTTGTCCGTTCAAGCACAACCGTCAACCTAACTGATCATATAACTAAAGACTCATTAATACAACACCCAAAGCCAACAAGAATAATTAACAACATAACATAGTCGGCTTCCAAAAACAATGCTTTTATTAATAACAACAGTCTCCATTTATCCCCCCAATTAAAAGCAGTTGGAGTCCCTTTCGACAAAATCCATAACAAAAATTAAGAAGAATGAGGTGAAGGGGGAAAGAGGAATACACCCTTGGTGGTACAGCTGCTCCAGCTGAGCGTGATCTGGAAGAGGTTGCCCGTTGAAACTTCAGCTGTTGCAACTCAGCTCTAAGTGCACATATCTCTTCAGTGCATTTTTTCAAATGAAGCTCCGCCACAATTTCACTCCCCTGTGAACATTTGACCATGTGAAAAACCTCTGGAAACCTTCCTTTCTATTGATTGTTGTCACTGCGATCCAACTCTTGTTCAGCCCCTCGAGATTTCACTTGTGTTAGCTCCTGCTCATACGCAACAACCTTGTGAGCCTAACTTTGAAAAAGTTGAGTCTACTGGTGGACATGTTAATGAAACTTGGTATGTTGCTCTTCCATTTGACTCTAGAATTCGGCATTTTCAAGAGCAACTTCAGCCTCCTTATTCTCGAGTCAGCATTGCTCACACACAGCCGACTATAGCATCAAATATTGGTAGCAGTAGCGAGGTAATGATTCAAACACACCATGAACAAGTGCAGCAACTGTGGGAAAAATCTTGGTGGGCAGCCACTGCTTGAACATCTCCGGAGTATTACACTCGGGGCACCCTTGGTTCATAAAATAGAAAAAAAATTCCAAGTGGCAATTATCTTCTACAAATTTCCAAATGCAGGTTGTCTCATTCAAAATCAATAGAATTTGGGAACAAATTCCAGTCAATAACTTCTACGTCCTTGACCGTGTTGGCCTGTGCCATGTATTCCATATTTTGTAGAAATTGAGACACGGTCTCATATCGGTTATTAGTGTCTAGCTGAGGAAGTCACAGTGGATGAAACTCGCTATCAAGGGGTTGAGAATCACTTGGTCGAATTTGAGGACTTGCATACGAAGAAATCAAATTTGCTTTAACCCCTAATTAAACGTTCTCTTCCTTAGTGGCTATATATGACTCATGCATTGATGGCTCTTGTGTCTATAAAAAGCTGACTAGAAGCACATCCAAAGCCGGATTAACTGGTGCTCCCATTTGGTTCGACGAATCTTCTAATTGTTATGCTTAATCCCTTGTAGTCAATGGAGTGACTACAACATATTCAATAGGGATTGCAGCAGATAAGGCTCCTTACATGTAAAAAGGAACCGAGAGAAGAAGCCATTAATGTAAAAAAGAAGGCGTTCCTTTCACACAAATTAGCTAGAATTTGAAAAGGGCATGACTTACTTCAAACCATTCAAATCGTTAAGATACAGTCTTAGAAGTGCCAATGACCACTAAGAATTGTTACTTAGAAAAGGCATATATGAGATAACATGTCCATGTGGCATTCCATGTGTAGGTGAAACATGGAGATCCTAACAAACGGGAATCAAAGAGCATTCTATGGGCATTCGATGGGGCAGGGTCAAATAGTCTGCGCTCGTGGAACATGAAATGATGTCAAAACACCCTAAACCAAATTGGGGAATCTAACATTATATCTATTGAGAACCATTGGAAGACCAAGAGAATAAGAGGAACATTATAGTTGCATGTGCCTCCACTAAAACTGTGATACACAAATCACTAAGGTCAGGTACAAATATTCTTCCATTGAATCCAATAAAGTCCACCTCTTTCTATCTGATAGCCCTCATACCTATGATCCTGACTATCAGCTTGAAGAGATGCCTTGACCTTCAAATAGAATTCATTTGATGGTAACTGACTTAAAATCTATTGTCAGAAAGTTGGTCTTGCAGTTGTCATAGCATTTATATATCTTCTTCGACTGAGGGCATTTTCCACTCAGTTTTCCTTGCCCTTAATATGTTCAATGTTGAATTCATAATCACTCGAAAACTCTAATGAACGCCTTTGCGTTGCATTAAGGTTGGGTTGAGTGAAGATAAATTCAATTCCCAAATTATCTATCCTAAGATCAAAATGTTTTTGTATAAGGAAATGTCTCCACATTTGTAGTGCATGAACAATCATCGCTAGCTCCAAATCATGTGGTGAGTAATTTAGCTCATATTGCTTAAGTTAGCGTGACTCATAAGCCACCATTTGGCCATCCTGCATCAAAACACCACCCAAACCTTCACCAGATGCATCTATAATGACTGAAAAATTACATTAAGATCAAAAATTATCAAAACAGAAGTTGTGGTTAGCTTTTCCTTAAGAAAATGAAAAGCTTCTTCAGACTTATCTGTCCAAATTAGCTTATTTCCTTTTTATGCAAGGATGTGATTGTATTTCCTATCTTGAAAAATCCTTTCCACAAACTTTCTGCAATATCCTGCCAGACCCATGAAGCTATGAACTTCATACAGATTTTGTAGAGAGGGCCAATCTATAATGGCTCTTTGTTAGTGTCGAATTTTTTTTTGCTTTTGGTTTTACCTACACGGTTGTTAGTCAACTTACTTAGGGTTGTTAAGGACATTAGAGAAAATACATTTAATGTGTTTTCTAATTGTGAGTTGAGTTGTTACTTTCATGGTATCCTAATATCTCAGTATATAATGTACCTTTGTACATTTTAGCTAATTAGCTAATGAACATTTATGAAGCCCACTTTTGCTTTGCATTGCTCTCACCTACTCCTAGGGTTTTCATACAATCTGTGACGTTCAAAGATCTTGGTGTGATCTGACATGGTATCAGAGCTCTGATTTGACGGTCATTTTGTTATTTTTGATATCATCGATGAGATCTTTCTTGCATGTATTTTGTTGGCTTTCTTGTTTTTTCGGTTTTTTATAGGTTTGGTGGGATTTAGTGAAAATCCATATAAACTATACCTGGAGTCCCCTATTGCAAAAATCATGGGATTTCGATATTTGTTGATGTGTCAATCTGGTACGCTGCAGGAATCATAGTGACAAGGTGCTTCGATCTTTGATGTTGGTGAATGATTGTCTCTTGCTAGATAAAAAAAAACTCTCTACCCTACGAGCCTTGAGAATAGATTCAGAGACAGTATCTGGATTAAACATGTGTCCCTCATGTTCAATGTGGTCCTTGAGACCTCCAAGAAATATGTCATTCAAGTGCTCCTTAGGAATGTTATCCACACGCAAAGAGAGGTTTTGGAATTGATGAACATAATCCTTGATTGATCATATTTGTCACAACTTTCCCAGTTGACTAAAGTGGTTGACTAAAGTGGTTATCACCCACATTATTGCTATAGTGTAGTTGTAGCTCCTCCGTAAAAGCATACCAAGTGAGATTGAGAGCCTTCTTATTTTGAGCACACAACCATCTATACCAAATGAATTGTTTTGGTTCTAGATATAGGGATGCCATGACCACCTTTTGGCTACATGGAATCTGGTGTATATCAAAAAAAATCTCCATTTGGTTGATCCAAGTGACCAGATCCTTCCCGTCAAACTTTTGCATTTCCACTTTTGGCATCATGTTCCTTGGCTGCGAGGTACTTGGATTCGGATTGGGCTGGATAAAAGATCCACTGTGGTTGGTTGTGCAATGGTAATAGGTGGTTGGTTTGCCTGACTATTCTTCAAAGTTATCACCAAATCTGCCAAGTTAGCCTGCATAATCTTCATTTCAGAATGTAGGCCTTGCAACTCAGATTGTATGTCATGCACATTGTACTCAAGCTAGCTTAATTTGTGATCGGTCGCAGAAAATCCTAGAACAATTGATTCAATAACTCCCCTTCTGACTCCATTTCTTCTTTATGAGGAGTTTTACCCGGAGTTTCAACAAGTGTAATGCTTCTGCCATAATTTCTCGTATGACTCTAAATGATTAATTTGGAATGTAATGCTTTCCTTCAATGTGCATTTGGTATCAGCTGCATATATGTGTTGTTTACTGACTCAAGTTTGTTAGTGTTGTATTGCACACACTATGTTATTTCTGCTACCTGTTATTTTATTTTATTTTTAAATCTTGCTTTTGCATAATAGTTTTATTGGGATAAATTTAGAGGCATGATGAAAACCCAAAAAGAAAATTACTGGTCTTGAAAGACACACTCATAAAAAGGAATTTCCTAAGGCAAGTAGGAAATTATATAAAATCTTTTGGAAAAGAGAAAGAAAGCAATTTGAAGGGCCCTCCCCCGCCAATTCTTTTCAACTCCTCAACTTTGATGAAGCATTAAACAGTAATCTTGGGATTTCAAGAATTGGAGGGGTCATTAGGGATGAAAGGGGAGACGTCCTAAGTATGTTCACCGCCAACATTCCTTGGGCTACTAACAATATGACAGAAGGTTGGGCTCTGGTTTGAGGTCTTAAATTGGCTATTGATAGTGGTATCAAAAAACTGGAAGTGGAAGGTGATTCAATGGTCATCATCAACGCAATCAATAACAAGGGTATGATAAATTTCAGGCTTAATAGTCTGATTTAAGAAGTAGATGCCCTGAAAAAGACTTTTCATTCTATTTTTTTCAGACATTACTATAGATATATTAATTGGCATGCAGATTTTAGCCAATATAGGGGCGAATAATTTTATAAAAATATGATTTAAAAATATCCTCGGATATTATTCATCTTTTGAAATTTTCTGATTTAATAAAAAATGATAAATCTTTATAATGAGTAGAGAGTCACCCCAAAATATTTGGTTTTAGATTTGTTTTGCCTCAGTAATCATGAAAGGTCACTTCCCCAAGACAGGTGCATGCGAAGAATGAAGCAAAGTAACCAGAGAAACTGTCAGTCCTCCTAATAATGAGGATTCATTGATGGAATATTGGGGGATGAGAAAGCGGATTTTCTTCAAGTCTTTTCTTTCCTCTACTTTTTTCTCCACTCTGCTGCCCTGCAATGTTCTTTGTTACTCCGTTCCCCAATGGCAAAGTCAACCAAACAAAATAGGAAAAAACCCGTGGTTCGAACTCCTGTACTGCGGAAGAATGTGAGGAAGAGGGGATTCAATAGGCCTCTGATGGAAGGTGATCTTCATGGGCCTGTTCAGAACAGAATCATTGGGAGGTTTTCAATCCTCCTTATTTCATGGTGAAATCATTCAAAGGTGATTGGAGAGGAGTGTCTGAGAAATGAAAGAAAAATGTGGAATGCAGATGAACTCACTCTTTCGTTTTGGTTGAAAATTGAGGAACGTGGGTAGTATGATATGAAACAAAAAATCATCCTGCTGGCAGTTCAGAATTGCAGAAAACAAATGGCAAAGGCACTGATCAATGTTCTGGTGAGTGTGTTCTGCAAAGAAGTTGGTGTTTTAGAGAAAAAGATTATTGAAATTATGAATGTGGTAGAGACTGGGTTTAATCATGGGGTAGGCTCTTCTCAACCAGGTCTGGTGAATGTGGAACACAATAATACTGTTCGTCATCCCTCTCTTTCTAAAAATGTTATCCCTATTCCTGAAGGCATTGGTGATTCACGACCGATAGACACATATGCTAAGGTGTATTGGGAAAATATCTTCTCCTTGCCAAACGAAAAAACCTTATCTAGTTTCTATAAAGGTAAAACCCCTGCTTTCCTATAAGGAGCAGCAACCCCTGAGGATTTGGACATCGCTAAAAGCCATAACAATCATTTTCTGAAATTGGCAGTTTTTAAGAAATTACTTATGGAGCATATGAGTTTTGACTCAACAGCGTGCTCATACAAATGCTGCAGTAGTTGAGACAAGAACAAGTGCAAGAAATCCAAATATTTTCAAGGTCACTGACATCACTGGATTGCTGAAAGTTTTTATGCCTGAAGGATTGACTCTCAAAGATTTCTATCAAGTCATTTCTTGAGGAGGAGGATTGATGGAAACATGGAAGCTGAAGTATTTCTGCCTTTTGAAATAATGTCGGTTTCTTTGGTGGTAGTTAGCCGTTTGAATTTTGTTGTTGTTTCTTTCAGATTCAGATGAGCTTCATTGTTAAACCTCAGCGGCTTTTTAGCTCTTTTGGATCTTTCAAGGCCGATCGTTGTAATTTATCGGCACCTGTTTTTTGCCTTTTGGCTGTCAAGTCGATCGTGGTGATTTATTGACTTGGTAGGTTTGGTACTCTACAGGGTGACGGCCCCTTATTCCCTTGCTTAATATATCAAAAAAAAAACCATGCAACAAACCAATAAATAAACAGCCATATACTCATGGTGGAAAAGAGGGGAGACTAAATAAAAACTTACTTATTTTTGGAAATTCAATTACATATATGAGGAGATATAGAACTACAAATATCACTTCCAAATTTCAGCCTTTGGAATAGGTTGGTTCCATCAGGAAAGGAACAGATTTTAAGACCAATACAAAAATAGCAATCTTTCCAAATTTAAAAATGATCGCAAACTAGCTTTTTGTAAATTAGGGCCTTAAACCTACTATAAAAAGGTCAACCTTTGATGCAGACCAGCCAAGCATCAAATTGAGCAAGCAAAAACTGAGTCTTTCGTAAGTGATTCTTCGAATTCTTCTGGATGCAACATCTGGAAAAGCCTCTTTCACCCACAACAACATACCTGCATATGATGCGACTCATTTCATTTCCCATGTCTTTTGAATGGTTTCATTAAACCTTAGTACTCCAAATAAGGTACCTCTCATTGAACATGCAAAAAAAAACTGAGTGTTTCTTAAGTGATTCTTCGAATTCCTCTGTATGCAACATCTGGAAAAATCTCACCCACAACAAGATACCTGCATATGATGTGATTCATTTCATTTCCCATGTCTTTTTAATGGTTTCATTAAACCTCAGTACTCCAAATAAGGTACCTCTCATTGAAAATGCAAAAAACTGAGTGTTTCTTAAGTGATTCTTCAAATTCCTCTCTATGCAACATCTGGAAAAAACTTCTCACCCACAACAAGATACCTGCATATGATGAGATTCATTTCATTTCCCATGTCTTTTTAATGGTTTCATTAAACCTTAGTACTCCAAATAAGGTACCTCTCATTGCTTCTTTTTCATGATTATTCATTTCCCTTTCCGAATGCCTTTTAGACTTCCATTGCAATTTGACTGGCTCTCTCTTCACTTACGCTCTGATCTATACACTTTTCGCACGGTTAGATGGAATTTCTAACCATAAGATTCATATCCTGATCCCCAGTACTCATCTCCTGTTCTGGAAACGTGTCCCTGTCTCAGAGAAACATATGGGGATGTCTCCAGACGTCAAGAGACTTCAGATGATGTTTCCTCGCATCTATATACATCTTCCATAAGCGACCCTCAAAAATTGGGAATTTTTCAGTTAAAAGCTCTTAAATATCTCATATAAAATACGTAAAGTTTTTCCTCGAGTACTACTAACTGGTTGACAAGAGTTAAAAGAACTAATGGAAAACACTAATGGACATGTTTCTAATTTTTGCACAAAATTTCAAGAGGTTTTTTAAATCAGAAAATCTTCTTATCAAAGCCCAAAGCAGTACTGGTAAGATAGAAAACAATTAGAAATCTTGATGTCTATGTGCACAGAAGTTTTATCAATTGATTGAAATAGGAAAGAAGAGTTTTCCATGGTAATAGCTTGTGCTAATAAACTCTAGCTATAGATATAACATTAACACGTGAAATTTATAGATGTTTAATTTTCTGTTATATATTTGCCATCTTCAAGCACCCTTGCACCATGTTTTACTTTTAAAATGTCATCCCCGTCTCCCATCTCCAAGTGACTGATATCAGCATTGTTTACCTGAAGTGAGAATGACTAATCTGCAGTCTGAATCATACCTCTCCTTTGAAGATTGAGTATACACTAGTTTTACAAAGCTATGTAACATTTCTACTAAGAGAGACACATTGGATATGGAACCTGAAACAACCATATGAGACTAATGAGAGGCCTATAAAGAGGCAATTGGTTTAGAGTTTAAATCTGAGATATATCTTGATTTTGACAAAGATATGGTGACGGTGGACACCCACAAATCGTGAAAATGAAAAAGAAAACACATCCTCCGATAAATAAAGGTAAAGGTGCTGTTAATGTCCCGGATTGGCCAGCAAACCTACCTGGCCTATGGGACTCTACTTGTTGAAGCAAGGGGTATATATTGCTTTAATTTTTTATGCCCTTAGGTACAGCCCTGCTGACAAAGCTCAGGAGTAAATAGGACCTTGCCAATCAAGCTGCATACAGATTAATAGACAATTTGTTAAATGATGCACAACACATAACGCATAGGAAAAAACTGTATAATAAGAAGAGGGAAAATGACAAAAAATACAAAAAACAATATCAACTAAAACCAAAAGCTACTCAAAAAGATGGTGATGAGAAGCCCAATTGCTACTCAAATACCAGAATTCAGACTATTGTACCTGCAGAATAGCTAAAGCACAAATGAAGACAGAAATACCAGATATAAGCAACAGAGAAATAGAAAAGCTCAATACGTTATAGTATTATACAACCCTGTTCAATATGGGAAATATGCTCATAAAAGCATAGAATTCTTACAACATTCCTTCAAGAACTACCACCCTCTAAATATCATGAAAGGATTTCACACTAGTTACTATGCATGGAATATTACAAAATATAAATGTGGCGTTTATAATGAAAATCCTTTCCATGTTATGGTCCACATAAGTGGTAAAGACAAAACTTCATACATAATTTTTCTTCATTAGTCCAAACCCTTTGGGGTTGAGGTAAACACTCTTGTAAACTAGATTGTTTTGACTTGATAAGGCAAGCAAAGCTTATTTACCTTTCTAATAGATAGTTTGACCGAGAAGAATAAATAAGCATATTTACAAAGTTATTTAGGCAACCTCGTTTTCTTAAAGAATCAGGGTTGAATTGGATTTCAATAAATAGAACCTTGGCTAATCAACCTGAAGAATAAGTCAATTAAGTATATTAAACTATTGTAGCCAAATTGAACTTTAAACTAATGGAAACCATATCCAAGTTCATGTATTAACATACATACAATAAATAAGTTGAAACAACATCATATTATATAATGTACCTCTCAAAAAGTTTAAACAAAGTTCAATTGATCAGGAAAATGAATGGGTTTCATGTCTGTCAGAACTGAAATGGGGCATATACTAAACAAACAAGTTTATTATAATTCTAAATACTATTTAAAGGTGAGAAGACCAAAAAGTGACAAGAGGAAGCTACAAACATGAACATTACCCAAAGCCTTTTTCCAATTTATCATGAGATAACACACCATGAATTGTAACAAAAATATAAGTTTTCCTACTAAATTAATAAACAAGTCTAGCAAAACCAATAGAAGATCCTGCAGTTTCTATCACAGCAGATGAGATAACTTACCCTAAAAAAATGTCAGTTACAAGAATAAGAAGAAATGCCTTTCCTGTATCAGAAATGCCTTTTAATATTCTAGAAGCTGTAAATTTCATTATTTCCACCTGCAAGAAATACATAATGGTACATCACTTATTGATTCAAAAGTGAACAATTAGTAATTAAAACAAGAAAACACATTAATATGCCAATAAATCCTATCATATAATTTCTAGCACCTAAACAAAATGTAAACGATACTGAAATTTGGTCAAAAAACAAGTCTTTAAAATTAAATTTTGGAAAACTGAACATAATGATAAAACGTGAAAAATATAGTCTTTAAGAAGTACCCATAGAAACCATTATATTAGGTCTTGCAACTATCTTGGAAGGATCCTTGTTACAGTCTGTCCCAATTGGGGAGCATCTAAATGCAAGTGAAAGCGTGTCACATTCCTATTCGTAAATTCTACAGACTATAAATGTTACAAGCACGAGATACATCCATATAATATACAATGTTATGTGCTCGTATAACATACAGCATTATGTACACATGAGCATACAATGAATATATGAATATGTTCCATTAATTATTGATTTTTATAATTGAGTAGATGAAGCTCCAATGAGCCACAAGAAGCAATGTAAAATACGACAAAGCCAGTAGGGAAAAATATGAATGTCTCAATACTTTATAGAGCCTAATGCAATCCCTTGATGAAATAAAAGGTTCCCAC
The DNA here is from genome assembly GCA_037957365.1 of Torreya grandis. NCBI lineage: Eukaryota > Viridiplantae > Streptophyta > Pinopsida > Cupressales > Taxaceae > Torreya > Torreya grandis. The sequence continues at coordinate 634,728 of JARHVA010005092.1, forward strand.
TCAAGTATTATCGTTACAGTGCTTGATGGAAACATTGGACTATCAATCATGTCTAGGTGATTGATGCATGATTGCATCTCCTATCCTAAGAAATAAGTATCTTCAGCTATTTTTCTCTATCTAGTGTACTACCAATACTATTATGTTGATTTGCAATCACACCCACTTGCACCACTTCTCTTGCTCCAAATCATCTAAAATCACCTAAAATAACCTGTATTCAACAGTTCCACACTTAATTTAAAGCACTGAAGTCAAACTCTGCAAGTCCTGGAAAGTAACTGCGCATTTTGAGTCTGACTCAAGCTCAACAAGTCTAAATAGCTCGACCTAGGTGACTCAAAAAGTCTCTACAGAGACTTGGGAGTCACGCGGGGATGGCCAATGACCTCCCAAAACAAAAAAACACTAAAATATAAAAGTAAACACCCCCCATTTCTCACTTTCTCACTCTCAGTTTGCACTCACAACACTGAAGAAACAACTCCGAAGAGAGGAGGATTTTGTAATCTAATTTGTTATAGCGTAATATGTAATATTTTGAGTTATGTATTTAGCAAACTCAAAATATTATGTTTTGTCATGTCCCTCCTTTGATCGGACATCTTTGAAGACCCTCAGCGTTAATCCGTTTCCGGGGGCTAAGGGAAAAGAGAGAAAAGAAGGGGAACAAATGGTTTCTTAAAGAACACTTGTAAAAAGTACTTTATGTTATAAAGTTCACTTAAGATGGGGCCCTTTAAGGGTCATGGGCACCAATCCACTTAGGTGGATTTGTAAAAGGCGTTCTTTCTTATATTTTGAAAAGGTATCTCCCTCCTTTTTGGGCGTACCCCTTGGGGATGGTTTATAAAAACAAAGAAGGGGATCATTTGAATGAATGCTAATTTTGATATTCAAATCTTGGATTTTAAGCACAAAACTCTTAACCCATTTGCCTTGAATACGAAAACCTTCAAGCAAAGAGATTGGGGACGCAAACCCTCATTCTTCTGTGAGGCAACTTCACCTAGGAGCTGCCATAGATCATCAGTTTCAAAAAAAGACCAAAAAAGAAGGGTTTCTAGTTGGGCAGCTTGCTTGAGGAGGTTGGCGATTTGATTTGGAAGTGATTTGTTAGTGTGAGAGGGTTATTTCTTGCCGTAATAATATTCTGAACTTTATTGTAAAAAATCCCAGCTTGGGCAACTTGGAATTGAGAGTGTTTGATAGGGTTTGGGAGCTTTTTCATGCCCAAACCCCAATCTGATTTTTATATGAATTTTCCAGCATTCATTGAATGAAAGAAATCAGCTATTTGTTCTATTTTCAGATCTGAATTGAATCCTAAATTTTGGCATATTTGTTGGGCAATAAATTCAGAAATTAATTGCACAATTTTTAATAAGATTTGTTAAGGGGAATTATTATTTGTAGGAGTTGCAAGGCAGACCTAAATTTTGTATTTATTTCCCTAGGATGGCATCTAGGGTTTACAGAAGTATAACAATATTTTGAAGGGTTCTAACTTGTTGTAGAGTTACCAAGTGGAACCTTGGTATTCGCCCTAATTTTTGCTAATTTTGGAAGGTTACTTGCAGCTAGGGTTTGCTGCCATAAAATTAGAAAAATCAGTATTTACAGCTAGGGTTTGCATAAATTCCAGATTTCAGTAATTTATCCTATTTTGAGATATTTCATGTTTTGTCATACTTGGGTAAGAGCATGAATAATTAGGATGTGTTCCGATTATGTGTTTAAAAAAGCATATTTAATTTTTGGTTCGTTGTTGGGATTAGTACTTGTGTCTGATATGCAAGTTGGATGGTCCAACTAACATGCCTTCTGAAGAGCATTCCTATACTAGTTTGGGCACATGTTCAAGGAGCTCTCTAGTGAATTCTCCCTGATATTATTTTCTATATTTTGAAGAATCTCTTTATACATGCTATATGAATAGAGTACGGAGTGTTTATTTCAATACTAGTGTGTCTTGTGGATTTCTGTTCTGGTTTGGTTTCAAAACTCATTTGCTATACTCCATTTTTTGCGTCATTTCCTATAATAAATTGGATCATTGACATCAATTTCTTTGACAATTAAGTCTAATAATGAAGTCAAAGGAGATAGAATCTTAAGAGTTGTTCAAGGGTCTTTAATGGGGAAACTTGAAGACTTGATCGACGAGGAAGAATGTGATTTGCAGTATGTGGTCATTCAAGAGTGATACTAAGTCGAACCCTGTCAGGAGGAGTAAGAGTGACCAGAGCAGAGACATCGATGTGGACAAGATCAAGAATGTGATTGGGAAGTGTATGTAGGCTAAGAATGGTCAACAATATAAGGATCCTCTAATATAGGACAAGGTAGAAGACCATACTAGATCCAACACACATACAATACACCAATTCACAAAGCAGTATGAGGCTATAGATCAAGGTCATGATCAAAGGAGGTTGTAAAGGATCTAATAGGGGAATCTACACAAACAAATGCAAGCCTAGGCCAAGCTAGATCCAAGGTGTCTTTAGACAACAACCAAGAGGTGTAAGAGGAAATCAAAAAAGTATAATGTTGTTAGGTGGTAGCCATGAGGTATCTAAAGTATGGGAAGTAAAGGTGTCATTAGACAATATCCATGAGATGTAAATAAAGAGATAAATCATGCAAAGACAACAATATACTAACAAAAATCAACTAATTTAAGCATGTACCAATATAATGTAGCAACCAAAGCATGAAAGAAAGAGTATAGGGATGGGATACTTAACTTGGGTTTATTTGTCGGTACATTAATATCCCTCTTGGCTCAAGTGACACTTTGTGAGAGATGGTAATAGGTGAAATCAAGATGGAAAGAAGACGATATAAGTGAACTATAGCGAAGGACTCCAAAGACTAAGTGTACCTTACTAGTACAACTTCTCTTCTTAATATCTTCAAGTCCTTGTGCAAACTAGTCTTCCTCAAATGTAAGCTCCTTAGCCCTGATTTTATTCTTACTAAGGTGGATTTGTGTGTGCGAGCAAAGCAGATTCAGTATCTTGCATATGAGAAATGACAATCAAGAACCCTATAAGTATAGATCCAAACCCTAAAATTCAAAACTCAAACATGGCCAACATCATCAGCCTGGTCGATGGCATAGCAAATGTATCCAACATATACAATAAGTCATCGACCAATCAACCAAGTTGGGGGCACTACAAGGCATCATCAGCCAAGTCGATGATGTCAAAAAAGAGGCGCACAAACAAGAAAAGGAGTGGAAGGGGGAACGGGAACATTGGAGGGCAAGCAAGTTGATGTCATTGCAGAAATGAAAGAGGAAGTAAGAACAAACAATCATGACGAAAATGCTCAATAAGCACCACCAACCCAACCTAATCCCGATGTACTCCAAAAGACATAGACTTAGAGAGGGTGATGCATTGAATCCTATAAACAAAAAAATGTCAGTAAGCAAAAATAAGGCGTATACACATACCCCACTTAAAGCTCATCATGTGACAATAGTGTAAAGGGGGATGGTACGTTTGGAAAAGAGCTTAGTACCACGTAATAACAAGCAAGAGTTGTAATAAACGTTGATAAATAAGTGAAAGTAACATATACATACCTCAACTTACCTTTCTGCTAAAATAGAATGCATGTAGATACCTTATGCTTTATTGTGGTGGGCAAACAACCCTTACATTAAACTTAATGATATAAGACTAAATGGACAAATGCAATACAAGTGTACACATGAGTCTAAAACTGAAAGTATATGGAGCTCTCAAGGAAGATGGGAAAGAGAGATCTAGATAGCCACAAAGGTAAAGGCTAGATTAGATCCAGAAGACCCAAAAGGTGATAAAATAGAGTAAGGTTAAAAGGAAAGATAGGGTCGGATAGCCATGAGGTAAAGGCTAGAAAAGGTTTGGACAACCCAAAAGGTGGTAATAGTGTAGTGAAATAAGGCACTGGATAGCCACAAAGGTAAAGGCCAGATTAGGTCCAAATGACCCAGAGGAATAAAAGGGGATAACATGATATGGGACCAAATAGCCATGAGGTAAAGGCTAGACTAGATCCAGATGAGCCAAAAAAAATATAGGAGAGAAAAGCTCAAGATCCCAAGCATAACTAAGAGGAATCCAACAAAATAAGGCAATCACCCAGAGATGCACCTTCTAACCAAGAATGGAAAGTTCAAAGGGAATGTGTGGTTGATTCCTAAGGCCTTATCATCTGAAACCCTTGAATGCTAATGTTGTCGCAATGTTAGCATGTCTGAAAGGAATGAAGAATAAGAAATTAAAAAATGGGAAATATTTGCAAACAAGTTTGTACATCAAGGGATGAAAATGAATGGAGATAAAAGGTGTCACCAAAGAAAAAAAATGGTCTTTACCAAAAACAAGACACTCTAATCAGTTCGGCAAGACTAAGTGTTTTCGATATCAATCATTTAGGAACCCTGCTTAGCAAGTCTAAAACTTGGGCTAACTAGTGAATTATATACATTATCCCATGAAAGCTATGCAAGAACTATAAAAGTGCCTACCTTCCCACGACGTGTTCCCCATTCCTCAAGAACACGACGGAGCCATCGATCAACTGCAAGAATTGAGCATTTGTGTGAAAAGGTCGATGGCACTAATGATAGAAATGAAGCCTCTTATCCTAATATATTGGCTTACCACACACTAATGGACCTTTGACTCTCCTGTGAAGCTAACTTTGGAGTTTGAGCTTCAACTAGGATAGAGGATGAGCAAATGATTTTGATCATGTCTTTTATGTGATTTGACTTTTGAGAATTTTCTTTTGCCTTTTGAATTTGTTCTTTTTTCTGCTATGATATTTGGCTTGTGACTTTTTGGCTTTTTTTTATTTCCTCCTCCATATGGACTCAGAAGACCATTCAATGGCTTACCACACACCAATGGACGTTCAACTCTACTGTGAGGCTAACTTTCGAGTTTGAGCTTCAACTAGGATAGGGGACGAGCAAATAATTTTGATCATGTCTTTTATGTGATTTGACTTTTGAGAATTTTCATTTGCCTTTTGAATATGTTCTTTTTCTTGCTATGATATTTGACTTGTGACTTTTTTGGCTATTTTTATTTCCTCCTCCATATGGACTCAGAAGACCATTCAATGGGTTTTTATGATGACTAACACAAGAGAGCTTACACCTAGCCACTAAAGAGGAAAATCTATAAACAAATACACTTAGATACTCCTAGAAGTGCACTTTAGAAAAGGGTGTAATCTTTAACCTAGCCTTGGTGTGCCCAATAAGGAGATGAAAATGAGGGGAAAGAGGAATGAACGTGAAAACAACTAGGTTGCCCCAGTTGAGACAAATGTATAAAGGAGGTGATACAATGACGAATAAATTTAAGACTTCCATCATAAGAAGGGTAAAATATGGATGAGAGACATGCAAATAGACTGCAATACTTGTGCCACAAGCAATATAATTGACTTTAGGAAACAAAATATCACTCTCGACCATTGCCTTATCTTTCTAAGACACACTTGGCTATGGTTGGGAGCGAGAGCTAAAGAGGTAAGTATTATAGAAGGTGGGTGCTTGTGAAAAAGGCTTGGTTGATTCCCCAAGTTCTTACAATGCAATTCACAAAATGAAATCTAAAAGGCATATGAACAGCAGGTGGCAGCCCGGATGTGCAAAATGTAGGAAAAGAGCCAAGAGGCACAATAAGGTAAGGAAAGAGCCAAGAAGCGTAATAAAGTAGGTAAGAGCCATGAGTCACAAAATGTAGGAAGGAGCATAGAGGCCTAATAATAGGAGGTAAAAGCCAAGGGACACAAATAAGGTAATAAATAGCCCGGAGGTGGAATAAAGTCAGGAGAACCCGGGTGGCATTAAATACAAAATAAGGCGGAGCCAAGAGGCATAAAATGTAAGAGGAAACCCGGAGGCGTAATCATAGGAGGTGGGCGTTTGTGAGGAATATCTGGTTGATTCTTCAAGTTCTTACAATGCTTCTCACAAACCAGAAGCCTAAAGGCATGCTAAAGTGAGATCAAACCAATAAGGACAAAAAAAAAGAAGCAAGGGCCATGAGGAGTAAAAATGTGGGATAAAGCCAAGAGGCATAAAAACACGAGGTAGGAACCCGGAGGCTCAAAATGTGGTAAGGAGCCATGAGGCATAAAAATGTAGGAGGGAGCCATGAGGCGTAAATATAGGAGGTAAGAGCCAAGAGGCATAAAAATGTAGGATGTACGAGCCAAGAGATGTAAAAACATTGTTGTAAGATGCAAGAGGCATGGTAAAAGAGGATAAGGCTAAGAAGTGCATAATATAGGAATAACAAGTAGAAACCAAGAGGCGCATAAAGTGATAATGCAAATAGCTATAGCATGAAATATTGATTATGCTACATGCCTAACTAAATGCAAGAAAGAGAACATACCTTTAGCAAAGTACACTTGTAAAAATAATGTGGAACACTTTAGAGTGTTCGGGAGTAAATGTTTCATCAAAAGAGATGACGAAGACTTGGGAAAGTTTGATTTCAGATCTGGTGAAGGTATATTCTTAGGATACTCATCAATGAGCTCAACTTATAGATATTATAAAAAGAGGCTACAAAAAATAGTGGAAAGCACCAATGTGAAGATTGATGAGATAAAGAAATCACACTCACAGTCAAAGAATACTTTAGACAATCTAGAATTCAAGATGAATAGGAAACCATAGAGGTTAATGAGGAAAAATAAGAATTTAAGGAGAGATAAGACTTAAAAGGCCCCTCAAGACATATTCAAAGAGATCATCCTAAATCTCAAATCATTGGCAACAAGAATGCAGGTATGCAAACAAGGAAAAACTAGTAACTAATCTAAATCAAGATAATATTGCTCTATTATCTAAGATTGAACCTAATAATATTATAGAGGCAAGAAAAGATAAATTTTGGATAGGTACTATGAATGAGCAGTTAGACTAGATAGAGAAGAATGAGACTTGGGAACTAGTTCCTAGGCCTAAAGACAAGAATGTCATTGGCACAAAATGGGTGTTTAGAAACAAGTTGAATGAAAATGAAGAAGTCACTAGTAACAAGGATAGATTGGTATGAAATGGATATGCACAAGTTTAAGGGGGAGATTTTGAGGATACCTTTGCACCACTATCAAGATTGGATGCCATCAAATTATTGCTAGCATATGCAGGACTCAAAGGGTTCAAGGTATACTAGATGGATGTCAAATCTACCTTTTTAAATGGGAACTTAGAAGAAGAGGTGTACATAGAGCAAACTTAAGGGTTCTCACTATCAGGTGATAAGTACTATGTTTTTAGATTGAAAAAGTCTCTTTATGGTCTAAATCAAGCTCCTAAATCTTGGTATGCCAAGTTGGATAGGTATCTATTAGATCAAAGATTCAAAAGAAGAGTTGCAGATAGTAATCTATATATAAAGTTAGAAGATGACCACAAGTTGATAGTAGTTTTTTATGTGGATGGCATCATATTTGGTGGAAATAATGAGAACATGAACAATAGATTTTCAGAGGTGATGCTGAATAATGTCTTTGAAAATATCTTGGAGTTGAATTTGCTTATCTTTAATGTGTGTAAGATTCTTGATTATTACTTTATTGTGAGTGTGAGATGTTGAGAAATGGAAGCATCATAAGATGTCCTCAAGGTTGGGAAAGGGTGAGAGTGGGCATCATAAGATGCCCTAAGTGTAAATTAGGTGGGCATTGTAAGATGCCCCAAAGTTTGAAATGACATTAGGGTGGACATTGTGAGGTGTCCCAAAGTATGAGGCATGGTAAGGTGATGTTCCATTGTATTCATTTTCAATTGCTAGATCAATTCAATTACCTTTGCTATCATTTTATGCACGAAAATGCCTCACATCAATGACTGTAGCATTTAAGGTAATGTCTTAAGTTGTGCAAGGATTTTCTAAATTTTTATTTGTCCCTAGCTACACTGGTGGCGTTGAAATTTTATGTGCTGAGTTGAACACCATCGACATAGTCAATGTCATTAGTTTATCCTAATTGTATGTGAGCGTCATTAGCCTCACCAATCATGTTGGAAGGTGTTGATTGTTCTTAGTGGGGTCAGGTATCATCATCTTGGTTGATGAAGTTAAAAAGTGCAAACTTCAACTAAATATCATCGGCCAGGCCGATGACGTCAGGGTTATTGGTTTACAGTTGAGCATCATCATCCAAACCGATGTTGGGAGCGTCTGTTTAAAATGAGACATCATCGCCTAGGGAATGATGTCAAAATTATCTAATTTTTCTGCCATAATCTCAAAAATTGATCATAGTGCATAGTTCCACGAAGTTTCCTAACGAGGGGATGCGAGGACGGATTTATGGGACGAGGGGACGGGTGGCTTAAGTTTGGCGACAACGGGGGGTGGTGGGGGAGCGGTGCAAATACATATAGTCTAAATTCTAATCTTGAAATTGAAGAAAAAACCTATAAAGCTACAACATAGAAAGTAAAATAAATTTGAAATTTAAGCATTTGATTTAAATGAAGAATTGAAAATTTAAACATTTGAATGAATCACAAATAATTATAAGAACTTTCAATTTAAAAATGAATCATGAATCAAAGAACGATACAATTTACAAATAAAACAAGAAATTAGAAATTCAAATAATCAAATGCATAGTGATAGGGCCTACCTTGTGGCTCAAATGATGAATTTAAAGAGTCTTGAGTCTTCTTGGCTTCTCTATCCTCTTCCTGATCTCACTTTCCCTCTCCTAATGCTCTCTCACTCTAGCAAACTTATTCCTCTTAGTTTGTTGCCTCTACTTTTAACTCTCTACTTCACTCAATGAAGTTTTTGTGTGATTTGGAATGAGAGGGATAGGGCATTTTATAAACTTTTGGGAGGCTTTGGGGGTGGGCGTGGGACCCATTAACAATTATGGTTAAGGTGGAGGGTTCACAAACCAAAATCTTTTTTAAATTTAAAAAAAAATGTTTTTTGGCATCTACTAGCGCGGGGGACACCTGCGTGTTTCTTGGGGGGTTGAGAGGCGTCTGGGCGTCCCCTGGACATCCCAAATACCCCCAGATGCCCCCCTTTTTGAACGGATGTCCCCTCTTAGAGGGAAACGTCCCAAGGACTGCGGTGGTTCGAGGCAGCAATGGAGGTGTAGCAAGGGGACATCCTCGTAACGTCCCCACATGTCAAGGACGTCCTCGTCCCGAATACGTGGGGATTTTGGGGGAACGCGTCCCCGTGGAACACTATCATTGTGAGCTTTGTTGAGTAATGTCTAGGATATATTGAATTATCCACCTAGGGTCTTCCAGGAGTGGATTAGTGGAAGGGTTGAAAGGAATATAGTCACTCTCGACATCACTTGAGTCAATTTCAAGCTTGTCGAATTTGGATTTTGTGTTGTTAATATGTTCTCCAAATAGATCTTTCCGATGTAAGTGATTGTATGCACCCAAAAATTGTACGGTGCGACATTTTCGAAACGAGTCCAATGATGATGCAATGATCTCAAAAAATACGCTCAAGCGGGTCCCTCTGATGTTCTACTTCCTATTCTCTCCCTAGCCTTTCTTTTGGAGCCTTCCAAGCCTCTTTTCTTGGCCTTTTATCCCTTTTTGGCTTAATTTTAAAAAGTTTCTTAACAGGATGAAACTACCCCCTTCAAAGACGAAACCACCCCTTGTCCTGACGAAACCGTTCCAGCAGTTTCAAAACCCGTCATAATGGAAGCATCATCGACAGGGCGATTTCGTCATAACATAGGGCGGTTTTATAATCTAATGGGGTGGTTTTGTCACGAATAAGGGCAGTTTTGTAGTCGTCACCTGCCCTTGCCTTGACGAAACCGCCACTGAGAGTTGCAGAACCGCTGCAACAATTTCGTAACCCGTCATGAAGAAAGCATCATCGACGAGGAGGTTTCATCATAACAGAGGGTGGTTTTATAATCGAATGGGGTGGTTTTGTCACGAATAAGTGCAGTTTTGTAGTCGTCCCCTACAAACAGGGGCGATTTCATCACCACTTGTCTATGTTTTATTTTTAGCTTTTGGAACATGGGTTTTCATGTGTTTTGCATATTTATCTTCGCGTTTCTTGATTTTTCTACCTTGAGTTCACCTCCATGCTCACTTCTTCTCTTGTTTTATCTATTTTTGAGTCCCTCCTAAGTTTTACCACTAGTTCAGCTCAACTCAATTACCTCATGCAACCTCCATTCTTCTCCTACAAGTATTCCAATTTTAGATAAATTTTAGATCTAAATTTTGCATTGAATATTGATGTTTTCAAGCTCTACAGAACCCTAACCTACCTGTTTTCAGTCTTGGAAATGCTTTTGCTCCACCTTGGTCATCTTCGTGGTCATTCTACACAGATTTTTGAGAGAAAAATTCATACGAATCAGCAACCAGTTCTTTCATATTTGTGAATTGGCCCAGCTATTGTTCAATTGCTCTTCTTTTCAAAGATTGTATCATTCTTTCTTTCTTTCCCTTTCATCCTTTTGTCAAAGAGTTCCAAAGGTTGTGCTTGAGAAATTGAGGAACTAACATACCTGAGAATAACTTTTACTACAACAAATATTTGCTTACAGTTGGTCTCACCTTGATCAGGGTGTGGGTTCATTTATTAGATTAGAGTAGTTTGTATTCTTTTTCATTCATTAGATTAGTTTTCATTTAAAAATGCATAGATAGGAAAAGAAATATTTCTCTCTCCTCTCTCCTACACCAAAAATAATAGCTTAGATCTTTATTGTTTGCATCTACATATTAGGATCTTTCGAAAGCACATAGTTTGCATCCAAACACTACGTAAATTGTACGAACAAAACAAATCATTTTCAGTTTCAAAACAAATCATTTCAGTTTTTGACAAGTTTACATTCACAAGCACACATACACCTAGAAAACTCTAGAAAAACTTAGGTAAAAGAAAATTGATATTTTGGACCTGATCTCCTTCATTTGCATGAAATAAGAATGTTGTTTTTTTATATCAGAAAATCAGAACTTTGATTTCATCTTTATTCAATAGCAAATCATTTGGTTCAATGTGCAATAATTTAAAGCATTAAAAACTAGTTTCTAGCATAGTCACAAGGTTCGGAAATCTGAATCCGTTCGGGAAGGCAAAAAATCCAAAATCCAGAATTCTTGAAGAAATTCGAAAAAATCCGATCCGGAGTAAATACATATATATATGTGACCATAGTTTTATAAATATGTAAAACTGACAAATACAGTGACGATCATTAATAAAATACTATAAAATGTTAATATTATATGATATTTATGGATTCTGGACCTTTTTTGTGTAAAAAACCTAAAAAGTAAAAAATAAAGCAAAATTATTTTTTTGAAAAAAAAGAGGGCCAACCCGGACGAATTTATCCGGGTTGGCCAAAAAATCCGGATCCGGCGGGATTTTGTGCAAATCCAGCCAAACCTTGTGACTATGGTTTCTAGCTTGCACATGCAAAAAAAATTCAAAGTACTTGAAGGTTGTATTCCCTAGAATTTAGATCTGATTTTTGTTTTTGTTTGCATGTTAGAAAAATATTGATTTGCACAGTAGTTTCATTCATCTACAATCTAAAAATATTAAAAAAAAAAAAATCATTTATCTTGCACATAGACCAAAGCTTGCATCTAGGAAAAGATCTAAATCAGCATTTGCACTCTTAGTCTAGATTTCATTTTTTAGTAGCGCATGCATAAAAACACTCAAGAAAAAAAGAATCGTCTCTCTGTTTTTTGTACTTTCATTTCAGCAAGCAGTTCAATTTAATTCTATTTGCAAAAAACTTGCCAAAACATGCAATTCGTTTTCTAGTAGCTTTTACTTCTTTGCTTTCCGTACTTTCATTTCAGCAAGCAATTCAATTTAATTCTATTTGCAAAAACCTTTTTAAAACATGCACAAATATCACAAACATTTTAAACAAAAGCCTTGCCATGATGAGCGCAAGCAAAAGCCTTGCTAAAACCCTTCCAAACAGCAAGCACTTCCCTTACAACACATTCAACACAAGCTATACGCTTAGCATATTCTCATCCTACCTTGCTTTACCATTGGATGACACTCGCTGAGCGTCCCTACCCCCATAGAAAAAGTCCATTTCCTAGCGTGCCAACACATGTTCCAGTAAGTGCACTTCAGAGCGACATTGATTCTGAGCTCAGACCTCAAGTCTTTTGCTCAACCCATATCCCAGATCTTATCATTCATCAGTTTGAAGCCCTCGACGAGATCTAGGCACATAGCCCTGTTAGTAGGACCCCTACGTATTCTTCCCCACAAATAAATAACCTTCAAATTTAAGTCTTCCACATTCTTTTTCTTTTGTCCTTGGATCTAGCCTCATCCTTTTTCATTTAGGCTACCCATCATCTTCCATTACATCGGTTGTCTCGACCAGACCTCAAGAAGTCAAGTGCACACATTAGCATGTTTTCCGCGTGTACATAAATTGGTAAACCTGACATGAAAGGCATATCTCTTTATGTATCCCTCTTTTTTCTCCTCTCCACTTTTTTTTTCATTCATATTCCATGAGTATTATATAGTTCCTAGAAATGTCTAGTCAAGACATCTTTGAGGGAACCATAGACTTTGAAACCTATAGGAGTCTTCACCCTGGTGGCAAAGCCTCCCTTAATAGTTGGAACAACAAAACTCCTCCACAAAACGTGGAAGACCAATATCAAAACCACCCTTTCAACTCACAAACTAGATCAAGGATAGTGATCCAAGAGCTATGGGATCCATCGAAAACCGCTAGCAATCACCCTACCTCTAACATGTCCACCAGTGGAAGTGGGACCAACAATCACAATGTAACCCGACCATCTGTTAGCCTATAGAGTCCAGATGTCCAAAGTGCAACAAGATACGACCAATACATTGATAGAATCCACAATTTGGAAGACGGAATGAGTAGACTACAAAAGCCTTTGCATCCTTCTCCCAATAACCAAAACATTGCCAATCCACGGAAACAACACCCACCAGCTCCTCCAAAGGCTTGTAACCCAAATCAATCTATTGGTGGTCATCAAATCATACCTCTTGCAATTGCTACCAAAGAGGTCACCAGAACCAGCATTCCTTCTTCCTTGAATGAACTCATTTCAACCTTCGTGTTTCCTCTCATATTCCTACTCCAGCAATGACTTACCAACTGTCGTATCCATCTAACCCACCTCTTGTCAATTATGCATCAAACCTATATCCCTTAGACATCCTTACTCATGGCATCCCCAACCCCATTGCTCCCAATATTCATCTATCATATCAACCCCCTCCTCACAATCTTGTGGGACGTGTCTACACCTACACTCCTAACAATATGGTGGCCAACAATATGCTACCTTACATTCCTCTAAGTTACGTGCCACCCATGTATACTCCCCCTTTGCAAACCAATAATCCACCACCTTATGTTTCCCCAAGTTACGTGCCACCCACGTACACCCCTCCCCAACAAGTACCTAACCCTTCTAGCCCGCTTCCTCCCTACTATCACGTCTCTAAATCCACTCAATCAGATAACTACTTTCCGGCCTACTCTACACCATCTTACCAAGCACCTTTCCCTCCTAGCGGTTACGCAAGTAACCCATATCCAAGCCCACACCTTCAATCTTATTCCAAAGTGCCTTTAATAGATTTCAATGACATGGGAACATACACTGAATACTTGAAAGAACCCCTCAATCACAGTATATGAAGAGTTCTCTTACCACGTCCCTTGACCTCCACAAATTCAAGGCAGAAGAAGATCCTAACGTGCATGTCAAGGCATATGCTATTTCTATTCAAGAGCTCTTGCCTTGGGATGGGGTGGTTGAGAAAAAAAATCCAAAGACCCTTGAAGGAATGGCCCTCGATTGGTGTTTCCGCCTCCCTGAGAGGGCTATACATTCTTTTCGCCAACTCATGGCCGAGCTTGTCAAAGCCTTCAATATGAACAAACTCCTAAAGACTGGCATACGAGAGTTCTTGCACATCAAGCAAGAGCACAATGAATCAGCTGCCCATTTCATTACAAGATGGCGGCAAATCTTGTACTCATTTGCCAGTGCGTCACACATGGACCAAAGGGAAAAATGTAATTTCTTCTTACACTCCCTAAACAAGGAGACGAGAGAAGATGTACAAAAATTCCCATGTCGTTCATACAAAGAAGAGCTTGAAAGTGCTCTCAAAATCAACCAAACGGCCATTGACAATGGCCACAAAACCTATGGGACCAATGGCAAGATAGTCGTCCCAAACCAAAACAATGGAGGCTATCAAAACTCTAACCAAAACAATTCTAACAATCAAGGTCCTAAGGTTCTAAACAGAAACTGTAGTGCCACCACAGACGGCACCACAAACCAAAACAACAGCGCAAATTTAGTTAACAACAATCCACCTCAGCCCGTGAACAATAATACTAATGCCAACGATAACAATAATGGAATGAGGAACCAAAATACTACAACTGTTGTTCACATGGTTGACTGCAACTGCCCTCCTCGTAACACCCAATGGCAAAACTAAAACCAAGGCCAGTTTCAAAAACGACCCTAATTAAAATCAACGCTTTTATTATAACAACCAGCAAGGGTTCAGTCAACAAGGCCTTAGGACTATGATCCTAATGTATACTGCCTTTTTCATAGAGTCATTGGACATGACACTCATGTTTGCAGGGAATACAAGTTCATTCAAAGACTCCCTAAGAACCAACAACAAACATTTGTAGACATGGTCCTAGGGAAGGACAATGAAAACCCTCAAACTCAATCAACTGGTCCCATAGCACCTCAGAATATTAACTGGGCATTTATTAAAACCCCTTTCTAGACCACCAACAATGCACCATCTATAACCAACCACAAGGTAGCCAAACTAACCAACCCCCACTAGTTGGTAATTGTTGTAAAAAAGTAGGTGTTTCGATCATGGGCCTAATCAGGCACTTGTCTAGCTGTCCAAGTCAAATTAGACTTGTTCCAACAGGGCGCAGACCTTGACTAATCCTATGGCGCTCAACATTTGACACTCGACTGCACTGGCATCACTTCACATAAGGCGCAAGCCTCATGTTTTCCCCTGAAGCGCAACGGAGAAGGGACTGGGATCTGTGTTGGGTTAGTTGTGCCATGGCGCAACTCTATCCTTCAGGGACTTTGGTTAGTGCTACGATGGTTGTGAAGTCATGGGATGGAGGAAGACCGACTGTCTATCAAGTGCAAGCCTTTGGTAACCTTGGCTTAATGGCATTCAAGTGATTGAGGGGCAACTGGGTATTTAGTTGAGGGACTTAAGCGTAGGTTTGCGCTTAGTCGTAGGTATCATTGCGAGGCGCAAGGTCTTATCCATACTTAAAGCATTACCTATATCGGGCGCAAGGGTCCTCATTAGCTACAGGCACACCATAGACAAGTTAGGTTAGAAGATCACAAGGGCTCAACATACATACTACAGACTTAAGCATTCAATCCATTAAACATTGCACAAAGCTTTCATCACTAACAAAGTTCAACAACAATACATTTATATTACTAGGAACTAAGTAAATGCTCGTCTTGAGTTATTAAAATCCAAGAGGCTCAGAGGAGAGCTTGGGCATTACAATGGGGAGCAACAAAGGCGTCCCGAACTAACTCTAGGTCTAATGTCAAACATTTCGTCTGAAACCAATCTGCCAAGGCTTCACTACTCCAATCTTTTTCCCTCTTTTGCTAGCTAGACTCAGCTTGCTTTTATAGTGCTTCGGGGCGTCTTAGGTTCTTGAAGAACAGAGCACGCCGATAGCTTGGTTGGCGCTGGAGGTACTCATTCCGCTAAAACCACTACGTTGTCTTTAATGAGCAGTCACTAAACCGTGCACCCGCTTCCCAATGAAGATTGAGCCAAAAAGGAGTTAGTTAGCCGCCTGCCAGCTAGTGCCACTAGATGACAAAACAACAATCATGACAAGTGATTGTCTCGCGCCCAAGTGTCTGTTGCGTTGGCACAGATCCTATATTTAGATAGATTTGGGGCCCAACATTACCACATACAAAAAAGTTAGTCCGTCCTTGGACTAATCTTCCAACACCTTAGGTGCGCAAAACTCGGGCGCACGCTCCTAAAGTTCCGCTCTAAAGTCCTCAAAACCCTGGATTGCGATCTTGATTTCTTCTATGACGTTGTCTATTTTTGTGGAGGCGTCACTGAGGGTGGGCACGTCAATTTTCTCCAACTCATTCTGAAAGCCCTGTAACCTTTCCTTCGCATTGGTTACGCCTCCATCAAGGATCTCTCCTTGCTCGCAGGGCTTTGTTTGTAACGTGCAAAAGAGTTCTTCCAGGTTTTGCTCCTGGGTCTTGATCTGGGCGCTCAAAGTGTTGACCTACACCATTATCTGAGCACGCTTGGCCCTGCTTACAGTGTATGCCTTTGCCATCAGTGCGTCCTTCTCCCCTTTTGCCTTTTTGAGGCGCGCGTCAATGTTTGACACTTGGGTGGAGAAGTTGCAAAAGATTGCATCGACCGTTTATGCACCCTCTTCCAGCTTCGCGAAGAGGTCTTCCACCTCTTCGAGTTTCGCGGCGATCTCTTTCTTGATGTCAGCACAAGGATCTTCCTCTTCTCCTGGCGTTGATTGCACCTTCAACCTTGGGAGCATCTGCTCCACTAGCACACACACCTTATCGACCTCTGAAAAATTTGAAGTGTCGACACCATCTAGAAGGGATGGCTCGGCTTCCTCCACGCGCTCGACCAGTTGCTGCAATTTGAATCTTATGGCCTTGTTCTTTTCCTCTTCCTCCAACGCAATCTTCTTCCAGCTTGAGGCTCTAACATCGTTGATGAAGTTCTTGCGCGCTACCTTGGAAGCCATTCGGAGGAGGGCGTTAGCCGACCTTACTGGATTCATTGCACGGGGGTTAACAAGAAGTGAGTCCCGCCCTTCCTCTGGTTGGTCTGCACTGAGGATCAGCTTCTGTGGTGCCTTGAATTGAGGCTCATCCATATAACTGTCGAAGGCAAATGACAGTTGTTGGCGCGTCAGTGTCGTGGCGATCCGAGGGGCATATACTCCATCATGTCATAATCTTCGTCCATGAACCCCTTTTGTGCCTTCTCTCACAAGTTTGGCTCAACTTCCTCCTCTTGGACGGCCAACTCCGTCTGCTCCGACTCTTCTTCGTCGAAGCTAGTGCTTTCCCCTGATGTGTCTTGTTTCTCCAACAAGGGTTTTTCCTCAGACTTGTCCCTTTCGTCCGCTTCTTCCTTCTCTTCGACGCCAGCTTCGCCCTCTTGAGTCCATTGGATTTCAACTACGCTCTCTGTTTGCTTCTGTAAGGCGCCAGTATCGCCTTTCCTATCTCCAGGTGCCCCTTCACTACTTAGGCGCACCCATGGTGCGGCTTCCTCCGCTGTGTTGGTGGGGGCGCTAGGCGCATCTACTGCTTTGTCCTTTATGGGTTTCGCGCCTACGACAACCCTTTTTTCTTCCATTGCTCTCCTGGGCTTTTCCGTTTCGGCCTTCTTTATCTCCGCCTTTCTCTTCTTCACGATCACGGCTATCTTTTCCTCCTCGGCCCTTATCTCCTCGACCTCAGCTTTGTCGATTTTTGCCTGTGTCATGCCCTTGGCCTTCATGGCCTCCCTTTTTTGATGTAAGTCCAGCACCGCTTCTATATGGTCCTTACTGAGGCCCATTTCCATCCATTGGCGCCTCTTTTCCTCAGTTTGTGGAAGCTGCGTCATGGATTCTATGGTTGGAGCGCTTGGCAGTTTTGCTTCCCCAAGCCCGACAACAGTGCCGCCTTGGAGAGCCTCATGAATTTCTTCAATGCTGGGCTCTTCCTTTGTTTCTTCTTCTTGGATGATCTACACTTTCGTCCCTCCTTGCGCCCACTGCACTTCTGCTTCCTCTTGCACCTCTTGCGCCTCCATCTCTGCCAAGGTTATCGTGGGCATCACGATCGGCCCCTTGGGCGACTTCTTTTTCTTCTCCCTCAGCTTGGGTGAGGCAATTCTTGGCGTGAAGACCACGCACTTCTTCTTTGGCGCAGAGGGGGTAGCTTCATCTTCGGAGGCGATCTTCAATCGAAGGCATTCTTGTATTTCCTCCAGGTTTCTCCCCGCTTCTTCTGAGGGGATTTGCTCGGTGCCACTGGTGCCAGCTCTCCTTCGTCGACCTAAAGGGGGAGGCCATCATCTTTTTTCGCAGGCGTGCCCTTCTTCCTTGGCTTCATCTCGTAGAAGAGCCTGTGGATGTGCCTAATGATGACTTCTCTTTCGAGGGGATAGATGTCGGTGGCATCTGAATTGTACTCCTCATCCCTAGTTTTGCCCCCTGGGCGCACGTATTGGTGTCTCAACCTACATATTTCAGCATCCACAATCTTTACTGGGATATCCACCTGCTGCACATTGGGGATTCTTCGCAACACCTCTCTGAAGTACTTGGCTGAAAATGCATAAGTCAGTTTTAGCCAACCCGTGCGATTCCCATTTGTGAGCACCAATTGAATGACACTAAAGTGTTTCATAACGATGAAAGTTGTCGTTCCAAACAGACTCTGAGGGAGTTTCTCTGGGATGCATCATTCTTCTCTGAATGCCTCAATATACCGCATGGACCATCCCATTACTCGAGCTTTATACTTTGGGGCGAAAATAGGGGGGTAAGTGAAGTTCTGGTATTTTAGCGTCGGGGAGTCGTGCGCTGGGAAGACCCATAGGTTGTCTTCATCACCATCGGGCACGCCGATTTCCTCCATCACAATCAAGATCAACATGGAACCCCATCGGAAGGTCTTTTTCGCCGTGTGACATTCGAGCGCGTTCTTGATTGTCCTCTGCGATGAACTTGGCGATTTTGAATTTCATCCCCTGCACCATGCGGTACATGATGCACAGGTAGGTCTTTGTTACATCTGCCTACCGACTACCTAGGCACAGTTTGGAACTCACCAGGCGCACAACTACCCTCATCCCGAGATCGTTGATGTCCTTGATAGAGAATTTGAAGCCTCCTTTGTAGTAACCTAGGAGCTTCTCGACCCTTTCGACTTCAACATCGTCTGCCATCATCTAGCGGATGTCTGCACTCGAGCTCGAGAGTCCGATGATTCGGCCGATGAGGTTTGCAAACAACCTCATGCACTTCTCTGCAAAGTAGAACCTATTCCTGTGGATGCGCGAGAAGTTCCTTCGGCTTTCCGAAACTCGACAACTCATACAGTTGTGTCACGCCAGTGGTTGTCAATTTGTCCTAGATAGAGATATCGAACAATGTTGCGCCTTGTGGAGTCTTTGCCCTCATGTCAACCAACCAGTCTTGTGCTAGGTCATTCGCAAAGTTGGAGGTTCAGTGGTTGTACTCTTTCAGGCCGCAGTTGTGCACGAATGATGCCCAGTTTTCTCCCATTAACACCTCTTCAGGAAACTGCATGTCCAGATAGAACATCTTTTCAAGCGCCTCTGGATCGATTTGGGCGACGCTCACCCCTTCTAATAGCGGCATTGTTTTCGCAGCGGCAACTTCTACTGCTAGTCGCGATCTCTTGGTGTCTTTTTGCACCTGTTGCGATCCCGAACTCATCCGCTTTTTCCCCATTCTGAATCTACTGGTGTTAAACTGTGGTCTGTTTATCTCTCTAAAGCCTTCAATCTTTGTCGATGCTTCACACAGTCACGAGGTCTGCGACTATATGTTTGGCTCTCGAGCTTCATGTGCCGCAAATGGCGGCTTCGGCATCACTTTAGTTTTTAGATACCTGGTTCTCGCCCAATTTGTGCCCCCTTTCTTTCCTCTGCCAATCTCACAGGGAACGCAATTTGTTTCTCTACACAGTCGTTCACTTTTGGCGTCTAGGGTGCTTAAGGTCTCGCTGTAGCAGGGTCTCCTTGGTTCGACTCCCTAGTTTGTTGGTTTTGCTCTAGTTGTCTGTTCGAAATTCAATTTAGCAAAAGGTTTGTAACCAGACGCAGTTAGTTTTTCCTTGCTTTATACCTCTACTCTCATCTACCGCCTTAATTGTGGTTGATTAATGGCGTGGCGACGCCTAAACTCCTTGAGATTCACTATGCCCCATAAAATCCACAAAAATCTTCTATTATTTGTGCATTCAATGCAGATCTTTGTGCCTCTGCCGCCACCTCATTAACTTCTTCTAACAACTTTTCGGTGAAGTGACGTGTAGTTCAAATGATCACTTCCCGCCTCACTTTGGGTGGATGCCAGCTTGTTCTAACGATCTTCTCCTGCACTTTGTTCACTTGGCGCGACCCTCGCCTTCAATATGGTAACCTAGGCGCAGTGCCTCACATGTGCGCGATTCAGCGTCCTCGGTCCCATTTCCTTTTCCAATTGCACTTCTATTTCAAACACGCTTGTCTAAGTTGGTCGATTTCACTATGCTTTCGTCTTCTTGCTTTTGCCTTTCCTACCCCATACAAATCCTTTATGCTGGCCCTCCAACGCGGCATTCGTATCTAATCTCTTGCGCACGATCATGTTGTGCGTCTTCACTCTATCTTGTGTGACTTTCTCAGTTCACAGTTGCTCTAAGTTCTGTGAGTTCCATGTGCGCAGAGACTTAGGTGCCTAACATAGGTGCTTAGGAAATAGTGTCACTCGACTCACCTGACTGGAATTATGCTTGGAAGCGTCGAACTAGCCCTACTGCAGGCCTAAAGATGCCTTGCTTCTTGAATCTTGCACACAAAGATCTGGTGCGCCTTGTGTCTAACCCTAGCAACTTCATGCGCCCATAACTTAGGTGTCTGGCCTCAGGTGCTTGGAGAGCGACCGTGCTCGACTCGCCCAGCTAGAATTATGTGTGAAAATGCCAGAAACATTTTACTGGCAGCCTCAAAGCACCACTTATTCACCTACCACATCAAAATAGCAAACAACACAAAAAAAGAACTTGTTTGGCTTGCGTCGAACTTTATTCTGGTCGCTCAATACAACCAACTCGTGACCAAGAAGTCGGTCTCTGATAGCGCAAGCACCATCATATTGTCAATACAGCTTAGATCGGTTGCCGTTGAAATGCCCAGGGAGCATTTCACCCGACAATGTGCGCAGCTTGCATGCGCCAGTCTCTAGGATATTGTGGATGACATATGGGCCCATCCACCTTATCTGCAACTTGCCTGGGTGCTTGATATACTTGGAGTCAAAGCAAAACAAATGCCCCTTCTGTTAGCACCTTGTGCTTTATATGCTTGTCATGCCAGAGCTTCTGGAACGCCTTTTCTATCTGTTGGCTCCGCTTTGCTTGGGCGTGCACCTCATCTTAGCACTCTAAGTCCTCCAGCCTTGCATTCAGTGATTCTTGGTCATCGAACCAACCAATGCACATGATGCGCAATGATGGCACCAAGAACTCCATCGATAGGATCGCCTCAACACCAAACACCAGTTGAAAAGGTGTAGCCTTGTTCAGGCGCTTGTAAGTTGTGCAATATGCCCACAACACTGCCGACACCCAATCATCCAAATCTTTGCAACCAACATTGCATATCTTTGTGAGGCACGTCCCCAGGATCTTCTTGAATGCCTCAGTTGTGCCATTCGCTTGGGGATCGTACGGCATTGTCTTGTGGTGCACCACCATGTATTCTATCGCAAGTTCTGCACAATTTCATTAATGAAGTGTGTGCCCCTGTCACTAGTCAAGCTGAGTAGGCACCCATAACGGCTTATGATGTTCTCCCATATGAATCTTGCGACTGTGACAGCTGTGCAGTTTTTAGTTGGTGTGGCCTTGGCCCACTTGGTGAAATAATCAGTGGTCACTAGAATGTATCTCACCCCTGTGCATTGTGTTGTGAAGGTAATGGGTCCAATAAAGTCAATGGCCCATTTCTCGAATGGTGCTTGGGCAAGAATGGGGATGAGAGGCATCTCATCCTGGTGGTTGGGCTTCCCTACGCACTGACATATGTCGCATGCCTTAGCACAATCTTTCGCATCCTGAAACAGATTTGGCCACCACAAGCCTGACTGCAACACCTTGCGCATCGTTGCATCCCCTGTGCAATGGCCTCCTGCTATCCCCTCGTGTGCCTTGTGTAGGATAGAGTCCCTCTCATGCTCCAAGACACATTAGTGCAAAACCTCATCTCAACCTAGTTTGTACAGTTCCCTGCTAATGAGCTGAAAAGGGGTTGTGCAAACTACGACTTTTCTTTAGTTGTCAATGTTTGGGGTGCAGATCCTGATGATAGAAAGGCAACTATCTCTACCAAGTCCTCAAGGGTGCACTGGATTCTATACAGAAGCACATCCGGCACATCATTGTAATGTCCCCTTTTTGGAAGTTAAAGTAATATTATTGCTAAAATAAAACGTATTTTTAAATACTTAAAAATAAAGGCAATTAATAGAAAAAGCACTTTATGTTATAAATTTCACTTAAGTTGGAGCATTTTAAGAGTCATGGGCCCGTAAGGCCTAAAGTGAAATTATAAGGAGTTACTTTCAATATTCTTAAATTAACTCTTCCCTCCAAATTGGGCGCTACACTTAGAAGAGGCTATTTAAAGAGGATGAGAGCTCATTTGAAAGATATGCTAATTTTGATAATTGAAACTCTTCATGCTTGAAGATTTTGTTGAACCTGCGTGTTCAATAGGAGTGGGCACTGTAACCCACGATTTGTTGCTGATTATACAACAAAAATGTGTCTCTAGACACCACTTTCGCTAAGGAGATATTGTTCATGCCCTAAAGAAGGGCGATTTGCCTCGAAAGGATTTGTGTAAAAGCTTGTAAGGGTTTCATGGTCTTTTCTTGCATGTTAAACTTGTTGATTATTTATATTATTTTTGCAAGTGGAGCGAACTACTTGAGGAGCTTGGATCTAGGGTTTGGATGCTTCATTTGATCTAAAAATTGCAAATTAAATATTCTGATTTTGTTTGCTAAATTTATGATTATTGGTGTGAAGTTTTGGATGGATTTGTGAAGGGTTTGAAAGAGAAAATTAAATAATAATTTTCAGAATTATTATTTAATTATTTTACAGGGAACTAGGTTTTTCAAAATTTCAAAGCAATTTTCGGTGACCTTTCCATGGAAGTAAAATTTTGATTTATGTTTCAGTGGAAAGCTTATATTTTTAGCTTCGTTTTGAGCTATCACTTGATTAAAAATTTCAAGTATTTTCGGAGTTATGGGTTTATGAAGTTTCAGCTTTATTTTGGACATAAAAATCACAAATTTCAGAATTTCGAAAAAATAATTTTATATTCTTTTTCTCCATATTTTTGTGCAGCTACAGTAATATTTTTATAATTTTTGAGTGGCTGGAAGTAATAAATCTAAAATTGGTGGACTTTTTATCCTCCAAACAGCAGCAAAAAATTGACGATTAAAACTGATTTTTCCTTCATTTTGTGGCATAAGGGGAGAGAAAAGTATTTATCTACGGGATTTAAATCTAAAATTTATTATTTATTTTCAGATTATTTTATTGGCAGAAAATTCCCTACAAAACCCTCAATTTTGGCATATAGGGTTTTTTGCATTAAATAATGATTTTGGTGAATTTAATTCTCAAGCTAGGGTTTACTAATTTTCAGATCAAATTTAAGGGAATTGGGGAAAAGCCCGTATTTGCTAATTCGTCCCATTTGGGGACATTACAGTGGTATCGAAGCACCGATCTTGTCTACCTGTGAGGTTTGGTTGCAAGCAGATAAAAAGATTTAGTGTTATCATGAAAGAAATGGAGAAAGAAATGCTCTACAATGCAAGTAGAAGACTAGGGGACCTATACCAACCAGTGGAGGATGTAATCAGCACATTGGAAGAAATAGAAAGAGGTTACTAAGTTAAAGCAATCACAATATGAGTCCATGAAGTGGGCGGTACAATGCTCAAAGACTTATTTGGTTCAACATGAACTCTTGAAAAACACAGATGAGGAGGTAAGGCTATTGGTTAATAATTGCATTTGTGAGATATTGAGACTAACGATTCAAAAGATTCCCTGCAGTGATGAAATCCTAAAGGAGATACTCTCATTGATGGTGGAAAGCTTCCAAGGTCTCATTGGGGGCAAAGGACATTCATGAGCTAGAAGGGTCAACATCTTGGAAACCATGACTTCACTCAAGTTACATAATTTGATGTTTGATTTAGGATGTGATGAACTTACTGTTCTAATGTTTCAACATTTTCTTGCTATTGCTTATAAGAATCCTTCCAAGAATATTATAATGAATATGCAAGAGATGATGATTATGACACTCAATGAAGGTGAAGATATTTCCAAGACACTATGGGCTATTGTGTTGACAGGTTCGAAGGTGGAAGAAAATAAATTTCCCATTGCACATCAGTTGTTTAAGAATGTTGCAAATAATTGTGAGGAGAGCTTAAGGCCTTATGAGGTAAAAAAGAGCAAGAAGAAAAAGAAAAATCAGAAGTTTGTGAGCAGCCATCATGTGAATGTGTGGAACCTCAAAAATCTGAATTTTTGGAGCAGCAAAGAGGGCTGCAAGTTGATGACAAAAAAGAAAAAAAATTAATGTGCAAGGATGCAAGGATGAGCAAGGTGAAAATATTTCATTAATTGACAATGTTTCCTTATCTTCTAATGATTGCATGCATATTAGTAATGTGACAAAAAAAAGAATCATGGAATCTACACCTTAAAGGAAAGAAAATTTAGATTTAAGGGTTGAGAGAGTTTGGTGGATGTAGCACCGATTTCACATGAGGATAGTGGTATGCAACTAGCTGTCTTTTCCAGAACAGCAACACATGAGGAGCAAATTAATGATGTTTATGATGCTATCAAAAGTTATGAAGGTACTCCATACATGTGCACACAAGGTATAGATGAAAGTGAAGCAAAAGGGAAATCCCTTGTGGTAAACAAAGGATCTAAGAATGAAGATCTTGCACCATCTTTCAAATCTCTATTAGCTGATTTTCAGTTTGCTAGGACAGCCACTAAGGGTAAGCAATTTGACTATCTTCATAGCAAGTATTTCTTGGGTAAGCAATTTGACTATCTTCATAGCAAGGATTTGTTGTACCACCATCATACTTTGTTCTTGCATTGTGTTGATCATCATGAGTACTATGCTAATAAGGAAGATTATGAGGATAATTTGCATAGTTTGAATGACACAGAGGCTCCTTTATCTTCATCAATCGATATGATAGAGGGATATTTGAGGAGTATGAGGAAGAAGGATGAAAGGATGAAAGGAACAATGATAGGGCTGCTATGAGACATCATGGACAGCCATGTGCTTACAAAAGAATGTACGCTACAACACCAATGGTAAGTTTACATAGTTTTGATTTTTGTCATACTAGTATTGAGAGAGATGAGATGAGAATCGATTGCCAAGGGGAAGAGATGGAAAAAGTGGTAAGAAATCTGATTTTTTTTTAATTCAAATTTTTTGAGTTAACAAAACTAGTTCAGCCACATAAAAGAGGAAAAATTTGGCACTTTCAAGGCACGCTACAGCCCATGTTGGGGAAACTTTGTACCAAAGTGCATTCTGAAATTTGTCACACAAGAAAAATTGAATTAACATGGCAAGTACAGCAGTATATAAAAAGAGATAAAACTCGATATTGGTGGGGTTTGTTTGATGATGCATCCATGTGTGAAGAAGCTAACAAAGGGCAGCCAATAAGAGGACATTCATTTTACATAAAGGGATTCCTACCAATGAGTTTAGGTGATTGTGTTATACACTTGCAAGGTATGTTTTCCAATTTGGTTAAGCTCGTTTCCTTTATACCAATGGAAGGACTATATTTACAAAATAAAGAAGGATTTGTGGTATAAAAAAGGTCCTGGTACATTTTGGAATGCACACTATAAGAGCACACATCCTCTAGTGTTTTTCCATGAGATGAATTTAAATTATGGGCAGCCTTGCTAGGCATATTAATTTGGTTCAGTTTTGCAATTCTAATCTTCTTCATGTAAAACATAAGTCCATAATGGTTTGTAGGGAAAAACATAAGGTAGATCCTATTGCTTGTGTATGCTACGAAGATTTTCAGTTTGCAAACAAAAAGAAGAATGTTCAGCTCACTAAATTCATATTGGGATACGAACAAAGCAAATTTGATATTGCTGCCCCTAATTTGGAAATTCAGTTTAGTATGGTTGGTACATGTGCAAATATCAACAATTATGAGGGAAAGGATTCAATGCAAATTCTTTCAAGGTATAATGTTGCTGTATTTTTGTTTAATATCATGATTAACACACTAATTGTGCCCAAAAAAAAGGGATTGACATGGAAGGAATCAATTTTTATGTGTTGGTGACATTTATGACTAAAAATAAGAAATTTTCAGCTCTCTTATTGTGGTCACAAAAAGGCTGTTCAAGGATTCTTGATCATAACAGCTGCTGCAAATTAATTAGGACTGTTGATTGCAAAGGGGATAGCCCTCTTATCACTTCTATTTCAATCATTAAAGGTCACTCAACCACATGGGAAAAGGAGTTTCATTTTGCTAGTAAAGGGGATTTTGTTTTTATTGTTCCAAAGAGGTTTCCAATCATTTTCAAACCATTTTTAAGGAAAAAGAAACAAGATTACAACAGTATACAAGCCAGCATGTTTGAGATTTGGAACTTCTTAAAAAAAATGGAATTCATGAGAAGATTACAAACAAGAGAAGAGAATCTAACGTCATGTCAACAAGGCATGAAGATGAGATCATAAAAGTGTTGTTAAACACTATACTTTTCTCTAACATATTTGTTCTGTGTGTAGGTATGAAAAGACCTTGAACAAGAAAAGAGGTTGTAGAAATTTTGGATCAGCCAAAGTACATCAAAGGCATGAGTTTGTGTTGGCAAGAGATCTCACATTTGACTGGCACCAGATCAAGGCTTTGGGGTTACTATATCATGTCTTCTCTCTTGGACATGGTTCTTGGGCATATGAACTTGCATTTGCTTGAAGGCAAGTAAATTTGGGGAGTGTAATGTCCCGTTTTTGAAAGTTAAAGTAATATTAATGCTAAAATAAAAAGTATTTTTAAATATTTAAAAATAAAGGCAATTAATAGAAAAAGCACTTTATGTTATAAATTTCACTTAAGTTGAGGTCTTTTAATGGTCGTGGGCACATAAAGCCTAAAGTGAAATTATAAGGAGTTACTTTCAATATTTTTAAATTAACTCTTCCCTCCAAATTGGGTGCTACACTTGGAGATGGCTATTTAAAGAGGATGAGGGTTCATTTGAAAGATATATTAATTTTGATAATTGAAATTCTTCATGCTTGAAGATTTTGTTGAACCTGTGTGTTCAATAGGAGTGGGCATTATAACCCACAATTTGTTGCTGATTATACAACAAAAAAGTCTCTTGACGCCACCTTTGCTAAGGAGATATTGTTCATGCCCTAAGGAGTAGGGCGATTTGCCTTGGAATGATTTGTGTGGAAGTTTGTAAGGGTTTCATGGTTTTTTCTTACATGTTAAGTTTGTTGATTATTTATATTACTTTTGCAAGTGGAATGAACCACTTGGGAAGCTTGGATCTAAGATTTGGATGCCTCATTTGATCTAAAAATTGCAAATTAAATATTCTGATTTTGTTTGCTAAATTTCTAATTATTGGTGTGAAGTTTTGGATGGATTTATAGAGGGTTTGAAGGAGAAAATTAAATAATAATTTTCAAAATTATTATTTAATTATTTTACAGGGAACTATGGTTTTTAGAACTTCATAGCAATTTTTGGTGACCTTCCCATGAAAGAAAAATTTTGATTTATGTTTCATTGGAAAGCTTATATTTTTAGCTTCGTTTTGAGCTATCACTTGATTGGAAATTCCAAGTATTTTCGGAGTTATGGGTTTATGAAGTTTCAGCTTTTTTTTTAGCATAAAAATCACAAATTTCAGAATTTCGAAAAAAATAATTGGATTTTCCTTTTCTCCATATTTTTGTGCATCTATAGTAATATTTTCATAATTTTTGAGTGCCTTGAAGTGATGGGTCTAAAATTGGTGAAGACATTTCATACTCCGAACAGCAGCAAAAAATTGGCGATTAAAATTAATTTTTCCTTCATTTTGTGGCATAAGGAGAGAGAAAGGTATTTATCTAAGGGATTTAAATCTGAAATTTATTATTTATTTTCATATTATTTTATTGGCAAAAAAATTTCCTACGAAACCCTCAATTTTGGAATCTAGGGTTTCTTGCATTAAATAATGGTTTTGGAGAATTTAATTCTCAAGCTAGGGTTTATTAATATTCAGATCAAATTTAGAAGAATTTGGGGAAAAGCCCTTATTAATTCGTCTCATTTGGGGACATCACAATCATCCTCAATTGGCATTGCTGCATCGCCAGTCTATACGAAACAAATGGTCTGGGCCCAAGTTTTGTTTTCTCGGTTTGACGACAACAGAGAACTAGAATTCTTGAAACATAATGATCCATCTACAAATGCACCCATGGAGAACAAGCTTATTCACGAGGTACTTAAGCGCCCCGTGATCTGTGAAAAAGATTAATGGGGTGGCCAACAAATATTGTCTAAATTTTTGCAGGGTGCAGACCATGGCGAGCGCCTCACGCTCAATTGTGGTATAGTTCTACTCTGCCTTTGTTAATTTTATGCTGGCAAAGGAAATGGGATGATCCATTTTGCCTTTGCCAGGCTGTGCCAAGATTGCGCCAATTGTAGAGCCAGAAGCATCGACATGGACGTGGAAAGGGGTCGTCCAATCAGGGAATTGCAAGATAGGTGCACCAGCTAATCTGAGCTTTAGGGTCTCAAAGACATGCTCTTCCGCCTCGCCCCAGTAGAATGGGCCATCCTTGCGCAAGAGTTCTTCTAGCGGCGCCGCAATCTTCGGATAGCCCCTTATAAATTTTATATAATATCCACAGTGGCCAAGAAAGGCACAAACGTCTTTTTGTGTGGAAGGAGTTTGGAGCTGAATGATGATCACAATCTTCGTTGGATCAACGAGCAAACCATCTTTACAGACGATGTGCCCGAGCAAGGTTCCAAATGGTGTTGCGAAGACGCACTTCTTCAGGTTCAGGGATATCTGAAGCTCCCTGCACCTCTCAAACATTAGGCGTAGGTTGTCACAATGGTCCTTGACGAGGCCATACACCGTCCAATCATCTAGGTAAACCTGGAGGAACCTGTAAATGAAGTCTTTGAACGCGGTGATCACCACTCTAAAGAACACGGCTGGCGCATTCTTGAGTCCAAAGGGCATCACGTTATAAGCAAAACAACCCCATTCAATTGCAAAGGTTGTTTTGGGCTTGTCCTCTTCAATCTAGACTTGGTGGTATCCAGAGAACCCATCAATGAAGGTGTAGATTTCGCACCCTGCAATGCCTTTCAAGACTTCGTCGGTGAACGAAGTTGGGAAGGGTCATTGACGCAAGCAGCGTTCAGCATTCTATAATCGACGCAAATGGGAATGTGCCCATCCTTCTTGAATGCTTATTACCATCGGGCTCACCCACTCGGACTCATGCATAGGGTAAATGACCCCTGCAGCCAGCATTGCATTGATCTCTATTTTGACCTTGGCGTGGAGGTTGGGATTCATCCTATAGGAGCGCTTTTTGACCGGTCTTGTGCCATCGATTAGCTTTATGCTCATCTTCCCAAGGCATGGGTGGGTGCCCTTCATATCCTGATAAGCCCTAGGGAACAAGTCTTGGAATTACTTCAGGAGGTCTATGATGCACGCCAGCTCTGCGTCAGACCAATAGGCGCCTCGAGTAGCCATCTTTGGCTCTCCTTCTGCGTTGATGTCCACTTTGATGGTCTTTAGCGGTGCGCAGTATGGTTCATTCTTCTCTTGGTGTGAGTCCTCGACTTGTCGAGTTCCCTCAATTGTCTCTATGCGAAGATGAGTGGGGTCTTCATCATGAGCGCTATCATCTACTTGGCGTACAAGCTTTCTTCTAACGGTCAGCGTTTTGCAGTAGCACTCCTTCCAAGTTTCATCATCTTCTTCACTAGAGTCGATGTTGAGCGTTTGTTCCTCAAAGAAAGTCGAGAGCGCCAAACCTTTTTCCCCGTACACATCTTTCAGGCGCTCCTCGAGGATGGCGGTGTCCTCGAACACTGCCCTCTGAATCACTTGCAGTGGGTCGACCAATTCCAAGTTCTGTGAGGAAAAGGTGTGCACAAACTTCTCCTTGAGGGCATCCCAATTGATTCTCTCGGCACATCTCATTGACCACATACCATGCTTGCGCCCGTGTCTTCAAAGTCCTATAAAAGGCATGCACCCATAAGTTCTTTGGGGTAGTCAGTCCATGTCTCTTCACATAGGTGCACATGCGCCACGGGATCAGAGTCGCCAAAGTATGCCGAGATATCGAAGTTCTCGTTACTCCTCTCGAATCTAGTGCAAATGGTCGCTTTTACCTCTGGCCAAGTTGGCAAGTTAGACCTTTGCACTGCCCACCAACGCGCGACTATGCTTCTCAAGATATGCACTAGTGCGCCCATTTTGTCTATCTCTTTGGAGAAGCATGCTTCAAGGTCATGGACATACCTTTCCACTGGGTTGCTCCCTTCAAATTTTGGAATCGCTGCAAGCTTGCCCTTGCTCAGGTGGAGTACCCTCTTTCCTTTCTCCACATGGCACGAGAGCCACCGTTTCGGAGCGCAATCAATCTAGACCCAGCCAGTCTACACAGGCTTCGGCGCCTTTGCACGCACCAAGTGGCATTTATGACCAGTGGCCTCATAAGCCTCTTCAACCCATCTATCACAAGTGACATCGATGGTGTCTAAGGCTGACTGCCCATCCTCCCAAGAGAAAAATCCTTGATTAGAAGGGTTGAGATTCTCGACGCCTTGCGTCATGATGTTATATATATGGTTGATCTCATCCTCCTGATCAACGCTCTCCACATAAGGGGGTCCTTAGTCACTTGAAAGGGTAATCACTACCCTTTCCTTGCCATTTTGAAGGTCATATATCGCTTCTAGAAGCACATATCTGCATTGTTGGCGTAGCACCATGGCCTTTCTAGAAGCGTTGGATAGTTATCCTGTTCAGCCAACTCGATTACCTCTAAGCGTGGAATTCGGCACCCATAATATCTACAATGGCACCCTTCAGAATTCCGATCGACTACGCTCAGGTTTTGTTGGCCATGAAGAGTACATGGGGAGAAGAACTCAAGGCTGGCCTACCCATCTTTTCCCATGCGTTCTTAGTCAGGATATTGACCTCAGCGCTTGTGTCGATAAGGACCTTGCAGACGAACCATCCATCAATGGTGGCATTCACCAGGAGTTCTTGGTCATACTCCGTGTTCTGTGTAACCCTGACCTCTCACGCCCTTTCCATGCATGGCATGGTGACTTCCACTGACTGTTGTCGTGCATGTTCTAGAAGCAAGTTCTTTAATAGGGGTTGCATCCCTTCTATTTGTAGGAGGCGCAAGATCTCCGTCAGCTCTTGCACTTCAACTTCCTAGCCATCCTGCTTTTTGCAAGAAGCGGTAGCCTACGCCTCTAAGTCTCATGCCAGTTGGAGCTCTCCTTGCAGGTTCTAGATCACACTCATGGCTTGCTGTAATACGTCTTTTTTGGCATGCAGGGTCTGGCTAAGGTGAGGCTTTAGGTTCTAGCTGTGTAATGCGCTTAGTGCGGCTCGACATCCCGTATTCCAAGCATAACTCCAGTATTGGCGCAACTGGCAATTGGGTGGCAAGTCCACTCTAAGTAGTTGCCTGCACTTTGATTGACTCCGAGCAAGTTGGTTGCGCCTTTGCAGCCCATTTCGCCTCTTTAGACTCGAGCCTAATCATCCCTGCACCCTTGTCGGCGTTCGCCCTGCCTTAATTCAGCTTTATGTGCAAGTCGAGGCGTTCCTCAACAATACCCACACGGATGCATAGGGTAGTCGCGTTGATAGTGCTCGATCGAATCACACTTGTAACATGATCGTGGTGGGAACCTTCGTCGACCACGTCCACCACCTTGCCCTCTGGCGCCTCTTTGCATCCCATAGCTTGCATTCTGTTGGTCATAACCCTCATTTCCTTGGGCTCCTTGCCCTCTTGCTACTGTCGTTGCTTGTCATGCGCCTCTCCCCATGTTCTCACGCATCTCATCGATTACGCAGCAATCAATCGTGTTATAGGTATAAACATCGCATAACCGGCAATAGATTGTTGTGCTAACCTAACTGGTGCATTGCAACAAGGGGCAGTTGTGAACATCGTGCGCCTCGCAACAAACTTCACAGTTGAGAAGTGTGTGCACATTCCTTCACGGGCACTTGTTTCTATTATGGCCTTCCGTCTCACAATCGATGCACCACAACCCGCTTCGAGTGTCTTGTGACGAACTAGCGGTTAGCTTTTGTAGTTGGGAGGCCATAGACACAATTTGCGCCTCCATGAAAGGACTAATTCTTGTATTGGCGCTCCCCACCGCCTCGGCTCTAAGCGCGGCCTCAAGCGCTTCTCGAGAGTCTGTGAATGATTTCACGAATAGCGCCCTTCTAAATGGTAAAAGCAATCCTCCAACAAACCATTGTGCATGCTAGGAGGGGTGAATATCGTAAGGGAGCTTGGAAAGGAGAGTCTTGAATCTAGCATCGTACAAGCGCATGCTCTCTGATAATCCCTTGTTGATCCCCTTGAGCGCAGCGATGCTCTGCTGCTCAAACTCAAGTATATCGAACTCCTTCAAGAAGGCTTCCTTCAAGGTGTTATAATCAACCATAACCCGGTTAGGATCAAAACTTATTATACCAAGTATGGATGCGATCAAGCAAGGTTATCGCAAATTGGGTTGCATTGCTCTCAGACTGGGTTATTCCCAGAGCATGCCATTGTAATTCACACTTGAGCACATGCTCTGCAACATTCTCCACGCCTCGATACTCAAGCAGACGCATGGCCATCTCGTAATAAATCTAGGGTGGGGGAGCAGCGGATGTCTGAGGCACTTGTCCCCCCCAATACTTGTCCTAACGTTGGTCCTCCAAGGCCTCTAGCCATTAGGCTGGGCATTGGTCCCGTGGTTACTATTGGCGCCGTAGAAGATGATGGCGTCGTATTATCGACTAATGGCGCAGGGCCACTTCCTCCATGTTGCCCAGGGTGCGCAGCCGACATTGGTTGGACTGGGGTGCTTGCGCTCATGTTCTGTCTAGTTGGGCTAATGCCTCGAGGTCTAGAGGTATCTTCACTTACCTCCTTGTAAGGGATAACTTGTTCAATCACAAAGTTCTGGTCCAAATCTACAAAACGATCAAAGTGTAAGTTGACAACGGGGTCAGTTATCAATCTTTTGTTTTCCTGTGGGGGATCCAGCGAATGAGCTCGCACTGCAAGTTCAAAGGGGGTAGATGCATCCAATGCATCTCCAATGGTCAATTTCTGTAGGGACCCCGAGCACTCACCTTGCAACTATGGAGCTTGTTCCAAGGCTTCAAGGGTTCCTTCCTCTGGGCACTACTGCCATTCAAGAAATCCTTCCCCATGCCCTTCCCGCTCACTACGGGTCCTCTCGACACTTCCAAGTTCCAGATCTTCCATCAACCCATGCCTCCTCTTTTTATAAACCTGTCTCCTGAGCTCTCAATTGTCAATCTGCTCGTCCCCTTCCATTACGCCTCACCTACACGTCCCTT
This sequence comes from Torreya grandis, assembly GCA_037957365.1. NCBI lineage: Eukaryota > Viridiplantae > Streptophyta > Pinopsida > Cupressales > Taxaceae > Torreya > Torreya grandis. The sequence goes on from JARHVA010005092.1 coordinate 668,374, forward strand.
TCTTCCCCGTTGCACTACTCATACGCGAGAGGACTTTAGCCTTCCATCCTCACAGTCTCAAAGTCGTAGTCCACCATCAGCTTCTTGAGTTCAGTGCCAAGTTCTTTCACAAACGCGCCTCTGGGTTCGTGCAAGAACTGATATCTTGCTTCTTCAGGGCAGGAGTACATCGATATTGCGAATTCAAGCATGTAGTTGTTCAGCGCCCCTTGCCACCATTTGTCTGCAGCTTTGGTCCAAGTGGCGTCTAAGTTCTCAAGCCTCTCTAGGCGTTTTTTCGTCCACTCAAGGCGTTGTCCATAGCTTCAAATTTTGGGTCACATACGCAGCCAACCATCGGTACACTTGCTCCAGTAGTTCGCAAAAGAAAACCTCGTACAGGGCATCATACAAGTGGTTCTGGACCCAGTTCCTTGGGTTATGTCCTCTACAAGTTGGATGCCTCAATGCAAAGTTGTCTTCCACTCGCTCCAGCCAGCGCTCGATGTTCTCAAGGGAGAGTCAAAGCATTGTTCTGGTGCACCATTGCAGCAACAAAATTCAACAGGTCCCGACAACAAAAGCAAAATGTTGTAGAAAAGTAGGTGTTTTCGTCATGGGCCTAATCAAGCGCTTGTCTAGCTGTCCAGGTCAGATTAGACTTGTTCCAACAGGGCGCAGGGTTTGACGAATCCTATGGCGCTCAACATTTGATACTCAACTACACTGGCATCACTTCACATAAGGCACAAGCCTTATGTTCTCACCCGAAGCGCAACGGAAAAAGGACCGGGGTCTGTGTTGGGCTAGTTGTGCCATGGTGCAACTCTATCCTTCGGGGACTTTGGTTAGTGCTACAACGGTTGTGTAGTCATGGGTGCAAGCCGTCCTGGGCTGGGGGAAGACTGACTATCTGTCAGGTGCAAGCCTTTGGTAACCTTGGCTTAATGGCATTCAGGGGTTTGAGGGGCAACTGGGTATCTAGTTGAGGGACTTAGCATAGGTTTGCACTTAGTCACATGTATCATTGCGAGGCGCAAGATCTTACCCATACTTAAAGCATTTCCTATATCGGGGGCGGGGGTCCTCATTAGCTACAGGCACGCCATAGATGAGTTAGGTTAGAAGATCGCAAGGGCTCAACATACATACTACAGACTTACGCATTCAATCCATTAAACATTGCACAAAGCTTTCATCATTAACAAAGCTCAACAACAATACATCTATATTACTAGGAACTGAGCAAATGCTCATCTTGAGCTATTAAAAGCCTAGAGGCTCACAGGCGAGCTTGGGCATTACAATGGGGAGCAACAAAGGTGTCCCGAACTAACTCTAGGTCTAATGTCGAACATAGCATCTAGAACCAATCTGCCAGGGCTTCGCTACCCCAATCTTTTTCCCTCTTTTGCTAGCTAGACTCAACTTGCTTTTATAGTGCTTCGGGGCATCTTAGGTTCTTGAAGAACGGAGCACGCCGATTGCTTAACTGGCACTGGAGGTACTCATTCCGCCGAAATCACTATGTTGTCTTTATTGAGCAGTCATTGTCCCATGCGCCCACTTCCCAATGAAGATTGAGCCAAAAAGGAGTTAGTTAGCCCCCTGCCAGTTGGCACCACTAGATGACAAAACAGCAATCATGACAAGTGATTGCCACGCGCCTAAGTGTTTGTTGCGTTGGCATGGATCCTATATTTAGACGGATTTGGGGCCCAACAGTAACTCACAATGTCGAGGCCTCTAACTCTAGTACAATCAACCCTGATGTGGCTCCTCAATTAGGACCACAAGGAAAAACACGCATGATAAGAGTTGCGGAACTTGAAAGCAAGGAAGATGCGAACATTGTTACTCGCACAAGAGAGTATCAACCCACAACTCCTTACATGACATGTCTTAGAGACTGACGCCAAACCCAAACCTGTGGGGAAATGTGATTTAATTTCTGATCTCACAAAAACATTTTCCCATATCTCTTTCCTAGACCTGTTTAAAAACTCTCCTACCCATCATTCAGCATTACTCGATGCCTTAGGATTGGATCATTTAGCCATTGTCATACCTCCACCGCCGGCTCAAATCAATCATATTGATTTGGATATCTTCCCACCTGGACAAAATTCAAGGGACACTAGCTACTTCTTCAACTTACGGGCCCTACCCCAGATGCAAAAATGGCTATAAGGGGAGATCCAGCCTTGTATCTGCAAGTATATATTTATAACTATGTAAAATGAGCAATGGTTGATGGTGGAGCAGCTGTCAACATAGTCCCCTTTTCATTTGTTCAGAAACTCGGATACAAAGAAACTAATTGCTCCACTACTAGGAACACTTTGTAGGGTTATGATAGCCTCAAGTCTACCTCAATAGGAAACATCGTGCTTCAAGTCACTCTAGGTCCCATGACCGTGTTGATAGAATTTTATGTGATTGATAGAGATACAGATTACAACATGATCTTGGGTAGACCTTGGATCCACGGGATGAAGGCAATCCCTTATACCCTATTCCAACAAATCAAGTTCCTCCACTTAGGGAAAGCCTTTGTCGCTCAAGGAGACCCTAAGCCCTTTGATACCATTCAAATGACCATGCACAAACAACCATGGGAGTCTTTGGTTGAAGACAAAGACCCCCTAGCAACCAAGGTGGTTGTCTTAAAGAGGGGTGTTGAAGTTTCTAAGCACCCACTACATGAAGAACTTGAAGAAAAGGGAGTTGAAACAACAGAAAAAGTGAGCAAAGAAACTCCCGTGATGGTGTCAACCATCTCGACCCAGTCTATGGCTGAGATTATCAGTATCCTGGAAAGGGACAAGCCAATTGAAGGTCCATTCCATCCTTATAAGATTGGAACTTATACTCCTCACATGCCTCTTGGTTTAGAGGCTCTTAACATTAACATGTAAGACCATCACGTTGGCATGATATAACACTTGGGGCATGAAGATAAGCCCCCAAAGAGCCTGATGGTCCATATCTTCAACGTAGTCTCCCAACGGCCTATCATGCAAGGGCAAGTGGTCGTTTCGATTGTAGTTTAGACTTTAGTATAGATAACCAAACATTTCGTTCTCCCCCAGCCACACCAACACTCAAGGGAAGGATTCATACGTTAATAATAGGCACCATGGAAATTAGCATCGATTCTAACGATTACCCAAATATCCCCAATGTCAAGTCTTCTCTCCCTCCTGCAAAAAAAATATATCATAGAGAGCCACTCCTTGAGTTCTCACAAACTTTTCCAAGCACAATGGGAAAAACAAAGTCAACCATGTCTTATTAGCAGTATTGCAAGCTGCACCAATACATTTGCAAACCTCTTATACAAGGAGGAGACTATAGCAAATAGCCCAATGAATGCTCACAAGCTTTGGCCTTCCCTTATCTGCACATTGTGACAAGACAGGCAGAGCTAATCATGCCTATCAACGATATTGTGAGCTTCACAATTATGCTCGCAAATGTCCTATATACGTAGGAGACATTGTCCTTAGACTCGATAGCCAAATTGACAAAAAGAAAGGGGAAAGTTGGAAGTTCAGACTTAACTGGTTAGGCCCTTACCTAGTGCCTGAAGATTCTCAAAACAGAGCCTATCAGTTATGCACTTTAGAGGGCAAGGAGTTCAACAAATCTATGAACTATTTGCACCTTAGATGTTTCTACATCTAGTCATTGCGTTCTACATTGTCCTCATTGCATTGCATTTTCCATTGTACGAATTATGTCTTGCATATTGGATGTCATGTTTGGTGATTATCTAGTTGTCAATCTGCATAACATAAACTTTCAGAATGCAGCTTATCATCTCATTTCACTTTCCATATCACCTTGTTATCCTATAGAAAACTTTCTCAAAATCAGCATTACATTGGTTCTTGTCTTGGCTCTTACGAGCAGAGTATACCTCCCTTTCCCTACATCTTCTTGCAAAGGTTAGGAAATACTAGCCTATAGCCTAGTTTAGAAGTTTGTCCATGACAGAGTCTCCTCTTACAATTCACTCTAAGCAGAAAACATTAACATGCTCAAAAATAAGCAATCTTGCTTGCCTATCTTGGTCTTTGGTGATGCACCCTTGCATCTTATCGGTTGCATGGGGCCAAGATTTGGGGGAAAGGGCCTTACAAAAAAAAAATAGAAAGGAAGACACTCGTCTAGAAAAATAAAAACTCACATCTCTTTCCCGTCGCTAACCTTTGGTGTTGAGCCCTCGCATCTTACTAGTTGTGTGGGGTTAGCATTGGAGAGAGCTGACATTACTCGCCTACATCTAGTCTTTGGTGACAAGCCCATGTGTCTTTTAGTCACATGAGACTAAATGTAGGGGGTCGCAAAGAAAAGTAAAAAGCAAATGCAAAAGCAATATCAAATTAGAAAGTGTCTAAAAAGTGTTCTTCAAAAAGGCTTGCTTGTATGTCTATGCTGAAAAGGGTAACTTTATCCCATTTATTGATTATGTGAGGGTTAGTTATAAGCCAATAAAGTTAGTGTTTTATGAGTTTAGCAAGAACTACATTCTCCTCTTTGCTCGTAAGGATTAGGTCATCTTCTTTTTCCATGCGAAGTTTTGATTATGGTTTTCATTTTGTCCATCCCATGCATGTCATTTTTCCCCTTTCATTCATTTGCTGCAATTTTCAAGTGATATGTTGTGTAAATGAGATAACTCAGTCATCACCGGCAAAATCGTTGTAAGCACATTTATAGTTTCATGTATATCCACCGTATTACATCATTTACAGAAATTTTGTTTCTCATTTTCAAATATAAGCATTTTCCATAGCATTTATCACAAAGGTATAAGAGACATATGGTATATCATCACATGCCTAGTCATCTAAAGTGCATAAATTGAGAAAGATTAAACACAACACTTTATGGCAAGTCATTGAAATAGACCAGAACCTCTTTTATATATATATCATAACAATGTTGAGTTTTTAATCAATGTCTCAAATACATTCACCTCGGTAGAAGGCAAGTGAGTCAACCATCTCAAAAATCCTAACAAAAAAATGTGTATGTATGCGTATACATTTTAAATAGTGGCCCTAAGATCCTGCCCTCCCGCTTCAGTCATAAAGTCTTCATTCAAGACTCAAATCTAGCTATATGCCTCTGTGGGCGAGTGATCTCCACAAATGTGTGATAAGTTGGGGCAAAAACATCTTGTGCCTACCTACCCCGACAAGTAGTCCTACACTAAACAACAATTGATCCCTAGTCTACCCAGTCCCCCAATCCCATTTATGCAATTTATTTCAAGAACTAACGGTTCTAAGAACATAATTGATGAATTTTTCTAAATTGAGGCAAAAACACAAAAGCAGTGAAAACTAGCTTGGGCCCAACCCGCTCCACCTCTAGCTGGTATATTTGCCATCTCCTCTATGTGCTCGTCAATTCAGCTACTTTCTTGCCCAATTTTGTCACCATCAACCCAAAGCTCAAAACTTTCTAAACTCAATTTGCACAAATGGCTTCTATTCTTGGCAAGTTTTGAATATATAGTCTTTTAAAAGCAGCCATTATGATTTAAAAACTTTTTATTTTTAGCAGTTTCCTTTCTGAACTCATGTTTTGCAAATTTTAGATACTATTGTGGCTGAATTAACATGATTTGTGTCCAAACCTTGCAAATTTTTATGTTTTATCTTTTTATAGCATGTTTGTATGTTGCTTTCAATTTTGCAAGTACATGAAACTTGGCATCGGATTCAGTCCCCCGACGGGACAGTTCAGGTAGTATACTCATGCCCGCGTAAATGGTAAGTATTCTTATCTGTGTTTTGATTAAGCAGTACATTTTCCATTTTTTCATTAAATTGCACTTGATTCTTGTCTTTTGTTCGCAGGTTGCATGGAGTCTTGGTGGGCTTCGTTGCGCCACTAAGGTAAGTATCACTAACCCTCTCTTTCCCTTCAGCACGTCACTGCTTGAGACCACACCCTCATCAATTCATAACAAGGTGTCATTCTGAGGGATCAATATGTATGCACCCAAAAATTGCACGGTGCGACATTTCTAAAACGAGTTCAATGATGATATAGTGATCTCCAAAAATACGCTCTAGCGGTTATATCTGATGTTTTACTTCCTATTCTCTCCTTAGCCTTCTTTTGGAGCCTTCCAAATCTCTTTTCTTGGTCTTTTATCTTTTTTAGGCTTAATTTTAAAAACGTCCTTAACAAGACAAATTTGTCCCCTTCGGAGACGAAACTGCCCTAAAAGTTGCGGAACTATCGAAACAATTTTGTAAACCACTATGACGGAAGCGTCACCAATAAGACAGTTTTGTCATAACATAGGGCGGTTTTGTATTTTGATGGAGCGGTTTTATCACGGATAAAGGCAGTTTCGTAATTGTACCCTGCAAATAGGGGCGGTTTCGTCACCACTGCTCTGCGTTTTATTTTTACCTTCTGGAACTTGAGTTTTCACATGTTTTGCATGATTCTCTTCGTGTTTCTTGTTTTTTCTGCCTTGAGTTCTCCATGTTGGCCCAGCGCACTTCTACTCTTGTTTTATCTACTTTTAAGTCCTTCATAAGTTAAACTACCAACTCAACTACCTCATGCAACCTCCATTTTTTCCTACAAGTATTTCAATTTTAGATGAATTTTAGATCCGAATTTTACATTGAAGATTGGTGTTTTCAAGCTCTACAAAACCCTAGTTTGCTTGCTTTCAGTTTTGGAAAAGCTTTTGTTTCACCTTTGGTCATCTTCGTGGTCATTCTACACACTTTTGGGGAAGAGAATTCATACGAATCAACAACCAGTGTTTTGTTATCTATGAATCAACCTAGCCACTGTTCAATTGCTCTTTTTTTCAAAGATTGTCCTTTCTTTCTTTCCCTTTCATCCTTTTGTCCGAAAGTTCCAAGGGTTGTGATTGAGAAATCAAGGCGCTGCATACCTAAGGATACATTTTACTACAAATATTTGCTTCCAGTTGGTCTCACCTTGATCAAATTGGGGGTTTTTAATTTTAATTGTTTTTATTTATTTATTAGAATAGAGTAGTTTAGATTCTTTTTCATTCCAAAAAGGATAGATAGGAAAATATATCTTTCTTTCTCTCCTCTCCTGCACCAAAAACAATAGCTTAGATCTTTATTGTTTGCATCTGCATAATAGGATTTTCTGAAAGCACCATGGTTTCAAATCTCGGTGATTTCTCATTGTTTCTTGGCAAATCTTGATGTATAGCTGGCAGCCGAGATACCATGTTGTTTCTCGCGAGTCAAGAAGCCCTATTTTTCTCAACAATTTCTCGGCAAAAATCGCCGAAAAACTCCCGTTTCTCGACTAGGAAACAAAAAGTCAATGCATTAAAGGTTAAAAGTAAACTGCGAATTTTTTATCACAATTTTCTCGTTCCATGGTTAATATGCACTCGCAGTTCATCATTCTTCTTTTGCACAGGCCCCACACAGTAAATTGTTAAGTGAAAACCAAAAAACGTGCCCTCATATTAGTATTTTATAGTCATACATATTACAGTGCCCTCATTGCAGTTTGCAGTTCATCGTCCGACGCCATTATTGCACTATGCACAGCCGGCCAAGATTTTATTTATTTGTTTTCCGTACTTTCATTTCAGCAAGCAATTCAATTTAATTCTATTTGCAAAAGCCTTATCAAAACATGCACAAGTATCACAACCATTTTAAACAAACGCCTTGCCAAGATGAGCGCAAGCAAAGGCCTTGCTCAAACCCTTCCAAACAGCAAGCATTTCCCTTACAACACATTCAATACAAGCTATATGCTTATCATATTCTCAGCCTATGTTGCTTTACCATTGGATGACACCCACTGAGCGTCCCTATCCCCATAGAGCAAGTCCATTTCCTAGAGTGCCATCACATGTTCCAATAAGTGCACTTCAGAACAATATCAATTTTGAGCTCAGACTTCAAGTCTTTCGCTCCACCCATATCTCAGATCTTACCCTTAGTCAGCTTGAATCCCTAGACAAGCAATCTAGGCCCATAGTCTCGTTAGTAGGAACCCTCTATATTCTTCCCCGCCAAGTAAATAACCTTTAAATCTGAGTCTTTCACATTCTCTTTCCTTTATTCTCGAGTATAGCCCCGTCGTTTTTCATTTAGGCTACCCATCATCTTCCATTAAGTTGGTTGTCTCGACCAGACCTCAAGAAATCGAGTGCACAAGTTAGTGTGTTGCTTTCCACGTGTACAATGAGAGTGATATCACGAGTGATGTTTTGATTGATGAAAAGGAGTGTAAAATACTTTTGGATACCATTGGCCTAGCCGATGGCATCAAAAATTTTGGAAAATTTCTAGACATCATCAGTCGAGCCTATGACATCAATATTTTCTAAGATTTCAAAGATCGGTCTTTGTCAGTAACATTTGGTATAATCTAAAATTTATTTAATGACCCATGTGGGGTTTTCTAAGAAAGAAATAGCAAGAGGGTTATAAAGTGTGAATTCGATTTCATCAATGCTATAATAAGATTGAAAACAGTAAGGATCATATTGAAATAGATAATGAGAACCATAATAAAATTACACTCACACAACAACAGGGCAAACTTAAAGAGTAAATGGACTTCAATTCATGGTTTTAAACCATGAAAAATACAAAAAATTAAAAGCCACTAAAATACGCATAAAAACATGGAAAAAAATGCAAATTTTATTTCATGCCAAATAGAGTGCATGGAAAGAGAAACGTCCGAACTTCAATTATAAGACACAAATAAAGATTCAATGTTGCGAATTACTCCCGAGTTCTCATTAAGTATCAATTTTCCAGTCTTAGAGTACATATTGTCATAGACTCATTACTCAAGTCATATACAAAACAAAATTAGAGATTACAAAACTAATGTTCACCTTACTTTCTACATAGGCATTAAGTGACAACCTTACTTGTTTGGTCAAATTGAAAGGACAATCAGTTGTGCAAGCTTTCACTTCATGTCCTTGCATCCTTGTAAGGTGCCATTTAAAACAATTGATTCCTCCACTATTTTCATTGCGACAATAGTTGCATCTCAGTTTTTTTGTGTTGGGAACCGGAGTGCAATATGCCCATGCAAAATCTTTCTCTCGTGGCATGATGAAATATGGGCTGAAATCAAAAACACATACCTCATTGCTATTAGGGTTAATAAAAAATAAATAATAATAAACACACAGTAGAAGACTCCAATCTTTAGGTTTACCCAAAAAATAATTACTCTACCCTAGCAACCTCTAATATACTAAAAAATAGAAAAAAAACCTTGCATCTAGTAAAATGTAAAAAATAGAAAACTCTAACCCTAACCTTATGTCTAAGGATCAATTTCGAATGTGTACCACCATGCCTAGTTTGATTATCACAAAATGTTTGGTTCGATTTTTGCAATCATCCAAGAAAGTTTGTTTCTTTGTTGCCTATAAGTGAAAAAATGACCAAAAATCAATTTTGAGGGGTTTATACGCAAGAACCTACATCAAGTTGAAAAAAATGCCAGTCTTTTCAATTACGTGTTTTTTCGTAAATTCAGGTTTGAACTGATTTGAGATGATTTTGACCAGTTTATTGAAAAAGCCAAGCAACCCAGGTCAGAACGACATGACAAGGGGTGGGTACATTTTGAAAGCAGGTAACTGCGTGTAATTTGTGTTTTCTATTACTATGATAACTTTCTTTGTCAAATGTCTAGAATATCATCTTGTGCATATTCGTCAATGATGGGAAGATCATCTTTGGGGATCTTTGGCCATAGTATAGTTGTGAAAATGGAAAGATCATATTGGGGATCTTCATCACAAGATGGGAAGATCATCTTGGGGATCTTCGGCCATGTTATATTTGTCAAAGATGGGAAGATCATATTGGGAATCTTTGGCCATGCTATATTGAATGGTTGGAGTAGATTAAGATTGAGAAACATTGCACCATAAGGAATTGCTCTCAATGGTGTGCATGGAAGGGTGAAAGGAGCAACCCATATCAAATCTCAATGGGTTGAGATTCCCTAGAAGAACCCTAAGAGAAAACATGATTGAACAGATAAAAAATCTTCAAAGCTAAGATGCTATAAAATTGAATGTAATTGATGGTGAAGGTTGAACTTAGGAGCTAAAAAAGAAAAACGTGAAAATGACCCAACACAGCAGTGGGGTTAGATTCACGTCAGATTCATCAAAATATATGTAGGCTAAGAATGGTCAACAATATAAGAATATTCTAATATAAGAAAAGGTAGAAGACCATACTAGATCCAACACACATACAATACACCGGTCCACAAAGCAGTTTGGGGCTACAAACAAGGGTTGTGATCAAAGGAGGTTATAAGAGATCTAATAAGGGAATCTACACATATAATAGGAAGTGTAGACCTAACCAGATCCAAGGTGTCATTAGACAACAACCAAGAGCAGTAATAAGAAATCAAAAGACGTACAATGCCATTAGGTGGAAATTGTGAGGTATCTAAACTAGAGGAAACAAAGGTGTCATTAGATGGTAACCATTAGGTGTAATAAAGAGATACAACATGCAAAGATAACAAATAATAACAAGCATATACTAATCTAAGGCAGTGATCCCATGCAGGGGGCTTACCATAATTTTCTTTGTAGGTGCTCCAGAGAAAAATATGGAGCTATATGCAAAAAAAAATTGTACCATGAAACACAATTTTCAGTTAGTTGTTATTTTTGAGATCTCTATAAATAAATTTAGAAGTTTATTTATTTAAAAAAGAATCACCATATACATCCCTCCACTTGGCATAAACTCTACCTAAATTTTGTGATTGCACCTTTTCAATAGGGGCACAAACTCTCCACCTAAAAATCATCCCGCTCCACTTTTTATGGTGAAGATTGTTTTTATTCTTGTACCAAATTTAAAAACTTGCCATGGGACCACCTGCACATGAAAAATAGGGGCTGCAACTTCCTCCATAAGACCCCATCCTAAGCATGGAAGAGAAACAAACCAACATAATGTAACCACCAAAGCATGAAAGAAAGAATATAGGGATAGGATATTTATCTTGGATTGACTTGTCAGCACATATATCTCCCCCTTGGTTCAAGTGGCACTTTGAGAAAGATGGTTATAGATGAATTAAAGATAAAAAAAATAAGACATAAGTAGACCTTAGTTGGGGACTCCAAAGACTAGGTATAACTTGCTAGTTCAGCTTCTCTTCTTGATATCTTCAAGTCATTGTGCAAACTAATCTTTCTCGCTCATTAGCCCGAATGTCTATTCTGCTTATTAAGGTGGATTTGCATGCACGAGCAGAGTGGATTGGATATCTTGCCTATGAGAAATGACAATAAAAAACCCTATAAATATGAATCCAAACCCTAAAAGTCAAAACTCAAACTTAGCCAACGTCATTGGCCAGCCAAGTTAGGGGCACTACAAGAGATCGTCAGCCTGGCCGACGACATCAAGAAAAGGCAGGCAAATAGGAAGATGAGAGGAAGGGGGAATGAAAACATCGGAGCACAAGCAAGTTCATATCATGGCAAGAATTAAGGAGACAATTAGAACAAATGATCATGACAGAAACTCTCACAAAGCAGAAAGAGTCGGCCCACCCCGAGCCCAGTGTACTCCCTTGGACGAGTCACATTAACAGAAAAAGGTGTATATAGGAAGGTTTATGCTGACAATATTAACCCTGTGCAAAGAAGGAACGACTCCTGGGATTGCAAGCAATGAGAAGATCACACGTTTAGTGGATAAAAAATCCCAGAAAGAGAGGTTGCTCGAGGCAACCATCATATTTCCCCTTCCAAACCAAAAAAGAGCCGAAATTGTTCTAATTTACGATGTTTGCAAAAGTTGATGATCTTGAAGCATCTATTGAACCTCTTTGGGCGGAAATAAGTACGTGTTATTGATCAACAAAGACGAAAAGGAGCGTGTCTTGCCCCTTCAAAATCTTGACATAGAGTGAAGCAATTTGTGGTCCAAAAGTACGTCGCAAAGAGTTTGAAGACAAAGAAACCCAAGCTTTGAAGATTTATCACGATTTGATAAGAGTGCTCAGACATGTTAAATGATGCTTGGAAGGGAACTCCAACACGAGCATGGGTTGCCACTTGTCTATGTGTCTAGTAGTGTTTGGGAGGTGACTCAATCACAGGAGCATAAGACAATGACCTATCGGCGAGGAGGACCTTTTGCAAGCAAATCAACATCAAAAAAAGGAAATAGGGTATTACTTGAATACTCACGACATGTGTTTTTGCACAAGTGCGTTGAGTAAATAGGAGAAGGATGTCAATCCCACCTCCATCAAACAGACAAAAGTTGCCTAAATTTTATAGAGAAGATAAAGAATGCATGCAAGACAATTTGGATGGCCAATGGCCAAGAAGATGAATCCTTTTGCCTATGTGCTTTTCCAGTGATCCAAAAAGGGTGGTCAGTTATTGGTACGTATAGTACCCTTATAGAATTAGCAAATTGAACACCTGGACGAAACTGAAGAAGGCATTCCAAGAGGAGTTAAAAAAATTGTGCAATAATAATGAGATTGTCGCAAGATATACAACATGAGGTAGGTGAAGAGCAAATTAATTTGGGCATACAATAGACGCCTCAAAGAGTTCCTTGAGAATTTGGAGAAAGAGCTAGTGGATGATCTAAAGGAAAGGTGGCTCATCGAGCAACTTTCTCGAAAGTGGAGGAGAAAGATGAAAGTAGTCCCCCTAATGTCATACCAACAATCCAACCACCAGGGAATAAACATCAAGTGCAAAGAAAAGACTGATGCCAGAGATCGAGTGGAGCAACTCGAACAAGAATGATGGAAAGAAAGAAATGGCCTCAATGGAAGCATTTTGTAAACATATGATGTGGATGTTCCAAGAATTCAAGGAAGAATTGAAGTACATAAAAGAGATATGGTGTATTGTTTGTAGAATAGAAGGGTGTGCTAGTGCCAATTGCCCCAATAAAATATTTTGCAGTGTTTGTTGCACCATATAATCAAGGACTTCTCATTCGACATAAAGTGCAAAGGTGTTCATCAACATGGGACAAGAGTACGAGTTCGAACTCGAAAAGGATCCACCAATGGGCGAATCAAGAATCTGAGACAAGGGAACAACAATCAACATCAAAACAACCAAGATAGAAATAACAACAATAATTAAATCCAATATGACCCAAAAGGCAGACCTATTAAACAATGCAAGAAAAGCAACAAGCAAGGTCGATTCACATGAGACTTCCCCACGAACCCAAATGGCAATGGAAGAATGTTGCGTCCATCATTCAAACCAGGAAATCGTGACAACAATGGCTACTTGATACAATTAAGAGCGGATGTGAATATGTTGGAGTTGAAGAATCAGTGGCAGTTGTGACCTGAGGACAAGAAAAGAAGAATCAATACCTAACCCAACCATATAGAGAAACAAAGACTAGTAGAAGCTTGAGCAAAGTTACAGAAGGCTATGGAGGAAGTAGGAGAACTCAAGAAGACTAATGAAGCATCCACGTCAAAGATCCATATAACCCAACTTCTCAACGTCAGTCGAACAAAGCAATTTCAGAGCAGGTGCTACAAACTCTAGTCCCAGTAAAAGTTACAAACTTGTTCCAAAGTGTTACTAAGTTGCATGCTGTCATGACTAACATGACCCTCCTGACAGAGAAGACTGATAACTGGCGAGAAGGTTGTCAACCCCATGGTCTTAATGATCAAGAAAGGAGGGAAAGTTGCAGTCATCCATTTGGAGATATTAGGGAAGACCTTGACAGAGGTAATCATTGACAGAGGGTCGAGTAATAAATGTCTCCCAGAGTTGATGTGGCAGAGGCTTGGCAGGCCCACTCTATATCTGCCTACTTTTAGACCATTAGGAACGGAGCAATACAGCATAGAATTTTTAAGTGTGCTTGCTATTCCAAAGGTAATAATCACACCCAAGTTTTTATTATTGATTTTGCGGGTCATTGCATTGTGCAGCCCAGCAGACTATATTATTTGGTAGAACATTCTCATTATTACATATTTCATTCAGGTTTGCAAATCTACATGACACTTATTCATACAAAACAAAGCAGCATAGGGAAATCAGATTTTAAAGTTTTATCAATTTTAGTTTGACAAAAGGTAAGAGGATGGTCTTCATTATACACTTTAATTCACATCCTATTTTTGTCCATGTTTAAATATTTTCACCCACCCAACCCTACTCTTCATCATTTCCATTATCCATTCCCCTTAAAATGGACCACAGCTGGGGAAACAGGACCTCAGAGACCGTGAACTACAATCCAGCTCCCTAGTTGCATACTCGATGTTTACCTATGATCAGATTTTCAATGTTTCTCTACAGCTATACAAAACAGATTCTCAATGTCTATTTACACCACGATAAAAAGGATTTGGTTTACAGCAACACAGGACTGATAAGAAGAAGGCTCAGAGATAGACTAATACCATTCCAGTGGAACCTGATCCCATTAGACTATGAATTGAGGAGATGTGTTCAAAGGCAACCACTATCTCGAACCTTCTATAATCTATTCTCGAATTTCCATTCATCTAAATTTATTGCCATTACACTCATGTTTTATACTCCATGTACCCATGCAATTTTTTATGACTTTCTTATAATCTGATCTGCCAAAATCACTTCATTTCCATATTTCATATTTCATATAGCTGTCCACTCTTCTATAAATTTCCAAACAACATAATCTGCCAAAATCATTCAGGAAAAGCTTTACGGAAGATTTCTTAATATCAAAGCACAACCATAGTCATAATACAAGTTCATTTCCTTAGCACACACCTTGTTATGGACAGACAAACCACTTCATCCCACAACATGAGAGACAACTCCTTGCATTGTTTGGTGGAACATCCTGATAATTAAATGATTTTGTTTTTGTTCGAGTTTCAAATTTACATTGCATTTTTCTGTACAAAATAGATAGCAGCTTGGGCAAACCAGATTTCAGAGTTTTATCATTTCAGTTTGACAGAAACTAAGAGGCAGATTTATTGTTCTAAAGAAACACCCTATTCATTTAAATATTTCCAGCGCTACTACAAGGATAGTCCTAGTGGGGATTGAAAAGGAAAAAGAATTAAAAACAAATAACGAAGCACCAAAAAAATGTAAAATATATACAAAAAGGAAAATACAGAGAAAAAAAAAAGATAACCCCCCATCTGGTTGGGACCAGGGAAAAGGAAGTGATCCTCCTTGCTCATCATTCCATTCACTTATTAACTAATATAGAGCAACTATATTTATATTTTTCCTTGTTAAAAGCTTGCATGTCTTTGTCTATTCATCTCACCATCCATTCCTCTCATTTCCAGTCATACTTCACTTTCATTGTATCTCCACACTTCATTCCTACAGAGCTAAAGGAAACCGGCACTGGAGAAAAATAAACAACCAAACCTACCTAATGTGGATATGATAAGGTTGTATGCATATTGCAAGGAAGATACAAGTTCAGGAAAAGTGGCTATGCTTTTGTTTATTTATTATTCTGATAAATCAAGCCTCTGAATTTGTGTTGACCTCACTTGATCTCAAAATGTGGAAAAGCTCGGGGGTATGAAGAAAAACAAATATAAGTACTAAAAAAGGAAAAAAGAAGAACAAAGAAACAAGTATGAAAAAAGAGAGAAAAATCAAAAAACAAATGGAAAAAGAAGTCCCTATTAAATCTACTAGGTATACCCTGCCAGAAGAAATAAAGAAAGTGGTATAACAAGACTCTAAAATCAGTATATGTCACTAAGGGGTGTTGGGACATTTAAGTTGGGGGGAATGAATTGTTGCATGATTGACACCATAAACTCATCATTATTGATCATGTTTTGCTTGCACGGCAATGGTATTTTCTCATCTTGTATCTAACTTAACAGGTTTCAGGTATCTATGGGTGTTGCATGTTTCAGGTAGGTGGACACTCCACTTTAGCCAAGGACTCCAGCTTATTTCCACTATAAAATAAAAATTTAGCCCTCAGAATTCCAATCATGAGAACATGGACAATCTTCCTCCAATCATATTGTTTCGCACATTTCATTGTGCAGATTTCTAAGCAATTGGGTAGACTAATTGCACATAGGATATTCTTCAAATGCCTACGTCTAACGTGACTCATCTCAGCAGACATAATTTTTTCAAGTATCGAGCTTGTTTGACCATTTTTCCACCTACCTGGTTCGAGACAATGGTGAAGCAGATACAATAAGATCATATGGAATCCTTCAACTGCCTGTCACCAACATCAAGAGAAACTCCCAAATTTATTTCCATGACATTTGTGGTCATCTAGATCAAGTTATTATTTTTTATTAGAATCCCCTCTTTTCTGCTGAAATTCTGGAAATGCATTCTCATATTCTGAGCGGTTCTTGGGTATCCAAAAACATACATTGTATACCGTTGAATTTAATAAATAGCATTGTTTTGGCAGTCAACTTTGGTATGTTATTAATTATTCTCTTGTTGGCTTTGGGTAGTGTATTAATGAGTCTTTAATTAATAATTATGAATGGTTGGGTCGATGGTTGTGTTTTAGCTGAGAACCAGTGTGTATTTTGTCTTATATATAGCAAGATGCATGTTAGGGTAAGGACACTGATGTGACAGGTCCTCCCTATCTCAAGCAAATGTATTGTACACTACCTTATACAATAAAGTTGCTATTCTCAAATGTTCTTTTGTACTATGTTTATGGTACATGCTTATAATATTGTAATAGTATCTTCTTGCTAGTGTAACTTTTATAGCAAACATTTTTAGCATCCTTGCCTTCGCGAAGTAAGGGCAGGTGTGAGGTTGGGTGGAAGCGAGATGTCACAGCCCCAAAATGAACCAATTTTGATGATCAGCAATGGTGATTTTAAGCTATCATAATCTGAATTTGGTAGACATCGTGCGTAATTGACTACAGCTTATTTGCTTTTATCATGGATAACTAGATAATGATTGATTGATCATTATGAATTTGCATTACACTGTTGATGAGTAATTAGTGTATAATGCTTTTGTAATATCCCCTTCAAACAGGAAATATAGAAACACAAAAGCACTGAACCAAGAATACGATTTTGCAAGATAATTTCAAATAAGTAAATAAATCACAGTAAATCTCTTATCTGCCAATCAAATATCTTTCACTTATTCAGATAATTACAATTGAGTCTCTGTCATACAAATAAAATAATATGAAATACTCTGTCTTAAAACCCTGGCTTTTTGCAAATCTGGGAATGAAACCTGAATTCTGTCTCGTCTCGGCCTGCTGTGTCGAACACACAATCACCGGCGTCGGTCGATATACTGCCGACGTCGGTCTTCAGTCGGCCGATGTCGGTCACTGGGAATCTCTGTCTGCTGAGGTCGGTGTCTATGGGGATCTGTACGGACCTGTACGGTCTTCGTACGGCCGCCAATTAAGCACAACCTGTCTGTTTTCAACCCTGGATCTGAAGATATGTAGCTCTAATACAGAGGATATCTATCTGTATAATTTATTGAATCAAAACATAAAGAAATAAATACTTGGAATATCTGTAATAACTTCTGTGTGAAGTTATCTCTCAACCCTGTAACTCTGTGATAACTTCTGGATGAAGCTATCTCTCAATTTGGCAATAGATCAGCTGATATTTCACAGCCTCTGAATTGCACACACTGAAGAGGGAACGTTCTCCAATGCAAATGGAATCCTGGAACCCTAGGCTCAGTCTTCACAGAAGAATTCTTCAATATCAAAAATCAATAATCAATGCATAATTCAATAATGGCCTCCATGAGAAACCCTTATACCCTCAAAAAGATATGCTTGCCCTAATTAGGGTTTTCTTAAATTAGAATTAGGGTTTCTAATTTAAAATTAGACCAAATAATTAATATTTGATTAAATCAATCAAATATTAATATCTCCCTCAATACATGTCCAATCGAGCCCAAACGAAAGCCAACTAGAAAAATTATGCTAAACGAAGCCACGCCAATCTCCATCAAGACCTTCTAACCATTCTATCAGCTACGAGGGTCGCATAATAGGCTAACCATGAACTCCGAACATGTCAACTGAAAAAGGGACATGACAATCCGCCCCTCCTGAAATTGCTTGCCCTCAAGCAATCGCTGCATGATACACCCATCAATCCACCTGGATCCCAAATGTAGTCATGATCTGCCCTGCTGTCAATCAATGCAAACTCCATGCCATGTCCATCCCTAGTACTAAGATAAGCACCCCAACATCCAATCCATAAATGAAAATCAGCAAGCAACTCAAGCAAACTCCGTACCTGAATAATATCTAAATCTGGATTGTGAAGGCTAGAAAGAGTCATATCAACCTGTGACCCGACTGTAACAGCAAGCTGAGTCCCTACCACATGTGATAACTCCTGAACTGCACTCACCTCAAGACCAAGCTCATCCACCTGTCTCTCCTGTGTTGGTGCCAATGTGCACTCGTCATCGCACTCTATCATGTCATGTCGTATGAGCCTCTCCATCCGATGAAAAAACATATATCTGAAGCTGCTGCCCCGTATTGCCTTAAGAATGTGTGTCTTCCCATCAACATCAAAGAGGACCTCCATGTCCTTGAGACGAAGAGTAACTTCTTCAAATGAATGAAGCCACTTCATACCCAAAACTAAGTCTATATCCCCCATGTCTACCACATAATAATCAGCCTTGAACTCATAGTTGTTCAAGCGCAATGGGAGGTCTCTAATCATACGCTCACACCTAAGAGTGTGACCATCAGCTACCTTAACTCTGATGCCCTCAAAATCTTCGGTAGTGAGTCCACGCTTCTCCACAAATCTGGCATCTATGAAATTATGTGTGGCTCCTGTATCCAGAAGGGTGATAACCTTCTGCCCTGCCAAAACTCCACGGAGTCTGAATGACTCATCCGATTGAATGCTGGATAGGCGTGCCTCCTATATGTGAAGCTCTAACTCTGCCTCTACCTTAGGCCCTAAAGCCTCTGCCTCTGCCCCCTCAGAACTATTCTGCTGTTCGGAATCCTCTGAATCAAAATCCTCATAATATGCCCACATCACACGATTTGCCTTGCCCTTAGGCCTCAAAGGGCAATCGTGATGAATATCATATGGACCTTTGCAGTAGAAGCAAAGCTTCTTCCTACGTAGATCATTAAGCGTCTCACGATCCAAAGGTGGTGCTGCTGGATTGGCCTTTGAGTCATTCTTTACCCCTGATTTATCTATGTTAAAATCCGGTCTCTCTGTATCTGTGTTGGAGCACTTATGGTCTCTAGATGAAGAAGTACCTTTGAAGTTAAATTTATGGGATGGGGCTGCCATCTCCATACTACGCGCCTTCTTCATAGCTACTTGTAATGAAGGAGGATCAAAGGCTTTGATCCAACCTCTCAATGGCTCTATCAATCCTTCCATGAAGAGAACTACCAATCTACGCTCGGAAATATTGGGCACCATGACTGCCAATCTCTGAAACTCCCCAATGAAGGACTCCAAGTTCCCTGTTTGTCTCAACTGTGCCAGATCTCGAAAGTAAACCTCGGGATCCTTCCTGTCAAACCGCTCAACCAATCTATCCACAAAGTCCTGGTACTCTGTCACCTGGTTATGCTGAAGTGTTACCATACCATGGTACCACCAATCATGTGCTACTCCATCCAAGTGCAAAGTGGCATATTTGATGGCCTCTATCTCTGACATTGGTCTCAATGCCAAAAAGGTGTCAAGCTTATGAACCCAAGCTTGAGCTGTCATCTTGCCAGTGCCGTCAAAAGTAGTCAAAGAAAGCTTACCAGTAGCCTTCTTCAGCTCACTGAATTGAACTCTAGGCCTCCTATCCTGTCTAACTAATTTGTAGTGCTCTCTCCTCAGAGTAACAAAACGATCAAAGGACATCTTCTCCTGAACATGAGGATCTAATAAGTTCCACTCATCAGTTGCAGCCATGAGGGTATCTGTGAATAGGAAATCCCCTACCGTCTCTTCTGTTGGAGCCTCTGGTTCGTCCTGTATAAACGTAGGCCGTGTAGGTCTATCGGCGGTCCTAGAATGGGTCTGTTGGGGTCTCTGATTAATAGTAGCACTCCTGTTATCTCCTTGTTCACCATTCTGTCTATCAGGTGCATTCATCCCCCTTATCATAGTCATAAGTGCCTGTAGTGTCTGATTCATCTGCTGTTGGTTTGTCATCATAGCACGGTGAAATTCTCTGGTGTCTTGATCAGCATCATACCTGTGGCCCCTGGGTGGGCTACCCTCACGTCTGTCACTCATGATAATCCGCTGTTGTTCTAATAACTGGGTACCTTCAAGCAAGGCTCTACTGCGTGTGTTATACCTGTGCGGTCCCAACTCTTGTGGCTGCATAAGATTGTCACACCCTCAGGATGGCAGGATTTAGCTCTGATACCACTGTAATATCCCCTTCAAACAGGAAATATAGAAACACAAAAGCACTGAACCAAGAATACGATTTTGCAAGATAATTTCAAATAAGTAAATAAATCACAGTAAATCTCTTATCTGCCAATCAAATATCTTTCACTTATTCAGATAATTACAATTGAGTCTCTGTCATACAAATAAAATAATATGAAATACTTTGTCTTAAAACCCTGGCTTTTTGCAAATCTGGGAATGAAACCTGAATTCTGTCTCGTCTCGGCCTGCTGTGTCGAACACACAGTGACCGGCGTCGGTCGATATACTGCCGACGTCAGTCACTGGCGGTCCTTCTCTGCCGACGTCGGTCTTCAGTCGGCCGATGTCGGTCACTGGGAATCTCTGTCTGCTGAGGTCGGTGTCTGTGGGGATCTGTACGGACCTGTACAGTCTTCGTACGGCCGCCAATTAAGCACAACCTGTCTGTTTTCAACCCTGGATCTGAAGATATGTAGCTCTAATACAGAGGATATCTATCTGTATAATTTATTGAATCAAAACATAAAGAAATAAATACCTGGAATATCTGTAATAACTTCTGTGTGAAGTTATCTCTCAACCCTGTAACTCTGTGATAACTTCTGGATGAAGCTATCTCTCAATTTGGCAATAGATCAGCTGATATTTCACAGCCTCTGAATTGCACACACTGAAGAGGGAACGTTCTCCAATGCAAATGGAATCCTGGAACCCTAGGCTCAATCTTCACAGAAGAATTCTTCAATATCAAAAATCAATAATCAATGCATAATTCAATAATGGCCTCCATGAGAAACCCTTATACCCTCAAAAAGATATGCTTGCCCTAATTAGGGTTTTCTTAAATTAGAATTAGGGTTTCTAATTTAAAATTAGACCAAATAATTAATATTTGATTAAATCAATCAAATATTAATATCTCCCTCAATACATGTCCAATCGAGCCCAAACGAAAGCCAACTAGAAAAATTCTGCTAAACGAAGCCACGCCAATCTCCATCAAGACCCTCTAACCATTCTATCAGCGTACGAGGGTCGCATAATAGGCTAACCATGAACTCCGAACATGTCAACTGAAAAGGGGACATGACAGCTTTGAAGGATGGAAATTCATTGGATGTGTACTACCATTCTTATGGTACTGCATAGTCGATTATGTTGATATTCATTGATGTGTTGATTTCTCTAATAATGGTACTATTATCGTTAACATTATTATAATTGGCTCATGATGCTATTGATGAAATCCTTTATGTTGGTTTCACGATGCCCCACCCCCTTTCCATTGGAACAAGGGAAGAGAAGAGAGAGGGTCATTAATGGCGGCAATGGATCGCAACAACAATTTAGTATGGTAAAACAAGCAAGGACCAAGGGTTGTGTTGCATTAGTTGCATTGGCATTGATGAATGATTGTTGCAATCATATTTGGTTTCTTTTGAGGTCGATTGTTGTGCTTGATTGTGTGTTGTTACTAAATTATGGGAATGGTTGTTAATTCAAAGTATGGATTGCAATTTGTTTCGATCAACCTAGTAGATTTCTAGCAACCCTTCGGCAGTTGCCATTATTAGTCTTTTATTTCAACTAACATAGGCGTGTATGCATGTAAGTGTGTGTGCATGTGTGTGTGTGTGTGTACATGTGTGCATGTGTGTGTGTGTGTGTATAAAATTATGCTTGTAAAATTACATAAAATATATATGTAATTAAATTAGTACAGATATCTTATATATATCTATCTGAAAAAGGCCAGAAAATATCAATCTCGATGCCCCTATCTTGGATTTGTTTTGTCACACACCACATTGATTAATGACTCCATTACCTTCTTTGTAAATTTACTGCTGATTGGTGACAAATGGCCTCAATCTAGCTGCACCATTGTGTCAGGTTCGAAAATATATTTCCAAGACAAAAAGTGGCTCCAAACTCCACCGTAAGGCCAAGATATTACAATTTTTTATTGACTTCTCAAAGCAAGATGAAAAAACTTCCATGACGGTCAAATGGCCATCAAATTTAAGGTCAAAAGAGCCCAATGACAGTCAAACGGGCATCAAATTTAATGGCTGCCATCAATTGTTAACGTCTTACAAACATTACAAACCACCACCACCCCCCGGCCTCTATTGGAGGTTAGGTCTATTGGCAAAAGTAAAATGTTGAATTAAAAAATTAAAATAAAGAAAAGAAATAAAAATTTAGAAAAAGGAAACGAAAAAGAAAAAGAAAAAATGGGATGAGTGTCCCAGTTGAAAAGACACTTGTCCGTGGGAGAAAGAAAGAGGAAAATGAATGGGCGAGACAATGAAAAGGCATTCCATCTTCACATAAGGGAAACTCTACAGAAATTTGGAAGGAAGGAGGAGCTCAAGGAGAATGAAGTGCTGTCCAAACGGGAACGGAATTAAGGTTACCTTCTATGTCTGTTTTAAAAATTAACTGCAGAATTTTCCTGTGAAATAGGGCAATTTTTATTCTGAAATTTTTGAAAAAATTTAGATGGGTTCTCCCCAAATCTGGGCACCCTCTTTCTTGCAGTAATTTGATTTATATTTCAGAATCTTAGGCACCCTATTCTGAGCCTTTGAACATCCGGAAAATAAGGATATTTCTATGGGGAAATTCACATATCTGAGCGCCCCATTTTGGATATTTTTACATTTAGATTTTTATCAGATTTTTCTTTTGGGAAATTATTAAATGAAAAAAATAATTAGTGATTTATGCTTATGATTTTTCCCCAGATCTGGGTATCCATTTGCCCTCTTGAAAATCTGAATTGCGTGTGAAAATTTTACAAACCCCGGGTGCCTCATTTGGGCATTACATTGTGCGGAATTTTAGGGAATTTTTGTTTGGTGAACCCCAAACCTAGGCGCCCCATTTTGGATAGTTAAATGAATAAATTCTGGAAATAAATTTTATGGGCTGAGTGCCCTTTTTCTCCCTCTGCAAATCAGAGATTTTTACATTTAAATTTTGTCTTAAATTGCAAAAGTTGGCAACCCATTTCAAGTAATTTTCAAATATAGAAAATGAAAGAATTTTTCCCTAAACCTTAGACTTGCAAAAGAATACATTAGGAGTTCAGATCTGCCATAGTTAGGTGCCTCATTTAGGTGAGAAATCTGGAAAAACGAATGTTCATAAATGAAACTCTAGCCTAGCAAATTGTGGTTATGATTCTGAAGAAAATCGTAAGATTTATGATTGTTAATTTGCAGAAATTTCTCTATAAAATTATCCTCGTTTTGTTGTTAGTATCTAAAGGATTTTGAGGGCAAAATTGTATCAAATGAGACCCCAAATAAGACACTCCCTTGCTGCCCTAAAAACAGAAATTTTGAATGCACATAAACCCTACTTTTCACTTGTAGCTAGATGCCCCACTTTAGGGTGAAAATCTAAAGTATTAAGCAAATCTGATTGAAACCCTGGCCTGGAAAAATTAGGGACTAGTTCTGGAAAATTTATGAAATGTATTGCAGCTATTTTATAATAAGAATTAGGAGATAAATTTCTTGTTTTGTTAAAGGGAAATTAAATAAGATTTTCTGCAGAATTAATTTGGAAGTTTATGGAAAATATGAATGCTGAAAATTAGAGAAAATCCCCTTGATTATATTTAATGTTGCAATCTACTAACGGGAAAAATAATGGTACATTTTTGGGTTGCGGTTGCAAGTGAAGCCCCAATTTAGGATGCCTCTCCTCAACCCATAAGATCTTGAAATTGATGCAGAGAAATTCCTGCAAGCCCCTGAAATTAGGCACCCAATAGTGACCATGTTTTACTGTCATTAAATTTATAAATCAAATCAAAAAATTATTCCGAGAAAGTGGACAAGTTGGAAGGCTGAAAATGTCTAGAAATTTTAGAATTGTCTCTGAAATATAATGCCCTGTTACAAGTAGAAAAACATGGATTTCACCTCTTGTTTCATTTCCTCTCATCCCACTTGCCACCTAGGTAAAATTGGGCAGCCATTGGCCGAAGGAAATGAATATGACATTGAATGAAGAAGATAGCCCTCTCACAGAAATCTGTAAGGATTTCTAGGGCAACCACGACCTGATGAACGAGATGGATCTCACCCAAAGGTTGTAAAATAACCTCTCATTAAATTAAGTTCCCTTGATTATGCATTATCTATTAATTATTAAGCTTAATGGATTTATTAATTAATGATGTAAATTAGTTACCTTGTTAATATTTAGTTACATGTTGTGATAATTATTGTCATTTTAATAAATTAAGGCCTTTTCCTTGCGAAGTAGTTAGGCGTGTTTTATCTTGAACTGGGAAAATCAATTGGTGATGTAAGACACTAGTCAAATGTAAATAGAATAGATTTTTGATTGTGAACCCCCTGAAACATAATTGGCTTGGAGTATTTAGACACTTTACTAAATCCCTGAATCGCCATAGAGTCATAAGAAATCATGGACCTGTCATTGGTAAAACTTAATTAGCTGAATGACACTTGTGTTGTGACATAGGTTAAACCCCCAAAATTGTGAGATTGGATAAGTAGGGTTGTTGGACTGAAAATGTCCAAGCTAACACTTATATTTCCTTACACATCTTCGGTCAATGACTTGAAGGGTTGAACAGGAACTAGCAACTAATGAACATTCCTTTGCGCTCTTTGCCATACAAACTTAGCAAATAGGACAGTTTTTAGTTTACTCATAGAAATGGAATCAATCATATCATAATTCCTAAGTAACGAAATCTGTGTTGACTTAATCTAACACGTATGCCATGACCTTTACAATGTGTGTTGTAAACCTTGTATATTTATTCAACCAGATTTCATGACAAGGGTCACAATAATGTATCTGCAATCTGAAATGCATGTAAACCATAACTTTACACTTGGAACGTACAATGTTCTATCCTAAGAGGCCCTTAAGAAAGCTACTGACATCCAAAATTTAGTTAGAAAAACAAGACTTGGCACGACCATTGAGGTCTATCTAATGATTGCATCACATGGGACTAAGCAACAGCGATCAAGGGCATAGGTCAAGAGCATTGTCTCAAAACCACTCCTCGCCTACTCTTTCCTAGGGGAACCCCAAAAGAGTAAACCTCATTTCTCAACTATGATGTGCACATTGGATTCTCAACAATGGTGGGAGTCGGAGGTTAGTGAGCCATGGAGAATTGTGCTATGTGATTGATAGAGATGTTATGTATGAAGCAATGCCAAGGTTAGTCAGGCAGCAGCTAGGTAGGGTTACTAGTAGGACAGATGCTACCAAATGACTAGTAAACGACATTAGGCACACTGTACCATAGCTAAAGCGATCATATGGAATACAAGTGGTAGCTAGTGTGGTGGTAGGATGTAGGCCAATTTATCGACAAGATAGATGCTACCAAATGGAAAACATAGCATTGTTAAGGTTAATCAAGTAGTAGTCAATACAGAAGTAGACTAGATGATACCAAATGACTAATTAACAATAGCATGAAGACAACAGTGCTTGGGCCTTCATTATAGGCTTGCATGACTTCTACTTAGTGATAACTAAGTTTTCATATGTGTAAAGGTACAAGGGACATGAATTACTATGATGCAAGGAAACAGTACATGATAGATACTACATAATGATAGTTACTTGTATGGGCAAATATATCATCGTTATGTTAATGGTATTACTTGCTAGCTGATGTAGGAGCATCCAAGGCGAATAGGCAAATCTTGCATCACCAAAAAATGGTACTTTCAAATTTTAATTTTATTTTCTCTTGTTGGCAATTCATCAAAAACTTGGCATACACAAAATGTTGGTTGGAAGTCCTCGGACCACCTCAGCGAAAACAAATCATATTGACTTTGTGGGTTTTGTGTGGAGATGGTGTGGCAAGATTCGTTTGGAACAAGACAAAGCAGATGGAGAGTTTCAAATACAAGCAAATCATTCAAAAACAACCCAAAAAGAAGCCAAAAAATGTTATTAAGGATTGTTCATATTTCATGAATAGAGGAGTCTAATAGGTGCCCAAGACTGCTGGAAAAACATAGGAAAGGAGATTTTGGGGGGCAACAACAAGAAGATCAAAAAAAAGGGAGTAAAAAACAAGAGGAAAAGGGGCATTTTTTGGAGTGCATAGGCTGGAACATTTGGGACAATGATTCTTGAATGTAAACCTACATTTGAGATGGGTTTTCCACATAGATGGTGAAGGTAAAAATGTCTAGGGATCATTCCTCTTCTATTGTGAGAATTTGAGCTATGAAAATACAAGTGTTTGTTAAAATCCCTGAAAGCATCTTGGGACTGTTATAACCCAATAAAAGAGTTGCTAAGCATGTGGTAGATCATTTTGAAGCCTATGTAGCCTAAAATTTGTGTAATAAGAGAGCTAAATGCCATGAATTTTTGTGGTGCTTTGTGTACACATGTGCATGCCTTGGGAAGGCCTAAAAACTGTATTTCAACCAAAATAGCAGTCTAGGTTCTGTGTAACGTTCCTTGGATATTAAGAATATGTTAGTATGGATTGTGAGATTCGATTTGAGTACTCATACCCCCTATTTCCTCTCTTCTTCCAATATATTTTGAATTTAATACAATTTACAGGCTTAATAGTTAAAAATTTCCATTAAAAGACATAAATTTCAATTGTCATGCAAATGGGCACAAAAAGGGTTGGGATAGCATGAATTGGGTAAGATAACAATGAAGAAGCTATGTTTGGGTTGCTAGGACTCAATTGCCATTAATTTGGCCCCCGACCTAGACTGCATCACTAATCTATGTAGGCGTTAAGCCAACAGCTTAGGTGTCTAGCATTATGTCATGTGACTTGTCATATTAATAAGTTTGAATGGATAAATGTTCCAGATGAATAATTAATTACATTAGATTATTTGTCAACAGTTGTGCCTTACTGTGCTATGGTTATAATGATGTTTAATACTACGAGTTTTCATGTGGTGATGGTAGATTGTATCTTGTTGATTGTTGCAGTGTACCTTCACAATACTTAGGATTGGTGTAATGTTCAAGTACGATTGTTGCAATATACTTGCATGATAAATGTACCTTGTTATGAATGTTTTATACCGTGTTGTTATTAGTGAATCATTGGGAAGCAGTTGCACCTCTTGCTTTTTTTTTGGGGAGGGGGCGGGTCGGCGGGTGTTAGATGTATGGTTCTTCGTTCCATTGTCAATATATGTATCTTGAGTTGATTGAATTGTACTTTCCTGAAAATGTGATAGATGTACTGGCTGTGAGTATGTCATGTAATTTATGGGAACATTTGGAGATAGTTGTATCTTCCTCTTGTGTGGTGGTAAGAAGTATGGTGCATAGTCTCAGTGTTAATTTGATTACTAGAATAAATGTAAAATGTTATCGTTGCAATAGGACTATATAAGCATAATTAGTGATTGTTTAGTCATGATTAGTTGCATTGTGGTGAATGTTATGCATGCACTTGGTCCTTAGCGCACTACACATTGTTGTTGCATTGATCCGCCATCGTTGGCTGGGGTGGATCAGGTCATTCGCAATGGAAAGGGTAATCTCGCCCCCTTCTCTCCCTCTCATTCTAGTACGCTGCAGCACACAACATTCTTGTGATTTTGTATTCCACTCTTAGTGTCACTCCTCTTGAATTATTGTAAACAAGAATATGTATTCTTGGAACAATTGGTGTAACTTTTATTTTTTTACGTTAAGAATATTCGACCTTGAAGGTCAGAGGTTGTAATGTATCAGATATGTACAGATTTGTATTATGATGAACTTAGATGTACTCTTGTATGATGTAAATTTCAGTAAGGACAAATGATATAATTATTAATTATGTGTTCATGGAAGAAATGTGTTATCACCTCAACAATGTTTATACTTAATTGATGAATAAAACTTTTAGTGAATTTTTTTTAAATTCATAATTTTGGTGTTTAGATACACAAAATTCAATCAACAGTAGCCATTGACGACGAGGCACTACATTACCTTATAAGATCTCTATGCCAAATGTAACCATGAAGCACAACTGGAAAATATTATGCAATGCTACGAAGAGAGGTGTTGTCAAAAAGAAGATCTGAAGACTGACGTTGTACAAGAAAGAATTAATGCCATTGAGCCCAAACAAATACAATGGAAGAAGGCAACACAGTCAAGGAGTGGACTAAGAAATCATACGATCTACTTGATTTGTGGAACAACAAGAAAGAAGACAAAAGTTGTGAGAGGCAGCCAATTCTAAAAGTCCATCAAGAGAGGCATAAAGCAAAAGCTGATACGTAAGTAGATGTCAAAGGCGAAGCCAAAGCCAAAACTATGAAAGGGTTCAACTAGAACCGGAAGGCCCTATGCCACTCACAAGTAAGGAGTGGGTAACGATTGTAGGGCAATTTCCCTTTCCAAAGGAAGGAAGTGCAAACATTGCTTACCAAGCTGGGTTGGAAGGTGCTACAAAAGAATCAAGTGAAGATTCCATAAAGCCACCTTGTTTAGATGGAAGCCTTCATTACTTTTTCTTAAGTGAAGAGAGAGAGGCCTACAAAACATATTCACCAAATTGAGGATTTATTGATTGAAAAGGTCGAGCCAAAACACCAAGGCGGCCAGTAGAATAAATTGGAGTGAACAATGGAAGAGAGGCATTTGACAGTGACCTATGTACGTATTCCCCAAGCCAAAGGAAGGGTCGAGAATAGTGAAATGTCTAACAGTATTGAAAAATGTCCAAGACAGACCTTCCTGGGAGGCTTGTACTATAATAGGCTCGTCAAAGCAAAAATCAAAGTCAAACAAGGTCAACAATCATGGTCATGGGCACTACACAGTCCAAATTCAGTAGCTGCCAATATTTATTGGCAATGGATATGAAGACCCAATGCGGCATCGCATACCTTATATCACCATCTAGATTGCTAATGAGCAGACACATGAACATGACTAACTGTGGTCTTTCCAAACCACACTTAGAGGGTGGCTATTGATTGGTGCATGGATGCACTAGTAACTAACAAGTCCTCATGGGACAAAATGCAGAAGGCATTCGAAAAATAATTCAAGCTCCTCAAAGATGACAATTAAATTTTCATATAGATCTACAACACCCGACAAGGGAAACATGAGAATGTACGAGCCTACAACAAAAGACTCAAGGAATTGTTGGAAATTTTTGACAAGAAACCATCCAACAGTCTAAAGAAATGGTGGTTCATTGAGGGACTTGTACCCTCGTTGCGATGAAGTTGAAGATAGTTCCACCTTTGTCTTATGAAGATGCATATACTAGAGCGATGGATATAGAAAGTGAGAACAAAACATCCACGTGCTCTAGGAAGAGGAGCCAAGATAATAATTCATAGCCCAATGATGACATTGAACTTAGATTGATGCAAGCCCTAAGAAGAGAAATTCTTCGAATGATGAAAGAGCTAAAGGGATCTTTGGTGTACTGAATACAAGGTAGAATGTCACACCAAGATGAATTTTCCCAAGAAAATATTATTTGAGATTTATCAAGATATAGGGCATTGAGTCAAGGATTGCTTGTACAATTTGCAGAACAAGAGTGCATAAGTACTCTTCACACAAGGAGAGAAATCAACACAACCCATCACACTGCCAAAGCCAAAAAATAACCGACATCAAAATAACAATGGTGCTGATAGTCGGATTTGGTATGACTCCCAAGGATGGTCAGTCGTGCAATGCCCAAAGGTGTAAAGAGTGGGGACATTTTGCAAGAGATTACCCCACAAATCAAAATACTATTGGACTTCTTTGTAGATGGTGTGGGTCAGGGGATCACAATGATGCCAATTATTCGAAGCAAGCGAATGTCAACATGGTTGACGTAGCCAAGGATGAAAAATGAATGGCAATCACTCGAGCACAAGCAAAGAAATTTGTACAGCTCATCCCAAGAACGGAGAAAGAAAGAATTTGTGAGGTTAGAGCGATAGTCTAGAAGACCATGGTTGAAGAACGTAGACAATCTCATGTGCGAACAAGTATGGGGGTGACTAGTCGACTTGAGTCAGACGAAGTAATTGCAAGAAAATTCTTGCAAACTACCATACCTATAAAGGTTGCTGATTTATTTCAAACTATTCCAGAACTCAAGAATGCAATAAACACCATTGTACTCGACAATGGCCCCAACAGGGAGCATGTGAAAACACATCTAATGTCAGAGGTAGCACCAAACAATGAGGAGAACAAGAAGCAAAAGAATGAACCTATAATCGAACCACCATTTTAAAGGGATCAAGCAGTCAACCCCATGCTCTTGACAATGAATCGAGCACAATGGCCACTAGTAGTGCATATGGAGATACTTGGGAACACCTATCAAACATCATTGTGGATGGTGGTTCCGGTGTTAATGCTCTTTAGGACTACATTGCAATAGGTGGATGCAAACCGGTATGGCATAAAGGCATTGGGTGTACTGATGGGGCAAAAGGTATTTATTGGAACCCAACGCTTATTGTTGAATTTTGTAGTCGTCTCATTACAAAAGAAGGCCTACGGTGCATTGTTGGGTCAAGGTTTGTTAATTACAACCAACGCCAACCACAATTGGAAGAAAAACTCTCTCCGTTGAAAAAAAGGCCCATAAATATGTGATAGATCTAAAGAATCACGTAATAAGCGATGAGCCAGCCTTGTCTAACTCATCAGACTCAAACAATGAAAACAAAGGTATTATGGATCCAAACAATGAAGGGATCTCGGAGTTACAATTGTGCCTTGAAGATGAGTCGAACTCCCTCAACAAACTGCAATAGCATTAACATTATGGAGATAAGAGAAGGCTTGCAAAGAGATGACCAAAAGCATAAGTTGGGGACGTAAAGTCCTCCTCAACTATCAACGTCACAGTCGACTAACCCACCTGAGTTCACAAAATCTAGAGTCAGAATGCAAAGCTCAACAATAAGTTGGCCCACCAGTTTGAAAGTGTAGTCAACATAAAGTTCAAGCAACCGACTACAATACGTGTGAACACGATGTCTAAGAATAAAATTACAATGGAAGGTGAAGTACAACCCCCTGAAGCATGGACTATTTCTGAACTGCGGTTGGATGCAAATATTGTCACCCTAGATGAATAGAAAGTCATAGCATATCAAGCAGCAAAGGAAGTATTGCCATAACCAATATTTGCAACACATGAATGCTAAAACGACAAAGGAAGCGCATGCGTGATAAGTATTTAAGGAACAATAATTTCAAGTTTGGGGAACTTATATTAAAATATAAAGGTCTACAGGCAATAAACCTTGGTATGTTTAAAGTAAAGTGGCTTGGACCATTCAAGATTCAAGATTTTTTTGGAATACAGTGCAGATAGGTTCGAGGACTTGGACATAACACTTTTGAAGGACACAATAAATGTCTCCCAATTAAAATTGTACCGACTATGTATGCAGAATGTGAATGAATAATGTGGAGTTTTTCTGTGGCAAAGAGGCCCTGATTATAACATCTATAGAGGGGCTCAACAATCAAAAAGGAAAAGGTACGTTGATTATTAATTGAAAAAACAAACACATGTTCCACATTCAAATATAAAACATAGATGGTCCAACTGTGTATTAGACAATTATAAAAGAAAGTCGAACACTTAACTGGAGGTATAAATACATGTTTCCCTATGAGATGTTTTGAAGGACCATCATATTGTTGTGAAGAAGTTTGGAATAGATGGGCTTCTAACAAAGAAAATGTACATAGCCATTCTATTGCACCATAAACTCATCCTTCATCGTACACTCATATTACAACATGACCCTACGATCATTATCATCCACCATACGATCATTGCTCTTCTCCACCATATGTCCAAACCATTGCCACCAAATAGTCTCTACTCTATGGCTGCATGCCTATCTCTCTACCGTACAGCTGCCTACCTCTTTCTCAACCATATTGTGCCCATCGTACGCTACTTTTGACAAAACACACACTCCAATTTCTCCACCATAAGGCTATCGACTGATTCACCATGGTCTTTCTTTGCCATATGGCCACACATGCATTTTCATCGTACATAGCTGCTTCTTCAAGGACAAATTACTGTAGCACCCTAGGATTTCACTATGAAAGTATAAAATTTTTTTTGTAATATTCAATTGCATAATTAAAGAGCTCTTTTAAAAAATGATATTTTTCTTTATTTCTTGATTGAATACATTCTACAGGACTTCTCTTCACAT
The DNA here is from genome assembly GCA_037957365.1 of Torreya grandis. NCBI lineage: Eukaryota > Viridiplantae > Streptophyta > Pinopsida > Cupressales > Taxaceae > Torreya > Torreya grandis. Next base: position 701,028 of record JARHVA010005092.1, read on the forward strand.
GCACTTTCAATTTACTTTGGGCTGGAAAATAAATTATCAGTGAGAAAATAAAAAATCGCCATTTGCACAACCATCCTCCAAGATTTCTTCAATGCTCACACCACCGTTTTCTTATTCTCGAAACCATTGTCTTTCTCTTAGTTTCTCCATTTCCAATTGTTTTCTCCCATCTAAATCTTCAAAAATATGTATATGTCTTCTGCTGCCATCATGGCTTTAGTTTAGTCTTAAACAAGATGGACCTGAGCTCAACCATGTTAATACATCCTCATACTAGCTAGGGTAGAACTGATTTGATACCATGCTATAACTTCAACTAGAAAGAACACTAATGATGACAGTAAGCATTGCCCAACTTCAACAATGATATTTTGCATCGGCTAGTTTTGTACCATATTCTCAAAAAATGGATGCAGCAACTGTTTAATAATTCTTATTAGTCATCATAATGTACTTATATAAAGCTAATATAGCTATATCCAACAATATGTACAAGTATTAATGGTATCCATTTTTATTTTTCTCACATATTTGCATATAATATTTATGTTTATTATTCTATAGAGTAGAAAGAATAACCAACTATTTAAATACTTAAAATGTTCCATCCTCAAAAATTTCCATTAACTTCAACAATCCAAGTACGATGGATCATATATATTCATTGACAATTCAATTGTTGCATTAGTTTCAAGCATTGGCTATCCTAACATGAGAATTTTAAGTAGAGGTTAACTAAATTAATATGATTAAATGCCACGTATTGAAAATTGAATCCTATAAATATAATAATAGTGTAAGTAAATCTAAACAAAGGTTCTATCTATTATATAACTTCAGGTTGATAGTTCCAAATATAGAAAAAATTGTTGAATGATCAAATTGAGCTTTTTTCTGATGGTTGTTTTCATGTAAATAACTAAATAAGTATTTGCACTGGCCTTTCCATGAGAGGTTATAAACAGGGGCATGCACGGAAGAATTGACTAATGCAGCCATGAAATTGATTTTCTTTTATAAAGCAATGGGAGTTGAAACTGGCTCTCCCACGTGTTAAACTGATAGGATAAAATAACAATCACAGACAACAGGTCATGTATTAAACCTGTCGCAAATTGCATCAAACATGGAGTCTAGATACCCCATATACATCACACTAAGAAGTCATGCTAAGTACCTAAAAACTAAACAAACCTTGCATAAGATAAGGGCATCCAATAACTAAGTGTTGGTACCAACTAAAAGTTACTAAACCATCATCTACCTACCGACTCTTCTTTATAAAAAGGCTCAGAAAAATCCAATGAAGAATTCCAGAAACAACCGACCAAAACAGCACCATCAAAAACCAAGGGAGACACTGTGAAATAATCAGAGACACCTCCAATGCCGCTGAAATCTCTTCCGACCTATAAATATCCCCTTCCTCATCTGGAATGAGCACTAAAACAGATGAAGAGGACCCCAACTTATTCACCAGCAAGTACACCACTCTGCTAGAGATGTAAGGAGCAGTCTTGGGGTTTTTCCTAAGCTTCTTTGCTCCTTGAAAATTGAGCCTCATTAAATCCCATGCTAGTACATGCCACCCAGCAACATTACCAAATAAGCCAGATGCAACAACATCACTCACTTTCAAGCAACACTTTCTCTGTAGAACATTCTAGGAGCCCCCCAACCATACATCCGAAGATACCACCTTGTTCATTAACTAATTTAGACAAGAGGTGAGATGGAGAAATAGAAGCGTTGTGATTGATTAGACTATTTGGAGAAAGAGGCACTAGTCTTGGAGGCATGGTTGCCTTAGAGGATTTCTCCTTTGCAAGTTGAGCTTGAAGCCCGTAGATATTGACAGCCAAAGCTTCAAGATTTATTGACAATCAAAAAGTAGATGCGACCCAACTTATCTTTTATCTGAGAAACCATAGCTTCAGCTAAACACAAGCTTTCCTAAGAATTAACTTTCCAAATAACACAAGCAGACACAATGGGGACACTTACTTTTTATTATTGAAAATTTAATACAATTCCTTGCAGACACATCAGGGAGACTTACTTTTTTTATTAAAATTTAATAAAATTCCTTGCTGACACATTGGGTACACTTGCTGTTAGGTTGAACTTAAAATTTCTCTCCAGTTGGCTAGCAGACTGATTCACCTCATCCCCTAAACTGACAATTTCCCCCAGAATTTCCTCGATGGGATGTACCGGAAAGGGTGAGGAGAAATCGAAAATTGTTATAATGTCATTGTCAGATAGTTTACCTTTGAAAGATTGCTTCGAAACTCCCTGGTTGAAAAATTGCTTTGAAACAATCAGATGACTAGTTCCTGCTCCCTAAGTTGAGTTCCACCATAAGCTCCACCTCAACCCACTCTAGTTTTGGGCATCAGTCGCTAGACTGACTGTCATAGATCTTGGGTGAGAGAGAGGAAATAGAAAAGGGTAAAATGGGTCTAGATTCACAGATTAAAGAAATAAAATACCAATCCATGAACCTACTGCCGTTAATAACCTCCCTATTCAAATGGTGCGGCTGACAAATTCATGATGTCGCTTACACCATCGCCTCCATCTCATAATGACATTTGAAAACCCCATTTGTTGCCTTTGGTATAGTAAAAACAAAAACTGGAAGAATAAAATAAAGGAACCAAGGGGAGGAGCTAGGAATTAGGAACAAGACATTTCATTCCTCTCAACATGGACCTCTATGCCCTCCCAATCTTCCAAATGATTCCATAAAAAGGAGTCGCCATTAGTCAAGCCTATATCCTCTCCAAAGTTGGCAAGGAAATCCACTGGGAAACTGGCAACTCTATAAAAGTTGGCGAAGGATAATGAATCAAAGTTGGGAATGAGTCAAAAGGGTTCCTCGATGATGCTCTTAAGGTGCAAGTTAAAACCAGAATATTGAGACTCAGGGTTGGTTTGGACTTGACCGAGGCCCATTTTGGGTTTAAACTCCAGCCTAAAAAGGGGGGGCAAAAACTTGGCAAGTTAAATCAACCAAAACTCGATCAAAATCACCTAAAAATTTACCAAATGCACTAAAAATGAATCCTCCATTCCACAAATTCCATTTTTTCTCTTGTGGGTGTTGCAATACAAAAATTTAGATGTTAAAATGAGGGAGATGTGCAATTTACTAGCTTTAAAGTTTTCTATTTTGGGGGTGTTTTATCATTAAGTATCAAGTCTCCAAAGTTAAGTCAGCTGGGCTCACTCAGCTCCCAACTCAGCAAGTTTTCCCAGTACTTGTAGAATCTCAAAAATATTTGTTAAACAAACACTTGGTCTTCATAGCTCTTATCACTGGGAGGGAATCACCCTCAACTTCCAAATGATTAAGGTTCTTTTTTATAGCAACCCAAGCCCTACAACCATAGGCATAGCTTGTCTTGTTACCAACACCTTGGCAATCAAATGAAAGCTATAGGCTCCCAGATAGTTTCCTAGGTGGTGTCTGAATATTCCTCCAGCACCTGCACAAACAAAAAAATCTAGAAACATGTGCTCCATTATCGAAGGGTTGTAGAACTGATTAGTAATATTGTAAATGTTTAAAACAACGTGATGAAAACAAAATACTAGTTGCAGCAATCATTGTCTACTACAAAAGAACATGAGACATTAATTATCACAAAGGATAGTTGAAAGAACAAGAAGCAGCACAACATAGACAGTCACGTACATACAGGAAGGGTCAATTAATATGCTAATAACATTGATTTTTAAAAACCCAGAGTTCTAATAGAAATCTATAATACCAGACCTAACTCTAAATTGTTCTTTACCAAAGAACAATTTTGGCCAATTAATATTAATATTAACCAAGTAAACCATAAAGATAAGTAGTGGATTAATTACAACATTAATTCAAAGATAAGTTGAGGAAGCATTCTTACAATGAGGTCCAACCAAGATTAAAATTTGTTATGGACCATGAGAATGCTATTCCAGATTTAGCATTATTTATTGTTTAAAAGTGAGGCAAAGTACTTTTATTGAAGGAAAAAAAAAAACAGTAGAACAACAAAGCAAGGAATCTTACTTTACTTTGATTGAAAACTAAAATGAAAAATGCAATGATAGCAGCAACCATGTCTGACCAAATATTGGCAAATGACTTTCTGTTCTCCAGTCGCAACTCCTCTCGCAGTTCTCTCCTGATAAAATAAGAGTTATATCTTAGGAAATGTTTTCAGCAAAAGAAATTGCAACATGAATCAAATAGAATTTGTTGCGTCAACATACAGAAAGCAACCCAAACACTTTCCCCGACATCTTATCAATCAAGAAACTCATATGGCACTTCCGATCATCTCAGCATTCCGTTTACACGGCATAGCAAAAGTGCAAATGGAATTCAATTAGCTGGGTTTAATATGGGAAAAACTCGGCAAAATAAGTGTAAAAATGAGCAAAAATAAATATAGGAAGATATGAAAAAATCATAACCACTTTTGAAAATCTCAGGAATAGCTCATGAGTTTTTCCAAAAAAACACTTTTTTCTGGTCAAAGCCCAGGTTTGAACTTCGAACAGCACTGTGGTTCAACTCGACACGACAAAACTGACAGGTTGCGATTATTCACAAGTGTTTCGCAATTTCCGCTACCATGCTCCAGATAAATGATTACATTTGCATAGTCAAGACAAGATAATCCAATGAACCTAAGGTGAATCCATTCTATAATATGGCAGACTGCCAGTCTCATACAATAAAAACGAATCACTGTATGGAATGAGGATTAAAAAAAGACCAATAAAGAAATATTTTCAGCAAACTACATAAAAACAGCAACATCATGATTCAAATACAACTTGCTGCATCAACATATGGAAAGTAACCCTAACACTTTCCCCAACTTCTCATTAATCTAGAAACTTATACACCATTTCAGATAAATCAAAGTATCCACACACTCAAAACAAAATAATCCAACGAGTCTGAGGTTATTGCATTCCAAATGTGGCAGACTAGGATTCTGATACCATAAAAACTGATTACTGTATGAAATGAAGATAAGAAAGGACCAATCACTATTGCACTTTAGGGAGAAGCAACCTAATATGCACTGTAGAAAATTATATATCAAAACATCCACTTTTGAGGCATCTTTATCATAAAAGCCCAAAATTCATTTTTAGGTATCTAAAATTATGCTTTTACTGTTTTACAGGAGGTTATTGTTGTGTACAATAGTGTTCCACATGGATAAGTTCCCTGACCTCTAGAGGCACAAGGGACATCCCCTGCCATTTTAGGGATGTGGGGACAGGGACATAATAATAGACTTTGAGTATTATCGGACCCAATAAAACCCCATGCAGCTTTATTGAATTTTCATACAAAACTGTCAAGGCCTTGCAGTTTGTCAATTGCCATGTTCATGAGAGCATTATGCAACTCATAGGTTGATAGTGGGCAATAAGAGAGCTTGAATGAAACAACATCCAAAGCAAGTTGAACTTCTCTCTCCAGAGTAAGCTCCTACACTTGAAAAACTAGTTTATAACACTCCACAAAGGCCTAAGACATTCCAGAGGGTGTAATGAGCCAATCTTGAGCATCCTTGACATCTTTGATATGCTCGGCCACATGTTTTGCCTTGAGCGCTTTGAAAAACTCTTTAGAAGGCCTGTCAACCACAGTCAGCCAATGCTAACAAGAGCAGATTTGGGCTCCCTTAGTCACTCTAACATCAGTTGTTTTGATCTTATGTAAAGGGAGGTGGCTCTAAACTATAACGGGGAATTGAAAGGATGATGTTCAAGTTGTCAGAGTGTTGGCATATTTTTTTGAAACAGCCTTCTCATCTCATTTGTGAACACTAGCAATGTTTTGCCTATTGCCGCATAAACAAGGCAGTCTGAGAAATAGCTTTATTCCACCACTCAATTTAACCAGTCTGACATCAAGTTCTCGGAATCAAGTTCCAAACACTAGCTATGAGTTTGAGTTTCCTTCATTGTAGATAAGCAAAATATTCAAAAAAAATGAGTGTAAGAAAGGTTGGGAAGAAAAAAGCCCCAAACAAATTTATGAGTGGCTTTAACATCCCAATCAACCAGGACAAAATGGCAGCTCAACCGCAGCCTTCGCTATGCCCTATCACAAATTGAAGACTATGTGACCCAATACAACTTAAAGCAATTTTCAATAGGAAACCAGGGACATTAAAAATCTACATGCATAAAATATCAATGGCTCCAAGCACCATGACAAGTGGCTCTAAATGAATATTTTCTAGCATTGTCAATCAAACCAAATCTATTCCACAAAACTCGATTCATCTAGCAAAGTTATAAACATTCATATTCTCTTAATCCTTGAGCTGCAATAACGCCTCATAACTGTTACCGACTTTTTTAATTTTTATTTTTTTTAAGATTAAAAAAGTCACCCAACTGGAAAGAGTGTCTCTTTCTGACTTTAACCTCACTTGGAGACAAGTCCCCAAGCTCTTTGAGGAGGGTTTGCACACTAAAGTAGGGTTCGTACTAGGAAAAGAAATTGGTGGACACTTCTCAGAAGCACAAGACTGTGGAGACAAAGAAATAATAGGGAATGCATTAAGGTCACTCAAGGTACGGTGTGAGCTCTTCATAAGCTTAATACCCAGATGTGAGATATAGCTATGTAGTTATTAGGTCAAGGTTTAGATATGGCAGCAGACAAAGGCCCTTTAGGAATCTTTTGAAAGCAACAGTATGGACATTTTGCTCACCAAAATGGTCCAACCATTCCACCTTACCCTACTCCATCAATGAAGCTTTTGAAGAGAGTTAGATTCCGACTGTGCCATGAACAATCTTCTATCTCTTCATCCAAAAACTAACACCGAAAACAGGTGTTGGGAAAAATGTAAACAATCTGTTGGGTGAAACGACATTCTCTGACTTAAATATCAATGGATTCCTGCAAATCTTTGGTTAAGCATATTTCAACACATACTCACTTTTGTGGACAATGTAATATCCCCTTTAAGGCAAAATTAGAACCAAAGGAACTTCCCAACAAACCCTAACAAAACATACAAATTTCTGAATTTCTTTCCAAACCCTAAGCACATAAAATTTGCAGAATTCTGAAAGTGCCAATTTAGGGCATGAAAACAATATTTTATTCACCACAATACTTGCCAAAAACTATGTTGTTTGGATACGGGTACGGGTACGATTCGGGTACGTGGGTATGCCATTTTTCTAGAACCTTGATTTGGATACGCCATGGATACATTTGTATATATATATATATATAAACAATGCATATTACTCATTTTTTAGTAAAACACTTGAAAATACATAGTAAATCAATCATTTCATAAATTATATAATAAAATTATATTTTTTAAATATTAAAAACTTAGAATAATAAATATTGAAATGTGAAAGCTTAAAAATTAAAATATTAAAAATAATAAATAAACATTTTATAAATATTAAAAACCTATACTAAATTATATTAAAATCTTTCCAAATATATATATATATATATATAAAAAGTAAAACCTAAACCTAAGTCCTAAATGTATTACCACTGAGTTTACTTTACTAAAAGTAAACTTTAATATTATTATTTATTTTGACCGTGTCATGGCATTCCCGACCGAATATCACAATTTTATTAATTTTAATTAATTTGTAATATATAAAAACATTTATTTGTTTTATTTTTTATAAAAAATAAAAAATAAATAAACTAAATAAAATTCATATAAAGTATATAATTAAATTAAATAATATTAATAATATATAAAAATTAAATAATATAAAATTAAAACTAAATAAAAATCTGAACTTAACACTAAATTAAATAATATAAAATAAAATATTAAAAACTAAATGACATAAAATAAAATATTAAAAACCAAACCTAAAATGATAAAATCTAAACCTAACATATTAAAATCTAAAACTAAAATGATAAAATCTAAATGCTACATTATTAACGGAGACCATTGAAACTAATTGTTGTGCATTGCCGCCGTAAAGTTCCTCGTCTGCTAACTGCTCCCTGCCCACCGAAAATCAGTAAAACGCTACTTTCGAAGGTTACTCAGTGACCAAGATATTGTGAAGTGTGAAGTTTGAATAGCGACCTGTGCCCTCTCGCCTACGGCTATGAATCTACCCTCAACACATCTCGACTCTGCTCTCAGCTTGTGTCTGCTCTTCAGATGGCTGTCTATGTCATTTATAGAGGCGTTTTTAGGGTTGTGGTTCGATTTTAAGCGTTTTTTTAATTATATTATGTCCCTACCCTTGTTGGAAATGCTCAAGCACGCCCAGAGACATCTCGGGCATGCCCCGAGGCATCCAAAACAATGTCGTAAGTTTTTGCCACTATTATGGACACCTCCAGGTGTGCCCGGGACGTCCCCATGCCGAGGGCATCTCCAGACAAGAGATGTGGGGGGGGGGGGCATTTCCTGCAACACAGGCCAAAAATAATAAATATTACAATTGGAAATAAGACCTCGAATCTGAATTTTTCAATCAATAAATCTGTGGAAAAATATTATAAAATACTAGCTTGGCGAAGGTATGAACAAATATCAATTTAGGCCTCAAAACAGCCTCAAAAAGCACCTTGAAACCCTCCCGGGGGGTTTGTTGGCCTAGGAGAAGGCTCCAAAATAGTTTGTTGCCCTAGGAGAGGGCTCAAAACAAGGTTTGGCTGCCCCAAACTGCTGCGCCACCCTTCAATATATTGCCCAACTGCTGCGCCCTACCTAGAATGCTAAATAAACACCACCAATTGCTCGTTTCTAAGGCTGCCCAACTGATAGGTAACGGTTTTCGTCCTTACTTTAACCTTCCCTTGAAGGTTTCTGTCTTCAATGGATGTAGTCAAGCAAATTGTGCTTAAACTTGTGATTTCAATTCATAAACATAACATGAGACTCCAAAAGAAACTCCTCTTTCCCTTTTATGTCCTTTCCCCAAATAGGTGCATTCCACTTGGAGGGAAAATTCAAATAATCAAAAAGCAACTTCCTTATAAATTCACTTAAGGGCTAATCTTGCCCATGACACTTAAAGTCCCCTTAAGTCAAAAATAGGAAGGAGTTGCCGACATATTCACTTTTGGCCACTAAGGTATATTATTGCTTTTATTTAAAGTATTTAAAAATACTTTTTATTTTAATAATAATATTATTTTATTTTTTAGAAAAGAGGACATTACAGTCCGCCCTTCCCAAATTTGCTTGCCCTCAAACAAATGCAAGCCCATTTTCTATTATCTCTTAAATACCTGGATCCCATTTCAATCTTGGGAACTTGCAAAGCCAAACACTTGCTTCATGAACATAGCCTTGAGCTCCAATGGGTCCCAAATTGTTACTGTAGGTTGAAAACAAACTCAACTGCCCCCACTAATGCTTGTCACATGTCATGATCATTGTACTTTCCTTGGACATATGCAAACTATGCACTCTTTGACTCGTAAGAGTTTCTTTATCAACACTCATATGGGTTGTTCTTAAACCTGCACATAAAACAAACATGTCAATGAAATCAAGAGCTCTCCACACCACTCCTCATAGTTTCCATTCGTGTGATGGACTTCCAAAGTTCCATTTTTATTGTCCCATACATGGTTGTAGTAGTGCCGTTGCATTTTCTCACTCATAATCAACATTATGGTGGCTGAAAACTCTTCCATAACAGCTGCAAACAATCCCTCATTGATGGTAGGCAGAACATCCTTCCACCTTGTGACCAAAAATAATCTTGTGACTGTCATAAAAACTGTTTAGGGGGCTGGTTCTGTCACACATAGAAGCAAAAGGGATAGGACAACAGCTCTCATATTTTAATTTATTCACAAAAATCAGAAATGGCAGTGATATAGGGGCTGAAATCAACCATATGGTGACTGAAAATGCTTCAACAATATCAACCAACCGAAGGTATCTCATCAACTTCATTTCAAGCCAAATGTATGAGAAAAAGAATTTATTAACAATAACAACATTGAACTCCTCAAAGACCTTATCCTTCTTGTATCTCCAACTTTCATGTACAAGCAATTTGGAACTTGTATGAAAGGATCTATGTACCCTTTGCCACTCAAAGTGTTTTTCACTCTTACCATCATTTTCACTAGGTTGTCCATGATAACTGTTGACAATTTTGCCCCCCACAGGGCAAATTGTCACCCCTACACTTCGGAACTTTGCTATGGTGCTAAGTTTGTCTTGTGAATCAGTTTTGGGGTCCTTAAATAAGCATTTACAGCCACCCAAGTGGCCATCTACAGCCAGGTGAAGTTTAGTCATGCAGAGGTTTCCAAGGAGTTTTCTTGATTACAGCCAAATGTGCAAATACAGCCAAGATATACAAGCTTTAAGTTTATTTATTTTATCTTCCCAAGGAATTTTTCGGGATATAAGAGGTGGACTATTTCTTCAGACATTTTGTCCGAGAAAAAGAGCTCTCAAAGCCCTGTGTAAAAGTCCGAAAAAAATGACTAAGTCACAGTCGTTCAAGGCTTATTTTCTTCGAACTTTTTGTCCGAAAGAAAAGAGAAAAGCACAGTTGAGAAGACCGTTTTTCAAGTCAAAACAAAAGTTTCGAAGGACAGTTTCAAAAAGCCCAGGTGCCCTACAAAAAGCCTAGGTGCCCTTCAAAAAGCCCGGGTGCCCTACAATTCTTCTGAATGACACTTTTGAAGGCAGACATGCCCTTGCAGAGGGCACTTGGTCGGTGAAGTGGACCTTTTCAATTCTTCCAACGGGCACTCCTAGAAGACATAGCCCTTGAAGAGGACATCTAGGCGTCGCGTAGGGACATTTACAATTTCCCCGAAGGGTATGTGCCCTTGCAGGGGACACTTAAGCACGAAGAAGACCTTGGCAAAAATTTCGAAAGACAAAATTCATTTTTCTGAAGGACACTTGCCCTTGCGGAGGGCACCTCCATAAAGCAAAGGACAAAAGCAAAGTTCCCAAAGGGCACTTGCCCTTCGGGGAAAAGATAGCCAAAGGAGACAAATTCCTTCAGACTTTTTGTCCGAAGAAATTCGAGAGGATAAAAACCCAAAAAAAATAAAAAGAACAAAGGCAAAAAGGAGATCCTTCGGAATACTTGTCAAACAGGGAATCCGCGGGAATATGAAGTCAACAAAAGTCCGAAGAAAATCAAAGGGCAGGACATAAGAGCCTAAAAAAATAAATTCGGGAAAATTGGCAAGGAAACATATTCCTTCGGACTTTTTGTTCGAAGGAATTCCTTCGAACAAAAAGTCTGAAGGAATAAGGACAGTTTCAAAAACCCTGATAGAAAAGACAAGGGCGTAAGCCAAAACCAAAAAAGAAAAAAGGAAATGCCAAGCCCAAGAAAGAGAAGAGACAGAGAGTCCTTCGAACAATTTGTCCGAAGGATGAAAGCTAAAATAAAGCCCGATTCCCGAATTAAAGCAGAACATGGGAAAAGCAAGAGAAAACACGAAGTGAACTGAACAAAGATTAAAGCAGAACTGAACATGGACATAAGCATGAACAATAAATAAAACCAACGTAGAATAAAGACAAAGGCAGGATAAACAAAGATCATGCACAGACTAACATGAGTGACTCCAAAGAAGTGAACGCATTTAAGAAAGCAAGCATGCTTCAGTTCTGAAAATAGAATTGTCTTGCATGCAAAGCATTGAACGTTTCAAACATCCACAAATCCCATGCACGCACTCTCGTTTGCTCGAAACATTCCGACGGTTCAAACTCAATTCTTAATTTGGCATTTGCATTGATTTCATGGGAGACTTTCAAACATTCCAGCAATTCGAGTGAGTTTGACTACTCTTGTTTTAAAGTTTACTAGTTTTCAAATCAAGACATCTATTCGTAGGTGTCATGCATCCGAAGCTTGTCTTCTTCTTCTTTTTCAACACCAAGGATTCTTCATGCAAAACAACCAGGTATAAGCCAAGGAAAGACAAATTTGAAAGATCTATGCAATGCAATTTGGACTTGGGCTAATGAAGAGTTAACTTCTTTTTTCAACGCCAATCTCTTGGTTTGTTGTAAATTTTTATATTACTGGCTTTTCAGCCTTGTAAAATTTGATCCCTCTCTTGGTAAAACCAGAGTTTGCCATTGGTGAGTTGTGTAACCTCTTCAATCAATAGAAGGACTGTACTTTCACATTTCAAGTGCTGGCATAGTGTGCATTAATTCAGCAATTTGCATACGTGGTAGATTTATCTCCCTTCCCAAATTCTAATTCGTACATAGTTGCTAGCTCATCATGTCATGCAGGTCATGTTAGTGTTTTATATCTTTTGCTAAAGCTGTAAGTGGATGTCAGGTGGCTGCAAAGTGTCTTGTATCAGACCTCTCTCCATCGTTTTCCCTCACGTTTTTGTCATTGGATCGAACCTTCTCATGAAATACTTATGCATAGTGATCAACTGAAATCAAAGGTCTTTTTTTTCCCTTGTTTGATTCAATGTTCAATGTTCCAAGTAAAGTGGATCAACATTCTGGTGTATCACCGTCATTAGGTAGGATTTCCCCTTCAAGCTTCTTTCTCCCTTTTCCATGGTAGTCTGCAGCGCACAGTAGAGATCCTCATTGATACATCTTACAAGAACCAGTCTTCTCTGGAGGTTCTTCTCACCATTGAGGCACCCACCCTCGTGAGAAAATCCTATTGTTTCAACCGGAGAGAGAATTACCCATTTCAACACATCTTTGATTCAGGGTGCAACTCCAGGTTGACAACAATTTTTGGCACGCCCGGTGGGACCACAAAAAAGTTCTTTGCATATCTGAAGAGTTTTCGCAGTTGCGGCAACGTTCTTCAAGAAGTATTTGGCGATTTCAAGCTCAGGGGGTTGCTTCTAATAATCTAGTCACACTTTCCATGTAAGTATTGCATTATCATGAATGAGTTTTGATGGTTGTATATGAAGAGAATTCCTATGCTATGTTTCCTTATCAGCCTAATGATGGATCATACCAGCGTTATCATGATGCCTATGAGCATTTTTGTGAACCTAATCAGCCTTATCAGGAGTATTATCAAAGCTATGTTGAGCCATATCAGTCATATGAGCAGCCTTGGCTCCAAGAAAGAATGGATGAGATAGAGCTGAAAATACTAGCATATGCGAGGAAAGTTTGTTCAAACTCTCAGTATGAAGAAGTGAATGGTCTATTCCAAAATGTGTCCAATGATCCAGAAGAGATAAATGAGCTATGTATTTTTGTATTAGAGAAGATGGAGGCTTGGGATAGGCAGAAAATCGAGTTGAGTCATCAAGTTGTCTAGGAAGACAAGCAGGGTTCGGACTTTGATGAGGTAATGGCCAAGTGGAAGGAACAGAATACAGAGGTCTTTAAGAGTTTCTCTTTCCCTCCTCTCCAAAACTCCCTAGATAATTCCATTGCCCTCAAGATTCCAAAATCTGATCATGATCAACCTCCCATGCTTCATTTTTCCTCTCAAACAAATGAATTTCATCACCCTCCCACCATATCCCTTCTTCAAGAGGACCCTGTTCTTTGAAGGATTGAGAAAGAGGGTGCAGCTACAGGTCAAGTTCTTGCACAATGTGTGGAGGATGCTTCAAATGTGTTTAAGGAAGAATTTCCTATTGATACTTCTCTTAAGGTTGTAGTTGAGCATCCAATTATATTTAAGAATGAGAAGGTTGATCTTGATTTAGAGGAACTCCAAGGGGAGTTGGTGCAGATTGAAGTCATAAATAAGTTACAGGTATCTCCTATTGAGAAGGATCCAGATAGTTTGCAAGCTGATTCAATTCAAATAGATCAAAATGAGGAACAAAAAGATGATTGGCAGTTGTACCTTGAATCTCTACAAGAGATTGAAGAGCTTTGTATGGATATGTTGGCTATTGAAGAGCATGTTTATGAGAAATCTGATCAAGAATCACCTATTCAAGATCATAATACAAATTGGGTTGCCTATTCAAAGGCCCTTGAAGAGCTGGATGAACTTGCAGCAGTCGATAAAAAAGGTGTGGCCACTCAAAAACAATGCATAGATGAGATATCACTTGACAAGGTGGTAGATGACAAGCAATGCGAAAAATATCAGGAAGTACTTGATGAGTTTGTCTTTGTCGGTGACTGGTTTGTTGTTGATGACTCATTTGAGAAGATGCTAATACAATTGGTGGACAATAAAAATGCTTTATCAAAGGTTATGATTGATAAACACCCTGCCTTGCAACTAGTACCATCTCTTGGAGTGACTGAGTTTAAGAATTTCCCTTTTGATCCAGGTGGATGGTGCTTTGTCATGGTTAATTAGGTTCTTTGTTAGTTTGTTTTCTTCCAAGTGTTGTTCAAGCACAATAGTTTTCTCAATTTTGTTCAATAAGTGCTTGTTTGCACATTTTCTTCTTAGTTAGTTTTCCTGCTTTCGTGTTTTTTCCTTCCTTTTTGAGGGAGAAAGGTTACTTAAACCAAGGTCAGGAGGAGATTTTCAGTCAAAAATCAAGTTCACCATTTGGGAGTTCGAATAGCATCTATATGGCCTCAGTTCTCTAGCATAGCAGGCATGCTTCCCAGCAGAGTCACCAAAAATGTTGACAATTTTGCCCCCCACAGGGCAAATTGTCACCCCTACACTTCGGAACTTTGCTATGGTGCCAAGTTTGTCTTCTGAATCAATTTTGGGGTCCTTAAATGAGCATTTATAGCCACCCAAGTGGCCATCCACAACCAGGTGAAGTTTAGTCATGATAAGGTTTCCAAGGAGCTTTCTTGATTACAACCAAATGTGCAAATACAACCAAGATATACAAGCTTTAAGTTTATTTATTTTGTCTTCCCAAGGAATTTTTCGAGATATAAGAGGTGGATTATTTCTTCGGACATTTTGTTCGAGAGAAAGAGCTCTCAAAGGACTATGTAAAAGTCCGAAAAAAATGACTAAGTGGCAGTCATTCAAAGCTTATTTTCTTCAGACTTTTTGTCCGAAAGAAAGGAGAAAAGCACAGTTGAGAAGACCATTTTTCAAGTCAAGACAAAAATTCCAAAGGACAGTTTTAAAAAGCCCGGGTGCCCTACAAAAAGCCCGGGTGCCCTTCAAAAAGCCCGGGTGCCCTACAATTCTTCCAAAGGACACTTTTGAAGGCAGACATGCCCTTACGGAGGGCACTTGATCGATGAAGTGGACATTTTCAATTCTTCCGACGGGCACTCCTGGAAGACATAGCCCTTGCAGAGGACATCTAGGCGTCGCGTAGGGACATTTACAATTTCCCCGAAGGGTATGTGCCCTTGCGGAGAACACTTCAAGGACGAAGAAGACCTTGGCAAAAATTCTGAAACACAAAATTCATTTTTCCAAAGGACACCTACCCTTGCAGAGGGCACTTGGTCGGTGGCAGGACCCTTTCAAAAGTTCCGAAGGGCATTATTGAGAAGCAAAAGCCCTTGCGGAGGGCACCTCCATAAAGCAAAGGACAAAAGCAAAGTTCCCAAAGGGCACTTGCTCTTCGGAGAAAAGATAGCCAAAGGAGATGAATTCCTTCGGACAAAAAGTCTGAAGAAATTCGGGAGGATAAAAACCCAAAGAAAATTAAAAAAACAAAGGCAAAAAGGAAATCCTTCAGAATAATAGGCAAAAAGGAGATCCTTCGGAATAATTGTCAAATAGGAAATCCGCGGGAATATGAAGTCAACAAAAGTCCGAAGAAAATCAAAGGGCAGGACATAAGAGCCTAAAAGAATAAATTCGAGAAAATTGACAAGGAAACAAATTCCTTCGGACTTTTCCGAAGGAATAAGGACAGTTTCAAAAAACTCAATAGAAAAGACAATGGCATAAGCCAACGCCAAAAAAGAGAAAAGGAAATGCCCAACCCAATTCCTTCAGACAAAAAGTCCGAAGGAATAAGGACAGTTTCAAAAAACCCGATAGAAAAGACAAGGGCATAAGCCAAAGCCAAAAAAGAGAAAAGGAAATGCCCAGCCCGAGAAAGAGAAGAGACAGAGAGTCCTTTGGACAATTTGTCCGAAGGACGAAAGCTCAAATAAAACCTGATTCCCAAATTAGAGCAAAACATGGGAAAGCCAGAGAAAACACGAAGTGAACTAAACAAAGATCAAAGCTGAACTGAACATGGACATAAGCATGAACAGTAAATAAAACCAACGTTGAATAAAGACAAAGGCAGGGTAAACAAAGATCATGCACAAACTAACATGAGTGACTCCAACGAAGTGAACGCGTTTAAGAAAGCAAGCACGCTTCAGTTCTAAAAATAGAGTTGTCTTGCATGATGAAGAAGCAAAGCATTGAACGTTTCAAACAGCCAGAAATTCCATGCACGCACTCTCGTTTCCTCGAAACATTTCGGCGATTCAAATGCAATTCTTAATTTGGCATTTGCATTGATTTCATGCAAAGGGGAGACTTTCAAACGTTCCAGCAATTTGAGTGAGTTTGACTACTCTTGTTTTGAAGTTGACTAGTTTTCAAGTCCAAACATCTATTCGTAGGTGTCATACATCCAAAGCTTGTCTTCTTATTTTTCAATGCCAAGGATTCTTCATGCAAGACAGCCAGAGATAAGCCAAGAAAAGACAAATTTGGAAGATCCATGCAATGCAATTTGGACTTGGGCTAATGAAGAGTTAACTTCTCCTTTTTTTAATGCCAATCTCTTGGCTTGTAAATTTATATATTAATGGTTTTTCAGCCTTGTAAAATCCAATCCCTCTCTTGGTAAGACTAGACTCTACCATTGGTGAGTTGTGTAACCTCTTCAATCAATAGAAGGACTGTACTTTCAGATTTCAAGTGCTGGCATAGTGTACATTCATTCAACAATTTGCATACGTGGTAGATTTATCTCCCTTCTCAAATTCTGATTTGTACCTAGTTGCTCGCTCATCATGTTATGCAGGTCATGTTCAGTGTTTTATATGTCTTTTTTGCTGAAGCTATAAGTGGATGTTAGGTGGCTGCAAAGTGTCTTATATCAGAGCTCTCTCCATTGTTTTCCCTCACGTTTTTGTCATTTGATCGAACCTTCTCATGAAATACTTATGCATAGTGATCAATTGAAATCAAAGGTCTTCCTTTTTCCTTGTTTGATTCAGTGTTCAAGGTTCCAAGTAAAGTGGATCAACATTCTGGTGTATCACCGTCATTAGGTAAAATTTTCCCTTCAAGTTTCTTTCTCCCTTTTCCATGGTAGTCCACAACGCAAAGTAGAGATCCTCATTGATACATCTTACAGGAACCAGTCTTCTCTGGAGGTTCTCACCATTGAGGCACCCACCCTCGTGAGAAGATCCCATTGTTTCAACCGGAGAGAGGATTAGCCATTTCAGCACGTCTTCGATTCAAGGTGCAACTCCAGGTTGACAACAATAACCACAATTTCACCATGATATACTATGAAACATCAATCTTGACATATGATCATTCTTTTCAACATCCTGCCCATAATGACAACACATCTGAAAAGACATAGTAGGAAACAACAAATCCATAACACTTTCATACCTTTGGCTATCCTGAAAATCAATCTCATATGGCAACGGCTCAATCTTTGGAATGCTCAGAAGATGGATAGGGTTTCTTGGAAAAGACTTTCTTTCCATTTGGTACCCTTCATCTTATCCTCATTGTTAGAATGATTCTCATGATGATCGAAACATTGTAAGGCCATAGTATGAGGCTGATGCATTAAACCCTTGTTATGAATGATCAATTTGCTTACCATTAGTTGTTACGAAAATTCCAGTAAGCCGAAAATCAACATTATCATCCAAAAAATTGGCTTGAACCACCAAATTCTCTCCACCATCTTGCAAATTGGGATTTTCTTCTTTCTTCAGTTCATGCTCCATGATTTCTCCCTCTTTCCTCGTCATCATGGGAAAATTCTTTGCCCTAATAGTTTGTATATTTGAATCCATCCTTTCCCTTTGAAGGGCTCTTCGTTTTCAATTTGCATAGTCGATTCCTCTATGGGCAGCTTGATCTTTTGTGGTGATGAAGAATTCATCACTTTTGCTGGTCCTTTTTCTTCTTCTAGGAGAGACTCTGGAGGTCTAGGGTTTAACCCTACGAACTTCATCCATGCCTTGGGACCCATTGCCCTTAGTTCCCTCTGAGATTTTGCATAGCTTGCAACATCTCTTCCATGGCTTCCAGTGTTGTCTTCATCTTTTTGCACTATTTGGCATGAAGCCGACTCAAATATGAAAACACAAAAATATTTGAAACTTTGACTGAAACCCTAGTTGTAATAGGTACAACCACTAATCTAGAGCTATACAAACTTGAATCTGCCTCGTCTAATAGGGTACGAATGTCATACGGATCTGTACGGATATGCAATTTTTTTAATAAATTTATTTTATTCCTCCACAGGACTCCAAAGTTGTGGCTTTGATACCACTGTAATATCCCCTCTAGGGCAAAATTAGAACCAAAGGGGTTTCCCAACAAACCCTAACTAAATATACAAATTTTTGAATTTCTTTCAAAACTCTAAGCACATGAAAATCTGAAAGTGTCAATTTAGGGGATGATAACAATATTATATTCACCACAATACTTGCCAAAAATAATAGATATTACAACTAAATTGGACCTTCGGATCTGAATTTTTCAATCAATAAATATCTGGAAAAATATTATAAAATTCCAGCTTGGCAAAGGTATGAACAAATATCAAATTAGGCCTCAAAACAGCCTCAAAAATCACCTTGAAACCCTCCCAAGGGGTTTGCTAACCTAGGAGAAGGCTCCAAAACAGTTCGTTGCCCTAGGAGAGGGCTCAAAACAAGGGTTGGCTGCCCCAAACTGCTGCGCCACCCTTCAATATGTTGCCCAACTGTTGCGCCCTACCTGAAATGGTGAATAGACACCACCAATTATTCGTTTCTGCCCAATACAATCTCTAATTTAAGGCTGCCCAACTGAGAGGTAAGGGTTTTCATCCTTACTTCAGCCTTCCCTTGAAGGTTTCCATCTTCAATGGATGAAGTCAAGCAAATCATGTTTACACTTGTGATTTCAATTCATAAACATAACATGAGTCTCCAAAAGAAACTCCTCTTTCCCTTTTATATCCTTTCCCCAAAGAGGTGCGTTCCACTTGGAGGGAAAATTCAAATAATCAAAAAACAACTTCCTTATAAATTCACTTAAGGGCTAATCTTGCCCATGACCCTTAGAAGTCCGCTTCTTAAGTCAAATATAGGAAGGAGTTGCCGACATATTCACTTTTGTTCACTAAGGCATATTATTACTTTTATTTAAAGTATTTAACAATACTTTTTATTTTAATAATAATATTATTTTATTTTTTAGAAATGGGGACATTACAGACTTAGATATCGAAAGATTCCTGCAAAATTTTGGTTAAGTATATTTCAACACCTACTTTTGTGGACAATCATAATAGAACTCATCATGCTCGTGGCATATAATTCAATCAACTGGTCAATAAATGCCCCAATCAATATGGTAAACACCAAACCAGACTTGTACAGATACATATTTATAAACAACAAAATCCCAAGTCCCACAAGAAATAACTAAAAGGGAATTCTAGCAAAACCATGGTCTCAGAGGGGATACTGCCCACAAAATATACTACCAAATTGAATTTTCCATACCACTGAACATCTCAAAGAAAAGTACATCAGTAGGAGGGAGGGGGAATTTTCCCTTGCCATTTTGCTCTTTAACTGCATTTAACATTGGTTTAAATGTATTGTGGTTCAGCTATTTTAAATGCACAACCACCCAACGGGCAGTAACCCTGGTCGATAATTAATGCAGTGTAGCCTAAAGATATTGTCCAGAAAACTGGCAAAGGACAATAAAATGGAAAGCACTTGAAGTCGTGGAGAGGATTCAAAAACCCTAGCAGAGCTCAAAGCAACAAACCAACCAGGTCCTATATCTTTGTCTTGAACTTGTTCCCTAATGTAATGGCGATGAACTTCTATATGTTTCACTCTTGAATGGAGATTGGACTCTTTATCATCTATATTGCACTTTGAGTGTCACACTTTTATGCATCCAACACTCTAAATATAAGATAAAACTGCCTAGGCAGAATGCACCTTTTTAAAGAGAATGGATTGAATGCAAACATTAGATCAACAGCATAAACTGACTCTCAATCACATGCAAATATCTATCCATGTGAACATGAAATAAGGTTGTCCCCTTACGCTTTGTGCCGCATGTGCTGCCAAAGCTCTTCCTCAGATGGGGGAGGAGCCATTCGGATCTCTGCTTCAAAATGCAACCTTAACTTTTCCTGTTTCAAAACTTCCACCATTTGCAGCTTTTGATCTTTTCTAACATCAAGCAACTGTGCTGCAAATGGCACAAGCTCCACGTACCTGTTAAGGAAAACACATGGTCTTCAAATCAAAATAAAGACATTGTCATTGTGCAAGGCAGGGAATGTGGATCATGATCTTAAAACAATGTTATGTTCAGAAAACCATCTTATCACTGAAGCAAGAAGAAAATGTTGTTATATTAGACAGAAAATCTCAAGTAGCGTATGCCACTAAACCCGAATCATACAACTGCCACCCTAAACCAGATACCAAACCAGAAAGTGAATAATGCACCTGTATTATTTCTTGGCTACATGATCTAAATGATCAAGATTTCTTTATCGTCCTTGATATTGTACTCTTGTTTTCTTGTGTAATATAAAACTCGGTTCTTTGTAAAAAAACAGGATTAAAATTTAAAAAAACCTACAATCCCACCAGTAAATATCTATTTCTATGTCAACAGAGAGTAAGATTAGCAAAAAAAATGTGTAAACACTTGCTACATGTTCCAAAATGAATATTGAGCATTTTAAAATAGCAACTTTCGCATGGTTTTTCTTTTAAACCTAGAGTGTTTGCACAACTACAGCATAATTGCATATAAAACATTCTGTATATCAAAATAATTAGAATTATAGTTTAACCTGTTTAGAAATGGTACCATGACATAGTCATGGAAAACAAAACTAACTGCCCATGGGACAAGCACCAGCAATGCAACAAACTTGGCCTGCAAGTCATATGAAACAAAAGTAATGTCAAAAACTAATAATATCATTAACTCAAATTAATTTTTTGACCTCAGTTATGCCAAAAAGTAGTTTATAGATAAAACTAGTTGCCATTGTGCAAAATCACAACTGCAAAAGTGGCTACGAAAATAGAATATCGGGACTATTAATGCAATTCTGTATGGAACATCAGCTTTGCTGTATTAACAAGAATAATACCCTTGACCAAAAAGAATGTAAAAATATATATATTTTTGGACTGTTTGAAGAATTTAAAAAACAAAACAGATAATCTGAAGCTTTTGGATTTAGAATTTGAAACTTGGCAGAATTTCAGCATTCAAGGAATATAAAGATAGGTCCTTACACCTTACATGTGGAAAGATTAACACCAAGCCCAACTAGTTTCTAATTGAATTTCCTACATAGATTTTTTGGAAACAGCTTTCATATTCTTAAGCAATAATATAGATCTTGAAGCACCTTTCTTACCAAGAAATTGCACGTGAGAACATGTGACAACTTGGTGTTTCAATCCCACATCACATCATCGACACCTTTTACATTATTTACTGCCCATGAACTATATTGCTGTTTTACTCCTCGTGAATTATATTGGTATTTAGGGAATGTCAGTGTCATTTTTTTGAGGATGTTAGTGGAAGAGGTGTAAAAATTGTTCCATAGCATGTACATCATTGCCAGATGAAAAGATGGATCTTCATTTTACAAATACGATCTAAAACTAGGCCTCTGCCCTCTTTTCCATTCCGTAAAATATGTTTTTTTTATATCACACTAAATACCCAGTCCTTTCAAGCCTTTCACTGTTGAAGGGTTGATGAAACAATTTCTCTTCAAAATAGTGAATCCGTTTACATTTTATCGATGCAGACAAAGGCCAGAAAAACAAAAATGCCGTATTTATTTGGCTAAGGAAAGGTTGTCTTTGATCTTTTCCCACCAGATTTAGCTACAATGATTAGGGCATCGTTCATCACCTCCGAGTGCATAATATAAGTAGTTGTGCATAAGAGTCAACTATTGAGCCTGTTTGTCCCTCAAAGGCTCAAATGAAAAACAGGCGTTGGTACGAGTACAGACTCGTCTGAAGAACCTTTTCTGCCACACCTCTTTTGTGTTTCATCAAATACCCCTGTCATTTGTACAAAAGTACAATTCTCTACCAGAGGTGCCCCAAGGACTTGCAAGACCCTGTAATATTCTCCTTATTTTAAGGTTTTTATGAATTCGGTATTGGTCATAATTGTCTCCAAGTGACGTTGCAAAAAACTTAATAGCTAATTTTTTCCCACTAAGGTGGTGGTTCACCAAATTTTCCAAAAACAGATCCACCTAAAATGTACATTTAGGGTTACTGAATTAGGTAGAAATAACAAGTATTAATAACAAATTCTATTTTTCCCTCTTATATTAGCCAATAGTCTGTAATGCATAGAATTATTGTTTATTTTTTATGGAAAGATTCGCAAACTATTGGGTAGTTGTAGAAACCTGTGAATTCCATGAAATTTGGTGAATTAAGAGTGAAAACAATGCGCAAACAGGTGAGACTCGCTACTGTGAAGGTATGTATGCATTGGAGGGGTGAGAAATGCATTGATTGATTTAAATTGGGTAGTCGTTAGAAAGAATTGTATTATGTTAACTTACAGTGGTCTGGGTGGTATACTGAAAAACCTTATCTTCATAAGTCAAATCGTCCTCGAGCTGAGTAGGGTTTTCAAAGAGCCTGAATAATAACTCCTTCACGTTTCTATACATGCCTCTCTCAGGCATTGAGGCTTCTTTGTCTCTTGGAAACCCGCCCTCCTCCCAATCATCTTCGTATTCGTCTTGGTCCTTTTCCTTTCCCTTGTAATAAGTATTACTCCCAGCAGTTGTCCAGCTGTCATCCAGCCAATCTTCCCAATCCCTAAGCTCCGAAATTGCATTTGCACGTTGTTTCCACGCGTCGGGCCCTTCCACCTCCACCTCCACCTCCTCCTCCTCCATATGGCCGTCGGAAACCTCCTCGCCTAACCAAGCGGTGCTGTCTATTTCCTGCAACAGGAACTTGTGCCACCACTGCTTCGTAATCTTCTTCTTTGCTCTCACGGTAAAGCCCCTAAGCCGCCTTCTGTGACCGTGTGCACCACCGAAAGCATGGATTGAACAACGGAGCAGTGCAGAGGGGGCTTTTACGTGGGATCTTGGGGCGAATTGCAGCGTGCTCCCAATAACTAGAGCGGAATTGGTCATTTAAAACCATGACCATCGCATATTCCGCTTAATTAAAAAGTTTCGAAGCATATTTTCCCGCTTAGTTGCAGGAAAGACAGTGGCTGTAATCCCTGCAACGCCATTTTTTGAGTCTGGGTCTCTTTGTTTATCCGCCTTTTGATCGGCTCGCCTTCTGTGGACGAGACGACGGATATGTTGCAGTCCTCTGGGATGCCACGTGTTACGCCAGCTATTTCCTCACGCCCGTGTGTCCGACGTGGCTTGTAATCTTGCTACTGTTCTGTGACGAGGCAGATACTCTAGTCACAAGCAAGCCATTTGCAGAGCTCAGAATAAAAAGGTTTGGTTTGTGAAGAGCTCATAAGAAAAGACCTTTATGCATCATTAAAAAGTAACATTTCAGTTTTTAGTATTTTAAGAGAAGTTTTGGTTATTGAGGAATTTAATGCATAGATAACAAACAATTAAGTTTTTAATTTAAGAAGTGAAGGAGTTAAAAACAATTTATTATGATTAGAAGAATAAGAAAGTCATTCTTGAGAAAGAAAGTCATGAGATGGAAAGGGGGCAATGATATATTATGGAGCAAAATTATTGGGATTATATAGTTTGTATGGTATGATTATATGTAATGGTATAAGAGCATGGTTGAATTCAGGGAATATCATTTGTAAAATTTACAATGGTCAAAGCATGGTAGACTATGTTATTTGTTTACAAAGCTCTATTATGAGATTGATAAAACTTGAAATTGGAGACTACCCTATCGAAATGAAATCAGACCACAATCCAATATATGTAAAATTCAATATGCACATAAACCACCAACATGGAGGGCAAGACCACCACAAGCAAGGGAAGAGACCTTTTCAAGATTAGAATCCTCGTGACTCAAGAGAACCGAGAACTCTTCAAAGCAATGCTTGAACAGTATTCTCGATAATGTTTTGAGAAAATAAAACATAATACTTCAGCCATGAATAACATCCAGTAAACAAGAATATGTTGATTTCATTAATTCAAAAGGCCCTAAATGCATGTAAAATAAGTAGACCTAACAGTAGAAGCGCAAGTAGTTTTCCAGTGAATTCATGATACGATGAAGAGTGTAAGGCAACAAAGAAAACTTTGAGAAGACTTGGAATGACCAAAGAAAACAAAAAGGCTTATGAAAGAATCGTTTAGTCCAAAAAAGAAAGCTACATGAATGCAAGGAGAAAAAAATAATTTTCCTTGAAAAGTATAATCCCAAAGGTTTTTTGAGGGAACTACAACAAAACAGAAAATAAACAAAGAACAATATTACATATATCCAATGGTTAGAGTACGCAAAGCTACTCTATGGAAGAGCTCGAGATAAAGAAAACCCTCTAGTAATCAACACAACAACTAAACTTTTTTCTACAAAGGATATCACTCAAGGCATAAAGAGGCTAGCAGGGGGTAAGGAACAAGACATAGATAGGCTGCAAGTTGAATATCTAAAGTGGGGCTTAGAAACCCTTGCACCACACATCAAAAGCATGTTCAATGGCTTCATTTAAGAAGGTTTTTCGATAGATTGGACGACTAGTGTCATTATCCCTCTTGTGGGGATATCAATTAATCCGTCCAATTACCAAACTATCATGGTGAATCCCCTCCTTGGAAAGCTATTTGGTAGCATGATAGAGTGCAGAATTAGCAACTAGGGCAAAAAAATGGGGTAAAAGATCAAAAGGGTGAGCAAGGTTTAGGCCAAAATACTCCACTATTAATCACTACATCACTCTTAGACAATTGAAAAATTAAGGGATACTTAGGGAGAAGAAGCTTTTTTTGCTTTGTTGACTTCAAAAAAGTGTTTGACACGATCTCTAGAGGTAAACTTTGCAGTAAAATGGAGGAGCTTGGAGTTCTAGATGAATATAAAGTGGCAATGCATAGACTCTATGAACAAGTCAAGGCCAAAATTAGAACAAGTGAAGGTATGTTATAATGCTTTAGAAGTGACATTGGAGTCAAACAAGGATGTCCTCTATCTCCAACCTTGTTTGGGCTATACATTGATCAACTAGAGGAGTGGATAAATAACATTGGCGGGGGGGGAGGGGAGGAGAGGGGGGGCGGGCAGGGTGAGGCGGTTAGGTCCACCTAGCTAATTACATTGTAAAGTTACTTTTATATGCATATGATCTTATTATAATTGCAAAAACAACTCAGAGTTTGAGAGAAGATTTGAAAGCTCTAGAGTTGTTCTACTAAGAGGTGGGAATGCAAGTGAACATTAGCAAGACAAAAGTTATGATTTTTTCTATATGGAGAAAAAAATAGCAAATTGAGTTCCTTTACGAAGAAAATCCACTGAAAATAGTGGAAGAATACAAATATCTTGGGCTTGGCTTTCATAACAAGCTTAGTTGGGAGACCTGCAGGGCAAAAAGAATTCAAGGAGGGTGGAAGGCCCTATACTCATTGCTAAACAGATGTAGAAATGCAGAATTATGGAATAAGAAGGTAAGAAGTGAGGTAAATTTAACAGGGTAAATATTCAATGTTTTGACATGGTCAACCCCTTGTCTATTGATAGCCAAAGAACACAGGCAATTTAAGCTAATTTAGAGGAAAATTCATCTACAAACCTTTTTATGCAATATCCAAGTATGAAACTTGGTGGGGATGATTTAAGTGAGTTATTACAACCATATATTCTCTTTTATAAGTAAATTTATTAATGGAGGTATCCACTATTTTGTTATACATGATAGTGGAAGGCCCTATACTCATTGCTAAACAAATGTACAAATGCAAAATTATGGAATAAGAAGTTAATATTGGTGAGATAAATTTAATAGGGTAAATATTCAATGTTTTGACATGGTCAACCCCTTATCTATTGATAGCCAAAGAACACAAGCAACTTAAGCTAATTTAGAGGAAAATTCATCTACAAACCTTTTTATGCAAGATCCAAGTATGAAACTTGGTGGGGATGATTTTAGTGAGTTATTACAACCATATATTCTCTTTTATAAGTAAATTTATTAATGGAGGTATCCACTATTTTGTTATACATGATAGTGGAAGGCCCTATACTCATTGCTAAACAAATGTACAAATGCAAAATTATGGAATAAGAAGTTAATATTGGTGAGATAAATTTAATAGGGTAAATATTCAATGTTTTGACATGGTCAACCCCTTATCTATTGATAGCCAAAGAACACAAGCAACTTAAGCTAATTTAGAGGAAAATTCATCTACAAACCTTTTTATGCAAGATCCAAGTATGAAACTTGGTGGGGATGATTTTAGTGAGTTATTATAACCATATATTCTCTTTTATAAGTAAATTTATTAATGGAGGTATCCATTATTTTATTTATAATTAGAATAATTAGTTTTTCACCGGTGCTAGTATCACCGACCACAATCCCTCTGTTTGCTTGCCCATCGAGCACCTCCTATGTCAGCTACCTCCATACCAGTGTAAAACTGGGAGTCACCATCCAATCCCATTATTTCCCCCTCTTAAATTACCTCTATATAAACTAATTATGTCAAATAGTCACTATAAGATACCCCTGTGTGATAGCTAATTCATGTGTATCCTCTTATCGATGGTGTCTTCATCTCTAATGATCTTGTGGTAGCCATCATCACCTCTATTATGATCATTTCTATGTTCCCCCCTCAATAGAACCTTATTCGGCCTACTTGTCACACCAATAGTCCTCCACAAATGTGAAGTTTGGGGCAGCACTGTGTCTAACCTAAATTGGAGACAAATAGATAAAATCCAAAAGTATTTAATCACAAGTAGCCTCAAAATGAAAACCTCGTTTCCATATGAGATTCTATTAGCCAAAACAGGTACCTTTCCATTGGAAGCATCAACAATGACTCAAACATTAAGTTATCTAAAAAAGATGCAAAGTATGCAGAACCATTAATGGCCCAAAATGGTAATAGAAGCAAAGCTAAGTAGAAGAAAAAACACATGGATGAAACAAAATATCGAATGGATAAGTAAATGAGACATCAAAATGCAAGAATGCCCAAACACCAACGAAGAAACAAAAAAGTATGTGAGAGAAATTCAAGACAACCATGTGGACAAAGCAACTAAGACAGAAGAAAACATACTACATCAATAACTTTAAGTCCACATGGGAGCATGGGGAAAAGACATACATAAGGCCAGAAATCAAATGGAAAGTAAAGATGTTGATTGCATAATTGAGGACTAGCTCACATTATCTTAGATGTGAAATTGGTAGGTGGACAGTACCCAAGGAAGAATGAGAAACGAGAACATGTTTAATTTGTGACAAGGGATTAGTGGAAACAGAATGATACTTCATTATGGAGTGTGCAACCTATAGTGACATTTGTATCAATTACAAAGACAGCTTGAGGGTTGACAACTTAACTAACTTGTTTGTAGAGGAAAGATTAAACAATACAACAAGTTTTATAATCAAGATCCATAGTAGAAGAGTTAGCGTCAATAAGGGATTAGAAATTTTACAATGGTAGTAGGGCAACCCTTATGACAAGAAGCGGTATCACAGAATAACTTTATTGTGGCTCTCGGTCTTATACACTGCTTGGTCTCATGGACGTTATTAAAATCTCTCATTCATTCATTCATTTAATGAGTGATTGATGGAAGAGAATTTTATAACATCCACAAGAGCATAATAGTTTATTGGACCAGTGAATAAGAATCATAATTAAGGGAGTGAAGATATTGTAAGAAAAAGAGGAGTTTCGAGGGGTTGAACCCTAGTTCAAAACCCTATGGTTGTTTTGTATTTGAAGGTTCATTTTCTCACTATATATATATGTGTGTGTGTGTGTGTGTGTGTGTGTGTGTGTGTGTGTGTGTGTGTGTATATATATATATTCAATGTTTTCTACTTCAAATATAGTGGCCATAGACACTCCATAAGTTGTTCAAGTATTTAGATCGAATGTCATCATATGCGGAACACTACATGGTATAGTGTCATTCTATCTCAACCATATTTAATGTGCAAAAAATACATATTTGAGAAGGAACAACTTTCTTAAATAAACAACTTGTCTTGTAAATCTTTGAGCAATTGGGACAACAAAAATAATATGTGGTCTTATATATTGTTAGGGTCTCATGGATGTAATATAAAGTATTTTATTTCATTCATTGTACAAGATCAAATAGAAGATGTCACACACTCTAATGTGTAAGTTGGGGTTATATCATCTTTATGACTTGATCATATGTAATGGCATAAGAGCATCATCGAATTCAAGGAATATCACATGAAAAAATGCATGATGGTCAAATTTTGGTTTGTTATATTATTTGTGCATAGAGTTTTATATCAACATTGATGGAGGTGTACCTATAAAATTAAAATTTGATCACAACCCAATGTATTTAAAGATTAGTATGCAAGGAAACACTTAGTGAAGAGATAAGATCCACCACAATTAAAAGAAGATAACTCTACAATGCAATATCCTCCTGACCCATGAGAATTGAGACATTTTAGAACAACACTCAAAAAAAACTTCAGGGAGTAGAGAATAAGGGTATATCTTGTATAGATGGATACCGATAAGTAGCAACACATTGATAACTACAATTCACATAGCATTAAGTTCATGTAAAACATTTATACTTAATAGAGGTGACAAAAGTAGTTTTTTGGTGGATCTAACGGCACAATGAAGATTAGAAGGAAGAGAATGTTGAATAATGTATAAAGAAAGTAAAAAGGCTTATGAAAAATTGTCATGTCAAAAAAGGAATAATATATGTGAACAAGGAAGAAACAATTGATTTTTCTAAGAAAGCATAATCCTAGAGGCTTTTGGAGAGAATCACATCAAAATAAAAAACAGGTGGAAAACAACATTACAAATTCCTAATGGCTAAAAATATAGAATTATTTTATTAGTGAGACCAAAATAAAACATCCCTCAACCCCGCTTTCCTCTCCTCCCCCTCTCTCCCAAAAAATACAATGGGTAAATGCTTCTCCACATAAGACATTAAGGAAGGTATTAAAAATCTAGTAGTGAGTAAGGAATGTGATATAGATGGGTTACAGGCAAAATATTTATAGTGGGGTGGAAGCTCTTACACTGCACATCAAAAACATATTCAATGGGGTCATTCAAAATGGTTTTTTGGTACATTGGATGACCAATATTGTCGTTTATCTCTTCAAAATAGAGATGCTAACAACCCATCAAACTATCCTACTATAATGATTCATCATCTTTTTACAAAACTTTTTGGGAGCATGGTAGGCACAAAATTAGCAGTTGGTTAGGAAAATGAGGGAAGAGGGTGAAAGGGGAAGTTTGTTTTAAGGAAAAACACTCCACAATCAATCACCACATCACTCTTAGGCTCCTGATTGAAAAATTATGGTATTAAAAAGGGGTGGAATCTTTTTGTTACTTTGTTGATTTTAAGAAAGCATTCGACAAAGTGCCCAAAAACAAACTCTAGAGTGGAGTGGAAGAGTTAGGAATTTCCAAGATGTATAGAGTAGCAATCCCTAGTGTTTATGATCAAGTTCAATGCAAAATCAGAATAGGCAAAGGATTGTCAAAATTATTCGATAGTGAAATTGGTGTTAAACAAGAAAATCCAACACCTCCCACTTTCTTTGGGTTACACATAGACAAGTTAGAGTTGTGAATAGATAAAGTTGGTGGAGGGGTGTTCACTTAACTAGTTATGTGTTAAAGTTACTCTTCTATGTCGACGACCTTAACTTATTGGTAAAAACAATACATGGCTTAAGAGAGTAGATGAGGACTCTTGAGCTCTTTTGTCAAGAGATTAGGATGCAAGTTGTAACACACCCAAACACAACCCATTGATTTTATTTATTATTTATTTATTTTTAAAACTGAATCTCTCAACATTTAGTTGTATGATACATATAGACAACAATTTTACATGCAAGAAGGTCGAATACCAAATAATACACTTAGCTTGGTTAGCTTAAGTCTGTTGCCAACCGATAATTATTTAGGTAGAACATAATCTTTTCTTATATCCATTATCCAAAAATCAATGTAGTTTAATTCTTAATTTACTCAACTCAACAAGACAAAGAAATAAAATATCACCTCTTTAGTTAGTACCAAGACGCGAGTTTCACAATCTAATAATGTGGTTTTTTTAAACTTCTTGAGTTAGGGACAATCACCATAAAAATATAACTATTTACTTCTCAAATTCACTTGTCAACAACAAGGTAGAGTTACTCATACCCAAACACAAGGTTAGGGACTATCACAACTTATTTAGTGCCTCTAAGAATTTCTAAGTAGAATAATATTAAAACCTCATTGCCATTTCATTATACCTTAACATGAAGTTATTGCCAAGCATAGAAAACTAGTGATCATGAGAACATAATACAAGTGTTTCATGTCCAAATATTACTAATCCTAACATTAATTTGACTAATTTGGGGCTTTAGTATCCATTTATGGACTTAAGGGTACACATACCTTTTTTTTTTTGCACAAGAAAATAAGTCCTCACTCTCAACTAAAAAAAATCAATTTTTTTCCAGAGAATATCAAGAGGATAACAATATTTATCACAACCTTAGTATTATGCTTATTTGCTTAAGTGTTTTTTTCCAAGCACACACTAAAACTAGTTCATATAAATATTCACCGCACTTAAGAGAGATTGATATTACAACGACAATATTTCAACAATGTGTTCAAAAGAGACCCAACCGTTCATAAAATATCATAAGGAGAAAGTAGGTATAATAATTTGAAGCATAGCCAACCTTCAAAAAGGTATGGGTTTTGGTCATCATTCCTCTTGTTTGAGCAAGGAGGAAACAAACACCATTTATACAAGTCAACAATCAGGTCTTAATAATTAACCCCTAGTCCTCATAAATTTAATTTAGCAAAGATCAATACTAATGAGCAAAATCAACTCCCCAATTAAACTAATATAATACAATAACTATATGTGAAACCCCATTAGCTAATGATCGCTAATGAGGTAGCCACTTAGTTTATTGATAATGTTTATTCATTAAATTGTCAACCCAAGGTTTGTAAACTTTGGTAAGGTATTAGTAATGTATGTGCAACACTAGTCTCTCTCAAAGGTTGGTGTCCTAATCATTGCGTAATGGAAACACACTTATAGAACTGAAATGACATGAATTTAAATCACATTTGCATGAACGAGAAATTGCATGAAAGAGAAATCAAAATGGTTTGAAAGCTTCCCACACTAGATGTTTTGAATGTACAAAGATGGAAGATGTTCATACACATACGAAACCATACACATAACATACTCAACATGAAATAGAAAATACATGCATAAACAAATATAGAAATAAAACTAATGTTAACGGATGAGAAACAAGACTATCAGATCTGCATGAGTGGGCCCTACATCATTTAGACTAAAGTTTGACTTCCCTCCTTTGATACAAACGAATTACTTCTTCAAACTAATTTTATTTCATAATAGTTCTACTATAGCAGAATTACAAAATTATAAAATGATTAATCTTAACTATTCTTTAGCTTTCTCTAACTTCACCATGAAACAACCCCAATTTTTTTTTAGAATCGTATATCATAGTACACTTTGGATATGTGTTAGACCCACTTGATAACACAATGAGACATATGATGAACTACGGGTTAATGTGACTAGAACCAAAGGAGGGGAGACTAAAGCAATTTATTAGAGGTAAGTACATACAAAAGGCACTATGGGGAAACTAGTTGTTGTTTAAAAGGATTATGGGATTTGGGGCATATTAGTGTATGCATACACTGATAAGTCTCGATTACCTTAAGTGGCACTCGCTATTATCTCATAGGATTATTTTTAGGTTTTTAACCCTAGGTAAATGCCTCATTCTCTTCAGTGGGTTTCAATCCCACTCAAGGATGTCTAAGTTAAAGAAATGACTTAACTGAGAAGGGTAAACTTAATATTCTTGAGTTATTAGTTAGGTCACTTAAGTATTCAAATCAATATTCAACCATACTTGCATGTTTTTCATCATTCAAGCAACAATTATTCAAACAAATTTAGTACAATATTTTGAGTGCTACCGATTGGGTTACAACACCTTACAACCTTAAGGGTCCTTGCACTTATTTGTACATTATTCAAATCAAACTCAGATGTCTATAAAATCAATAATGCCATCCTATAGTTTATTCAACTACCTTTAATTAGCATAGCCAATGCTATATAAAAGAGTGTAAGGCCTACACGTAATTAAATCAGAGTTGCCTATAAAAGGATAACTTATGCAATCAATAATAAAATCAGATATCCATTCATGAAAGATCACTCTTCATTTCATACATCATTTCATAAATGAATACTTTATAAACATTAAGGTGTTAATAATTCATTTCCATCAAATCAGAAACAACAAGCAGCATTTAAGAAATAAAGCAACGAAATTCATTCAAGTGTCAAGGTGAGTGGAACCCAAATAAAAGGTTCTTCACAAGGAACTTTTATGAATTTCACTATTGGTAGCAAGGTAACCAGCCAAGTAGGTTTATTTGAGTTTCAAGATGAATGGAACCCAAATAAAAGGTCCCACTCAAGGAACTCTTATAAACCTTTTGTTGGCAGTTGTGGCAATCTGCCAAGTAAGTTTAGCTCAAGGGGGGGAAGAGCATAGATACATCTTTCGTATTATTTAACATGAAAAGACAACTAATTATTGTTTAAGGTTGCACTTTAGTTTCACATAATGTATTTATTTAAGTAGATAAGGAAAGTATTATGCATGACTATTGCAATTCAAATTTATTTGTTCTTTTGCCATTACTATATTTGTTTACGATTTTCTTTTGAATTTCATATTCATATATATATAAATTGGATAAATAACAATTTATAATTGAAACATGCCTTGCATGCATCCAATAGGTCTAAAGTACATGATAAAAGAAGTATTTATTTCATTTTCTTCATAGTCCAGCTTTATGCATTGCTACAAGGGTTAGATGTTCTAATGCAACTATGTAATTACATATAAGAGTAACCAGCTATCCCATAAATATTATGCCACTTTCTTTATTCTAAATCTAAGTGACTAAGGTATGTTTAAATACACATGTAATTTAAAAACAATCAACAACTTCGATTAATCCATATACGATTTGAAGTATACAACTGTAGCCATTTATTTATAACCATTCATTTATTTCAAATTTCATAAATCAATATTCTGAATAAACATTAATCCTCATAATAACCTAATGCATATCCTTTAAAATTGAACCATTTATGGAAAATAGGTTCGTCATATCTTTCTAAATGATTCTCCTCAAAAACCAAAAAGAATATAATTAGAGGTATTTACTTTTAACACAAGTCAGAGTAGTACCAAATCATTTTTATACCAGATTATTAGAACTATGAGAGTTGGTTCATCAATTATCTAAACCCATTTATAGATCATATAAGTTAGTAAAATAAACATATGATTCTTATTTACTTCATCATAATGAATAAGTTTGAATACTACCATTACAAGGTACCTGTATACAACTTCAACCTTATTTATTTCACCCTCTTGATAAGTCATTTCCAGATTCTATTCACAAGGTTTTTTAGAAGCCAACAATATCATTATGATAATCAATTCAACATTAATAACTTAATCTAATCAAATTAATAAACACATTTGTTACCATCTTCCATGTGACATTATCGATATAGAAGTTGAACATGAACTAGCTGATTAGGACAAGCCCGCCCCTCTAGCCCTATGAGCCCCCCATCGATGGCCCTTAACACCCCAACCATCAGCAGGTTGGTGGTTGCGGTAACTGAGAACATGTAATGTATTCTAAGCACATCGAACTCTAGACAAGGATATGACCGCAAATAACACATATGACAATGTCTATTCATACCAAGGCGAGATGGGAATACTTAAACCATCAAGGTATAGGTTAAGGGTGAGGATGGTTAATTTAGACCATCAAATGATATATAATGGATTAAATATTAATCCATTATATATCTTTCAAATTCATTCCACTTGGACCTTATCCAATATCTCGATTGATCTTTAAACATTTGAACCCTCAATGTATACCTGTAACTATTCCGGTCTAGTCCAAGAATGGATTTGTACACATTCCAAGAAGAAAGAAAATGATTAACTAAAATTAAATTATAGCATAAACACTAATTATCAATTCGACTCAACCAGCTTAAAAATGTCTAAGTCAAGTTTTAATAATCACATTAGAACATGAAATAACTGTTTAAGTTTGACACGGTCAATAAAAAATCATAAGGATGGAATTATGAACAAAACATCAATGAATAACACTTACTTAAGTCAAAGACCCCAGGTCTGTGAAATCAAATATTCAAGTGAACAATCCAGTCACACTTAAACACATAGCCACATAAAACATATATATATATGAACAGAATGTTTATATACCCTGGGTGGATGTATGTTAATCAACTATGTTTATATTTCCCTTATCATATATATATATATATATATATATATATATATATATATATATGATAAGGGAAATATAAACATAGTTGATTAACATACATCCACCCAGGGTATATAAACATTCTGTTCATATATATATATATATATATATATATATATATATATATATATATATATATATATATATATATATATATAATGTGTGTTAATCAACTATGTTTATGTTTCCCTTATCATATATATATATATATATATATATATATATACGTAATAAGGGAAATATAAACATAGTTGATTAACACATCCACCCAGGGTATATATATATATATATAATGTGCGTTAATCAACTATGTTTATGTTTCTCTTATATATATATATAATGTGCGTTAATCAACTATGTTTATGTTTCTCTTATCATATATATATATATATATATATATATATATATATATATATATATATATATATAATAAGGGAAATATAAACATAGTTGATTAACACACATCCACCCAGGGTATATAAACATTATGTTCATATATATGAACATAATGTTTATATACCCTGGGTGGATGTGTGTTAATCAACTATGTTTATATTTCCCTTATCCTCTCTCTCTCTATATATATATACACATAATGTTTATATACCCTGGGTGGATGTGTGTTAATCAACTATGTTTATATTTATCACACACACACACACACACACACACATATATATAAAATAACATAATTACCATCAATGAATTTAGAAACAATTCAAATGGTTTAAAGTCATAAAAGAGACCAGGTTCAAGCGTCATACCGATTGAAGTTCGAAAAGAATAATCCACAAAGAAGCACAGTCAATTAGAATATAGAGTGAATGAAACTACACACACACACACACTTATGTATATTTGTATATATATACATATATACAAAAATAGACTTTAAATTAATTGAAAATGAAAACCCACAAAGTAGTCAACCAAAGATTTTTGAAATCCACATAAAAGAAAAGCAAGGCTTGAATAACAACATTTCATAGTCAAAATGAGACAATCTGAGAGATCAAATAAGACAAGGATAAGATTTCCTTTTGTAGAATAAACATAATACCATAGTCCTTCAAATAACAAAATATTCACCACCCAGTTAAATATCGCTCAAAGAAAATAATAAATCCATAAACAAATTAACACAACAAAGGTTAACAAATACACAGTTGGATTTTCAACACATGCAAGGAGCAAAAATTACCATATCCAAAATAACACATATGGTTTTAAAGCAAATGAAACTATCCAGTATATAATTGATTCCTTCAATCTTGGGTTGCATCTTAACCATATATAAACCCATACATTCATGCATAAAGGTACCTTAGAACCCAAAAAAAGTTCTTATATAAACACAATCTTAAAAAGAAAGAATACTTTGTTGGAATGAATATAAACATGGGATCTACAAATCTTTACATCATACCATGACATAAGAAAACACAATCACGCATAAGAATCCAGACCGAAATGGTAAAGCGATGACCAAGAGAAAGATATTCAAACTAGACAACATACATAGACTTTCCCTAGATCATAATGACACGACTGCATAATGATAAGAATTGGATTTCATGATATATATATATATATATATATATATATATATATATATATATATATAACTTTTTGTTTATTTCAAGTTTATGTGCAATAAACACATCGTTATATCATTATAATAGGTTTGTGCATGCACTCGAAAGTCCCAAGACTTCCGACTGCATGTGCAACCTTTAAGTTTTTATCATTATAGCAACCCAGTAAAATAAATAGCTAGAAACTCAAAATACAAACTTACTTGAAAAACACACAAAAAATCTAGAAGGAATGACAAGATCAAAGAGTCATCCAAAATCATCGTGTTCTTTCCAACTGACCAACTCGCCATTAAAACTAGGTGAACTAGTTCACTATTTGCATCCAAAAGTTCCCATATTCCTAACATTTTGTTTGTCATCCACCTTCCCCATACCTTTCCATCCATTTCCCCATACTTCATCAACTCGCATTCAATTTTCTAAAGGAGAGAAAAACACGACGTATCCTAAGGAAATCTAGCCAACCCTACCATTAAAGGCAAGTCTGGAAGGCTCACCAAGGAAACATGCCTCAACCAATAGGAAAACAAATTAGTGAAATTAACCAAGATTAACATAAAAAAATTGCTATCATCGTAACCCTTGCCACCTACCTTAATAAATAAGGCTTTATGTTTTTCTCTACATAAGCCATCAACCCAAGTCGATGTATTAATAGCATTAAGATTTTACACTATGTTTAATTCGAACCATAACTATATAGTTGTTTAAACAAAATACAATAAGCCTTAGATTACAATATTAGGTCAAAGGGGGCTTAGGGTAGCAGGGGGATAATAAGGGTTCCTAAGGGTTAGATCTAAGTAGATTAGATAGGTTTAATGAGTCGATAGGGACTAATAGGAAACATGATTCAAAAACCCTGTAGAATAAAGAATGAAGCTGTGAGTATGGGAAAAGGTGGTGACTGACAATAGATAACATAAAATAACAAACCAAAATAACAAGTAACAACTTATAATATAACTGATAAGGTACAACAGTCAATGCACACACACAAGGACCATAACCAAAACATAACGACCAAATCAAATTGTCCAAAGGACAATCAAACAATAGTGTACATGTTGGTAATATAGATGTGCTCAAAAACATTATTTTGGGATTACATCCTCCATGAACCTGCCTAGGTCATAGACAACTTACAGTCACCAACATGGCATAAATGCATTATGCCATAATCTAATAATCCATATAAATTATAAAATAATCAACAATAGAATAATAATAATAATTCCATAACATAATTAATCATAAAGTACACATCCAACACTGCTACAACAAGTACCATATAATCCAACTAAACAACATCTAATCTAGTCTAATATCAAAGTGATAAAGTAATAACAACATAATTTATATGAAAATATGAGATCGTGACATACCAACTATTTCTTATTTGTTATTAACTTGCAACATGTGCCTCTACTCCTTATATGTGGGAGACAAGTGCTTATTTAGAGTTTCCCTAAAATCTAATGGTTACATCTGAAGATATACAGTTGTCCCTGAAATATAGTTGGTTACAACAATACCAAAAATAAAATTATTAGGTTGAAACAATACAAACAATATAATATTATGTTGCAACAATTACAAAACCAAAATGGATAAGGAATATAAGTTCATTCATCCATAGATTTGTGGAATCAAATCAACTTCTTAAATCATGAGACATTTCTAGCTCTAGCTATGCACCAACTATCACAATGCAAAATGTGCATCTTCAGTTGTAGCTATGGGTTACATGGTTTGGTTGATGTGGGTTCACACAACCAATAGATGCAGGTGGTTCTCGGTTGTTACAGGTACTCTATGTCTCCAATGTCTAGTCGGTGAATGGTTGTGAGTGTTATACAGTTAATGGTTGTAGGCCATTATAAAATACATAATCCTTCTCCCCTTATGGATGTAGGTGCCTCAAACATACTTATTAGTAAATCCACTATAAACTATTAAACTATCTTATTTCTTCTAAAAATCATTAACTATATCATAACAATAAACATATGCAACATGGATGGAAACATGGACAAATATATGGGTGAGGGCTATAACAATTGCCAAAATATAAGGGATTTATATGAAAATAATATGTGAGATGAGTGCAATTTCTTGGCCTCACCATGCCTCCCCCTCCCCTCCCCCCCCGCCCCGCCCGCCCATAACTTAAACTATTGCACATCCTCATGCAACCACACTAG
Source organism: Torreya grandis (assembly GCA_037957365.1). Taxonomy (NCBI): domain Eukaryota; kingdom Viridiplantae; phylum Streptophyta; class Pinopsida; order Cupressales; family Taxaceae; genus Torreya; species Torreya grandis. The sequence continues at coordinate 739,661 of JARHVA010005092.1, forward strand.
GAACCTTAGAAGAAAAAACTAGCTTCTGTTTTTGGTTCATACATGCAGATTGTCATCATTTGAGTAGAAAATTATAATAGTTTCTCCCATGGCCTAGGTTTCCTATGATGTACAACCTTACTTGGTGGATTCTTGTGTAATGGATGATATTTTATTTTCTATTTTTCCTGGATAAATTCCACAAGATCATCACGTGGAGTGTAAAATATTGAAACAATTTCATCCCATGATTGTGTAATACCTTGAACTATCAACTTTATCAATCAATAACGAGTCATTTCATGTGTTGTCCTTCTTTGAGTTTTTATAACAATTTTTTTAATATGTGTACAAAGAGGTGAGGCACATTAGCATGAACATTGTGTCTTGAATGGTTCAACAATTCAAAATGAAGAGAATAAATTGCTGGAAACATACCATCATAAGTATTATACCTCTTAATGAAGGTTGTTACTTCATCCCAAGGTGAAGGTAATGATATTTGGTCAGTTCCTTGAGTAGTGAATGTTAGTACCTCCATTTCTTGATATAAAGTTTTTCATTATGTTTTTAGATCATGTCTGCCATGAGGTATTCTTTCTCCTATTGTTGGAAGACCAATAACTTTTGCAAGTAATTCCTCTGACAAATCGCTCTTTATTCCCTTCACCATGACAATGTTACCATGAAGGGTCTGAGCAAATTAAAATACAACCAACCAACATTTATGAATATATTTTAAATTTATGGACTATTTATCAAGGTTATACGATCAAAAGGCTCATTCTTTCTTATATTTCTTCCTGTTATAGTGTATAGGGTTCTCCTTTTATTTTAGCAACTAAGTTTGGTGTATGGAATGTATTTATAACAACTCAAGTGGAATGTCTCAAATTTTTGTTATTGCTTAGAATGAATCCTACATTCCAAATATGTGTGATATTGCATCCCAAGAAAATAAATAGTATTTATTGACAACCCTTCCACCCATCTTATTTTTGACACTTGTTCTCAGGTGGAGTGTGTATACACATAATATTTTTAAAACTTTATCATTTATTAACATTTTATTTCTTGCAGTAACCCATCAAGTTTCAATCTCTATAAGTGCATACCTTAAAGGGTGCACTAGGAAAGGGGTGGACAGAGCATTATGCTTTGTAAGATTATTGTCTAAATCTATCATGCTTATATCCACTATAAAATCCCACTTCCTTGATCTCCTAAGCAATAATCCTCCTAAATATCCCCTAACTAAGAGAAGACCTTTCTTTTCTGATTATATCAGTTCGGGTTGATGTAGTGTATTTTTCTTCCCACCAAAATTCAAACTAAGTTGGCCTAGGTCAACATAGTTCTAAAAGTCACGACACACGCTTTGTAACTAGGTTGATGCAATTTGACCTAGTTTGAGGGTAAACAATATCTTTTTAACTATGTCGAGGCAGGTCGATGTTGTCAGCTAAAATTATGGAAGGGTTTAGGGTTAACTCACCACTATAAATATAATTCTCATTTCAATTTAATAAGGAGGAACATTCATTTTCACACTATTATTGCTCACAATTACATTTTAGTTTATGTTTTGGAGAACCCATCACTTAGATTTTGTCTTGGAGAGAAATAACTTGCCTTGTGGAGTCTTGGATGCAAATAAAAGAAGTATTTTAGCCTACAACTGATTTAAACCATTATGTTCCTTAAAACCATAAAAAATTCTTGCAAATCACCATTAACCAAGGCAGAGATCGAGGCTCGATAGGTTCTATTCAAGGTAAATATTTTTAACCTTAGCTCTTTCATTTAGTAGATAGATATTACATAATCAATAGTTTTGAATGTATAGCTCATAGTTTGAATATTTTCTACACTTAAACTTAGTGTGGTTAAAGCATTATTCAAACTTGTCATTTTCCACCCTACCTAACGTGGGCCTTAATTTGCCTACCATGGTTCCTTACCCTTTTTAATGTTGTTTTAACCATCCTCCTTATTTGTGTTGCAAGATTTGGTAACACTATATTAGATTAATTCCATTATTATTAAGGAACTTAGTTAGGGTTATTGTATTATGTTGATTGCCCAGAGGATTTGGAACCCTCTCCATTGATGTTATCTAATAAGTGCTCCTCTAGCTAGGTTTAGTGGATCCAATTGGTCATGCCATGATATAACTAAGTATCCAATGAGTTTTAGTTGATTTACCTTCTCTGAATCTAGATAGGTAGGATAAGTTGCAAGTTGTTTTAACCTTTTAAGACTTAGAGGAATGTAAATCCTATGTTGTTAAAGATTTGAGTATAGTAAATCAAGGTAGAAATATATAATAGATACAACCACTGATCTATTATAGAATTGAATTGATTTAACCTTTGTAAAATAACAATAAATTATATAAATGAGAACTTAGTTGGAAAATGGTTGAGATGGATGATCTGAAGGCTGAAAACTAAGGCAGAGGTTAATCTGAGTGTCGTAAATAGGATCTGGGTATCATAACCCCTTCCAAATAGTAGTGCCCTGATTGGATAGTAGCACCATGTAGTGTTAGTGTCCCTATTTTGGTGGTAGTGTCTTCTATGCATTCTTGTTCTGAGCTTTTGGGTGCACCTGTGTCTGGATTTGTCAAGCTTGTTCATGTGTGCATGACTTCTAAAACCATGTAGATCACTTATTTTGACTGATTCTATGAGAAATCCCTAATCATCCATATTGCTAGGGCATTTGATTGCTACAAGTAGTAGAGTGTGTTTGTTAGTGGGGTGGGTTGGACATCCTCAACACCTTGTTGTGATGAGAGTTACCTACATACCAATACTCCAAAGAAGGATGAAGCTTGATGTAATTATCTTCACCTAAGTGTTGGTGCAAGTGCAAGTGAAGCTAGTATGATTGTTGACTTGAGTGCCTTGAATGTGGATGAGACTAAAAATTTGAGTAATTTGAGCTTAGGAATGTTGTAGATGGTAGTATGCAAAAATAAAATAAAATAGGGATTGATAACCTTAATTATGCACAACTTATTATGAGTTTGTGATTGTAATTTGCATCTGATTTCTATCTAGTGGTTAGAGGGAAAAAGTCATGTATATATATACTATTTTAGGGATTGTGTAGGTGTTAAGAGAGGTCTAGGTCAACCTTAGGTGGTCTATGATTTGAAAAGATAACTATTTGTGGAAAAAGGAGGGAAATGACAATAACACCAAAATTAGGACTAGCGTTATGTGGTGCTACTATCCCTATTATGGAGCTAGTGTCCAAATGGTAGAACCTAGTGCACAAAGGGCCAGGATGTCAAAATGAGGGCTTGGGACTGCTTTAGGGATGTATAGGGATGCTTGTGGCCTGTATGAAGGCTGGATAAGTGTGAAAATAGGCCTTAAGATGGGTCTAGGGCTAAGATAGGGATGTTTGGTCTCAAGTAGCATTCTTAGCTCTTAAGTGTTATTTTTAGGTGATTACATTTGCTCCACCACTTTATTCTATAAATACAACAAAGTTAAATGACTGGGATAAAGGAAAAAAAAGAATACCTGGACTTACCTAAAAGGTGAAGCCCATGAATTTGGATTTGAATATGTGAAGCATGATCCATTATGTGTCCTACAAGTGAAATGTGCATAGATCAGTCCTTACTTAAGAGATATAAAAAACAAAGACAAAACTAAGTAAAGAAGTAAAACCAAGTAAAGGGATAAGAGAGAGGAAACGAATGAATACACCTCACTAGGTATGTAAACTAATGCATGAACCTAGTGACAACCTATGTGTGCGTGTATATAGTGATCAATTGGTGAATAACTTGGACTAAGCTGATTGATTACTCAATCCTCATGTGTGGGTGGCTCTAGAACTCAATCCAATTTTGAATCTAGCATTGCCCACCACTACTTGGTGGATCATGACTTGTTAATAGCTTGGATTTGATCGACGGTGTGTCCAACCCTCTCATGTAGGTAGCTCAAGAAATCAAGTAGATTATGACTCCATCATTTCTTACCCATGTGTATTAGATGCATCTAAGATTGAAATTGCATAATGTAACTAAAAATTTCTAACTGGAGATGTCCAACTAGAGATATCTAATTGGATATGTTGGTTCTGTAGTCAATCAAGTATATTAGGCAACTCTGGGCCACTCAAAAATGCCAACCACTAGAAATAGAGTAGGGCATGAATCTCATGTGTAACCTAGAACATGGTGTCTGATGTATGAAATGTAGACAATGACATGGAGTTTGTCATTCCATCTAATCAATCGGTGTGTAAGTGAGCATATGAAAACCATGTGTTGTGTACATGCCCCAAAATCTGACATCTGAGCATATAGATTATAGACTAAGTTGTAATAATATGTATTTGAGCATCTGAATTGAAATGGGAATGATCATGCCACACATGATGCCCCCAATCTGAGTAGAATGGTATGAATCTAAGCTAAATTGAACAAAAACTGGTAATATGTAACTCAACCTGTGTAAACCTGGGTTGTACTTGATGTACTTTTCTAGCCAATCTAGAATTTTTTAAAACTAAGGCTACTAGACAGTAGGGCCATATCTTGGACAGTAGCGCCCTATGGCACTAATGTCCTAATTTAGGCACTAATGTCCATTTTTTTTGATTTCTATGCAATTAAAATTGATCTCTATGTCACTATTTCCTACTGTGTTTTTTGAAAGCTAATTTTTGTATTGTTCTTGTGTACTAAAAATTGTACTTCAAGTGCATTCAGATATCCTGATATCTATGACAAACCTCTATAAATGCCCCCTCTTTTGAGGGGAGTTGTTGAACCTATGAAAGAATTATCCTCAAAAGAAAAAGCTCTGCAAGATGCATGTTAACTACATCATATATGACATCTGCATAATAAGCCAATATAATGTGCATACATAACATCAAAATGTAAGATAATCTAATCATAAATTTTGTAGTGTATGATGTATGTTAGATCTAGCATTTACAAGGTTGTTAAAATAGATATAAGAATGTATATGAACAAAAAATCTGAGTAAGAACTGAGTGGTTACCGAGGGGGATGGGGCATGATGTCCATCACGACACCCAAGTAGGAAGTGGAGATGCATGAGGTCCCTCATGACATCTAACACTGGAGTGTGTAATAAGTAGGAATAAGTGTCATGGCCACGACACATATAAGAAAGTATACATACAACACACATGAGGTACACAAAGTAGGCCAAGGGGCTATAATACAAGGGACATGGGCACATGTCACTAAATTTGAGAAATCAATACATACAAGGACATGTTCAAATGTTCACATACACAAACAACAAGCAAGTTGGCTTAGATCCATATGGAAGGACATGTTTAAATGTCTACATACACAGTCATGAAGGTACACACAAGGACATGGGCACATGTCCAAAGCCTGCATATAATGAAAAATAAGTGGCATAGAGCCATAAAGAAATGGCATATTCAAATTCCTTTGAATATAACAAGCATATAGACATAATCAAGTCTAAACTAGGAAAGTTATAAATGAAAGTATGCATGAACATGTAATACAAATCCGTGTAATAGATAAGATGTACATATGATGAGTCTAAATTAGTAGTAGCTGGCAAAAAATTTGAGTTAGTGTAGTGTGATTAATATCAATATATAACTATGCTAAATTGGTGATGTAGAGTTTAGAAAGATGTAACCTGGTAATCAAAACTGTGTATAGGGTACCCCCAAATGGGAAAATGTATCAAATAAAGAACATGTGTATATGTGTATATGGCCCCCTGTGGGTAGATAATAACAAATCTAGATTGATGTAGTGGACTTGAGTCCTGTAAACAATCTATAAGCACTTGACAAGAATAAGTGAAGCATGTATGTATGATAAAAATTGACTATACTAAGATAACTAGCATATGTCGTGTATGGAAAATTTAAGAAGTGTAAACATGGAAATGCATATAATATATAATTTATGTTTTCTATGTAAATATTTTATTGTTTTTGTGTTTTTGAAATATTGTCTTATTTTTGTATTTTTTGGATATAAGCTATGTACAAGTAACATGGAAATGAAACTATATACAAGGAGCAATAAATAAGGAAAGTATGTACAAGAAGGGAGGAACAATACTAATTGATGAGTCTCATGGGAGACTCACTATGAATGTGTCCTATTTCAAAAATAAGAATGGTAATCTCTTGTGTAGTGTGATTGCTATGATGTAGTTGAATGGTGTTGTAGTATGAATCTGAGTTTTGTTCATCGTTGGTATCATAATAATCATAATAACCTAGAATGCTAGTGGGAATTGCCTCATATTATGGATTTGATATTTGTGAATTGTGCTTTTTAATATTGATTTTGATTTTTACCTTTGAAACTATGATTATTTTAGGCATATGGTGCTTTGGAAGCTTTTTTTCTAGAAATCCTTTTTTGAGAATGCTTGTTAGCTTAGCATGATTTTGACTTTACAACTTAAGTTCTTGCTCTTTCTGTAACATTTCCTATGTATCTGGATATTTTTCCTTGATAAACTATATCTATGAATGATTTGCCTTAGGATGTTCAATAAATCCTAAACCTTGTTGACCAACATTATCAACTGCTAGAATAGTAGTGATGCCTTGGGCTTGATTGCCCAAACCTTGACCGTGATAATCAAACTGTTGTAGATATTTTTGACCAAACCCACACTAATTTGAAATTTGAGCCTCATTTTGGAGAGGTAGATTTACATATTTTACTTACTTTATTGTGCTTTTTGTACCATTTCTTGTTCTGATTATGCTTTTTGAACCTTTTGTTGTTATAAGTTATGCTTTGGTAACCACTTTTGTATTGCTTCTAAATTTGACCCTTTTTGAATTTTTACATGTGCCCTTGTATGTTGTTTGTATGATGTCACTATTTGAGTCATTTGTATCCATTATCTATTGTATTTTCCTTTTCAATGCTAAACATGAATCGGTGTGGTGCCAATGCATTCTATGATATGCACAATAATATTTGGATCTCCTCACTAGGTGTAGAGGAGGTAGGTTGATCCACTTAGATTTAATCATTTACCTTATTATCTCACTTTAAATCTTATTTTATCTTTGTAATATTTTTAAATAATTTATAATAGATACATTGTGTTGTAATTTATTATTTGGATATGAAAGAGTGTTAGGGACAACTTTGTTAGGTGTAGATGTATATACATGATAAACACTAGCATATTCTAAAGACTTTTTACATGTAATTTGATTTTTCAATAATGTGACCTTTTCACTTAATCACTAATTTTGATTCTATAATTCAGATATTAGTTTTCTCATACTTATAATTTGATCCTGTAGAGTCTCACAAGTGCAAACCCTAATTGTTTTTTTATTGAACATGTAGACACACACCTTGTAGGGAAGAGGTGTGGATAGGTTGAGTATGGGCATTAGTAAAAACAATATAGGATACTTCATCTCATGGAGGAGTGATAACGTGGACTTGGTTAGAGGGAAAGTAGTTATCACCCTCATGGAGATGGGGAGGAGAAGGAGATCCTTCTATGTGCATAAGATTTGACATTTAAACTTGAAACACAATGGTTAGCTTATGTGTTAAATTATCTATGTGTTTAAGGGTTTGCTTGTTAATGGAAGTCCACTTAAGAGAAATATAACATGCTATGAAATATGACACATATTTGGACTGATTTAAAGCATCATGTATATATGTGTTTATGTCATTTTTGAATTCATTCCAAAGGAAAGGAAACAAACATGCAAGAGAAGCCATAAAACTTTACATAAAAAAGTAATTAACTTCATCTGTCATTATCATCATGATTATATGAAATATAAATATGGTTGAGGGTCCTAGAAGGCTAGAAACATAAATCCTAGGGTTGTCTAGGTTTAGGGTTTGACCAATTTTCAAATTAAGTCAGGTTCACCAAACGTTTTAACCTTTTAGGACTTAGAGGAATGTAAATCCTATGTTGTTAAAGAGCTGAGTATAATAAATCAAGGTATAAATATGAAATAAATACAACCATTTATCTATTATAGAATTGACTTAATTTTACCTTTCTAAAAATAGTAATAAATAATGTAAATGAGGACTTAGTTGGAAAATGACTGAGATAGTTGATCTGGAGATTGAAAACTGAGGTAGAGGTTGGTTTGAGTGTCACAAATAAGATCCAGGTGTTAGAACCCTTTCTAGATAGTAGCACCCTAATTGGATAGTAACACATGTGGCACTAGAATCCCTATTTTAGTGGTAGTGTCCTCTATTCAGTGTTGTTCCAAGCTTCTAGGTGCACCTTTATTTGGGTTTGTCAATTGTGTTCATATGCACATGAGTTTTGGAACCCTATAGATGATCTATTTTGATTTATTTTATGAGAAAACCCTAATCCTCCATGTTTTTAGGGCATCTGGTTGATACAAATAGTAAAGTGTGTTTATTAGTGGGGTAGGCTGGACATCCTCAACACCCCATTATGATGAGAGTTGCCTACATACCAATACTCTGAAGAGCGATCAAGCACAATGTAGTTCTCCCCACCTAAGTGTTGGTGTAATTGCAAGTGAAGCGAGTATGATTATTGACTTGAGAGCTTTGAATGTTCTTGAGATTGCAGATTTGATTAATTTGAGCTTAGGAATGTTGTATATGGTAGTATACATAAGTAGGGCATGATATAGATTGATAACCTTAATTGTGCACAACTTATTTTGAGTTTATGAATGTAATTTGCATCTGATTTCCATCTAGTGGTTAGAGGGCTAAAATTCATGTATATATACTATTTTGGTGCTTGTGCGAGTGTTAAAGGAGGTCTAAGCCAACCCTAGGTGGTATAAGATTTGAAAAGATCTTTATGAAAAAAGGAGAGAAAGGAAAATAGTGCCAAAATTTTGACACTAACGTCATGTGGTACTTTTATCCTTATTATGGTGCTAGCATCCATGTGGCATAACTTGAGGCACAAAGGGCCAAGATGCTAGAATGAGGGTATAGGACTAAATTAGGGATGTCTAGGGATGCCACCTATGAAAATAGGCCCTAAGATAGGTCTAGGGATAACCTAGGGATGGTTGGTCTGAATTAGCACTCTTAGCACTCAAGTGTCCTTTTTAGGTGATTACACAAGTCTATATTAATTCATTGCATACATTTTGGTGAACCTAGTGTGAACTAACCATTACTTTTTCCTCATTCAGCAAATTATATTAGTGTAGATCGATATAATTTTATTTTTATATGTTTTTCTTCATACTACATTGATGTGGGTTGATCTAGTCTAACTTTTGTCTATTCATAGGAGAAACTACATTGGCATGGACCGATAAAGTTTTAATTTTTAGTGTATTTCTCAATAAGCTACATCGATGCAGGTTGATATAGTTTAATTTTCTACATTTTATTGTTAACTAACTATATCAGCCTAGAATGATCTAGTTTTATTTCTCTAATTTATTTTTTTGTATTTTTTATATTTCCTGCAAACTACCTTGACTTAGGTCAATCTAGTCTAATTGTTGTGTTTTTGTAGGCAACTACATCGACCTAGTTAGATCCAATTTTATTGATGTGTATTTTAACATGTGACTACATCGACACATGTTGATCTAGTCTACTTATTGAATGTTTTTGTAGGTAGTTATATTGATGCAAGACAATCTAGTGTTAATTATGTGTTTTTATAGTAGGCCACCTCGACACATGATGATTTAGTTTTCGCACTCATATTTGCATTATCTTCAATCACCCAACTACATTGAACCAAACCAATCTAGTTTTATTTTTTAGGTATTTTTCTAGTGACTATATCAACCAAAACTGATATAAGTTGATTCATATTTATAATCAATTTCATTAATCAAATTAGTTCAGATCTATACTAAATTTACATTCTATCAAAAAATAATTCTTTATAGAAAACTATATTGAACCAAGCTAATATAGTTATAAATTTATTTTCTTCCTTGTAAAACTGTATTGACCTTGGTTGATATAGTTATGTGTCTATATTTGTTGTTAGTAAACTATATCAGCCCTGGTCGATCCAATTTACTTTGTCTAAATAAACCACATTGGCCTGTGTCGATATAGTTACGTGTGTTTTTTATCTTCAGCATAAGTAAGGTAAATTAATTTTCCTTTTTAGTAATTAGTCAAATATTTGCCTTCATGTTTTTTGCATATTTTTTTCCATTCAATAAAATGTGCAAATTGATTTTCAACATTGATTTTCACATTTATTTTCTCTTTATCTAGTTTCCCTATAACCTGAGTTCTAAAAGTTTTCAAAGTACTTAGCTATTGCCATGAAGCGCTACACAGTGCTCTATTTAAAATCCTTGTATATTATTTATAGACATCATGACATGAGGGGATTGCCTCAATACTGAGCCATAATATAGAGATAAACATGGACTTTAGTTTACATGTACCTCATGATATTAAAAAAACACTTAAGAATCCACTTTTTATTGAACCTTAGGAGGCCAACCATCCATCTGATTCTGTAATACACCAATTAGCAATTATCATCAAGAAATTAGTCTCAACTTACCCTTGAAAATAGGTTTAGTGGGGTATGGGAACGATACTTCCTCTATAGTCAATGCTCTGAAATATTAAGTTGATACTATCTAATGAACAAGCATCTCTGAGAGCCTAAAAATCAGTCACATCCTTTTAGCAGATGTCCCTGATCTTATTTTCATATTAATAGTTAATAAAAATGGTTAAAATTTCAATTTGTACTTGCTATTATATTTTGTATTGCAAATTATATCGACCAATGCCAATATGATTCTGTGTTGTGTGTTATGACTACATTGACCAAGTTTAATATAATTAAGTGAGTTTGTTTCATTTATATCTCTACTTATAAGACTACATTAACCAAGTTAAATACAATGTGTTCTTTCACCTTTTTGCTTGTATAACTATATCGACCATACTCAATGTAACACATTTATTATTTATATTAAATTTTCTAGACCTGACTACATCAACTAAGATCAATACAATATGTTCTTTCACCTTTTTGTGTGTGTAGCTACATCAACCAAGCTTGAAACAATACATGTTTTTGTTCCTGATATTGTTCAATTTTTACAAATTCAACTACATCTACTAAGCTCAATTTAATTTATCTTCCAAATTTCTATCTATATAACCACATTGAACACAATCAATATAGTGCATTTTTTGCTTCCCTTTATTGGCTAATATAATTTACACCCTCTTTCATGCAATATATCTTTGACAATTTTGAATAAAGAGCACAAAATGACATGATGGATCTAACTAATTCCCCTAAATGTCCCAACTCTTGCCTTATACTTTTGTATAAAATCCATATGTAATCAATGTCCATGTGGCCACTATAACCAAAAACTATGGGTCTCCTCCTAAAATTTGATTCATTTAACTATCCTCCACACATGCCTATTGTAAAGGATGAAAGTGATATTGAATACACTATAAAAATGATCCTTTTCATTAATGAAAACCCTTAACGTAGGGGCAAAGATCCTATGGTAAATTATAAACTCATGATGGGACCCCACATATGATGTCCTTCTTTACCACCACATCTTTAATACAGATTTGGGGTAAGTCAATACATGACTTCTTTTTTTCCTTCCTCTTCCACCATGCCTAATACAACCAATATTATGGCAGGTATTTCCTTTAGTGGGCCTACTCAAAGTCCACATTAAAATTCAAATTAATACTACTACTAGTGCATCTCAAGCTACTATTACCAGTGCATCTCAAACTACTATTACAATTACATCTCAAGCTGTGACTACTAGTGCACCTTAAGCCCTCAACACTAATTAAAACTTATTGAAAGCCATAAATCAAGGGGCCACCTTCCAAACCAATAATGCTAATCAAATTATGCAAATGCAAAATCAAAATTTGCAATTACAAATTCATCACCAACTTACCCAATGGGGAGTGCAAAATTCATATACCCCTGTACCCCCCTTAGAAATGCATAAGGTAATTTTATTCCTCAACCACCACTCCTTAACAAAGTCATCAAACATCTTCAAAATGAACCATTAATTCTTTAAATTGCTAATATGTACATAGGTAGTATTACTCCTACTATAACCTACAATGGATCTATTGATCCCATGTTGCATTTGAAAGCCTTTGAAAACCTTTGTAAATATTGGATTAAGCTAAATACCTTTGCTACTAACAACCTTCTAGCTAAAACATTTTCAAATGATTCCCTGGATTGGTACAATCAATTCGAGTCTAACATTATTCTAGTTTGGAAGACTTAGTCAATGTTAGTGTATGTTTTTATTCTATTTAATGGTTTTTCCCTACACATGTTGTTTAGCTTGCTTAGGTGTTATTTTAGGTCATTAGGTAAGATAATCTCACATTCATGAGGATGTGTGATCATGTCTATCTTCTTCCTCTATATGTATATTTACTAAAGTTATTTTGGCTAATGATCAAATGATGAATTATTGATTCTTCTTTTGGCTCATATTTGATTTCACTTCTACAACATGTATATCTTCTACATAATTTTCTTTTATATTACATATATTTATATTTCATGTTTACCTAGATGTTGATCCTTGATTGCAGTCTAATCCAACATGGTATTAGAGCATAGTTTCTGGTAAACAAATTCCAAAGTTTCTATTATAAAATCTTGCATTTCAACTTACACTCATCCTAAGCCTTAACCCCCCAGTCATATGAGATTTTAGCCCTTGGTCACAACCAACCCAAGGGGGCTTAACTTTTCCATGAAAAATTGAGTCAAGATTTGTGCACACCCAAAATTTATGCAAAGTGGATATTTATTTTGTGAGTAATGACTTCAAACTAACATAATGTTTAGTTTACAACTCCTTTTCAGGTGTCATTTTTTTGAGCTCTATGTGTTGGTGTTATTCTTGAGCTTTGAAAAATTTAACCTCTATATATTCATGGGGGTTACATAATGGGTAAAAAAATAGAACCACACTTAATGCAGAGAAAGTGAAGTGGTTTAATAGAAGTGATGAAGCTTATGGTCTATTATGCCTATCTATGTCTCCTGACTTACTCTTTCATATTGAATTTGAAACTAATCCTAATGGTGTTTGGACCACAATGAAAAAAATATTTAGGAATTAGGACACAATGAGGGGTCATGAGTTGGAGAATGAACTCATCAGCTTGAGTCTAGGTAGCTTTGACACTATAAAATACTTCTTCACTACTTCAAATCACTCAGGTTGTAGTTGTAAGTGTGTGACATAGACAAAAATGATGACCAATTGATTCTTTCCATCCTTGACAAATTAGGTTTTGACTATTTTATCTTTGTTTCTACTTTCCATGCCACTGAGTGTGCCCTTAGAGCTACATGGACTGCGTCATCCTTTGATGATTTTTTTGTTGACTTGACTTAGGAATAAGAAAATCTTATTCAAATGGGTGTAATAGAGTCCTTCCAAATCACATGTCTTAATTATGAATTGTGACAAACAAAAGGTTTCTAGTAGTAAAGAGAAGAAATAGAACAAAAAGGACCCAGAGTAAAGAAAGGGTTAAAAATTTGATGCTAAATCTAAAGCATCAATCGAGTCTTTCTCTTCAAACAAGAAACCCAAGAAAGAGTGACTCACACATGCCTATTGTAAGAAAATTGGGCATGATGAAACCAAATGTATGAATAAGCAAATTGAGCAACTGACAAAGATGTTCTAGAAGCAAAATATCAGTGTCCCTAATTCAAGTAATGATAGTTCATCAGCATAGGAGTCTTCTAAGGCCAAATATAGTAGTAAGCAAAAAGGTAAGGGCAAAGCACTTATTGCAGTTGTATCCCAACCATCCACATGGGTAACTGATTATGGTGCCACACACCACATGGGTAACTGATTATGGTGCCTCGCACCACATGGCTTCATCACATGATGTTTTATCATCCTTGGAGCCTGTTCTATGCCTTCCATTTTTTTGGGTGACAATACTTTGGCTAAAGTTAGTGGGAGAGGATCTGTTGAAGTGAATGATGAGACATTTCAAGATGTTATATGTGTATACATGTAATATTTTCAAAATTTATCAATTACTGATTCTTTCTCTCTTGTAGGAACTTATCGAGTCTTAATATCTCTGAGTACACGCCTTAAAGGGTGTACTAGGAAAGGGGTGGGAAAACCATTAGTGCTCAACAAGATTATTATCCCATATACTACCACTTTCTATCTACATAACCTTCTCCTATGTATTTTCCTAAGCCTTGCCTCCTCTCTTGCACACTCTTCCAAGCACTTCACAACCTTCATTAACACCTACCTAAGCCTAAAACCCTTTTTGATAGTTTTCATTACACTGTCAACCTAGGATGACCTTGTATCTCAATTTTTAAAAGTATGTTATGGGCCTGGGCTAGATCGGGCTGACCTAGACCAAGACCTAACTTATTTTTATCAAATAATGATATAGAGTTGATTGGGCTGACCTTGTCAACTAAACTTTCAAAAAGATTTAGGGTTAGATTCATCTATATATACACATCCATTTTCATTATCTATAGAGAAGAGAATAAGAAGAATATTATATTGTACGTTTGTTTATCCACCATTCTACTTGAGGAACATAGCTTAGGGTTTTAATAATTTCTTTGGAGATATAGATCTTGTCTTATGGAGAAGTCTTTTGGAAGCATAGAGAAGTTGTATATCCTAGATTTGAATTATCCTTATTATCCTTACATACCACAACAACCTCTTGTGAAGCACCTTGGCCAAGGTAGAGATTGAGGCTCAACGAGTTCATCTTCAAAGGTAAATATTCCTAACTTTGTCCCTCCTTTATAAGAATAGATATATTTGCATTTGTACTTATCTCCCATGAATTAGGGTTTGACCTATACATAGCTTAATTAGGACTCTCCTATACATGTTTACTTTTTATGTTTATTACCCCCACTTTATGCCACAAGATTTTGTGAGAACTAGATTAGATTTGACTTTCCTTTGCATTATACTTACTGAATATGAAAACATAGTACATGACCAGGGTTATTGTATGGTGTTGCTTGACTTAAGGCTTTGGAACCCTCTCTAGTGATATTATTGTGGTAAGAGATCCCTCGATTAAGTCTAGTAAATCCATCTTGGTCATGACCTCAAATATCTAATGTATCAAGAATCAGAAGTGTGAGTAGATTAAGTCTAGTAAATCCATCTTGGTCATGACCTCAAATATCTAATGTATCAAGAATCAGAAGTGTGAGTAGGCGTTGTTAAAGTCTAGGGGTTTTCTAAAAATAAGTGCGAGTATGGTATAACTCCTTTTGTGCTCAAAATTTAAACACTTGACTATGCCAACATCAATCCACATAAGTCACATGCATTATGTGCTCACTTAAAGTGTAACTAATAGGGAACCAAGGCTTGTGTTGGGCTAGTTGTGCCATTGCACGAGGCTTCATTAGTGGGACTCAAATAATGCAATATAAACTTAACTCTGGGGTAGACCCATAAGCATAGGCCTTTCTTGAGGTAAGTTATGTCATATGGTGTTGAGTGGGTTGCAAGACTAATTTGAGTCAACTTATTCTCCATACTAAATAGATGCAAATTACACAATGGTTTTGTTCATGGGAATAAACCTATACTCATTTTGTATGTAGGATGATGATGACATCATGAAAAATACACACTCTATTAAAACAATAATACCAAAAAAACACATGAACTTCATTTCACATAGTTAATCAAAAGTTTGACATCACATAAATACTTACATCCCATTACAATACTAAAAGACATGTAAACTAGACAAACTCAAGTACATTGTAAGGCAATACCATTTATCATTGTTCAAAGTCCAGAGTAAGAGTTTATATTCAAAGTCATACTACTAACAACCCAGAGGATCATATATGAGCTTGGGCACATACAGTTAGAGCCAAAGTGGCCTCCATTCTATATATAAGCCTTAATGGCTGCTAAATCAAACTTTACAGAGCATGGTTTCAAAGTCATTCTTCTAGAGCTTCACTATAGTTCTCTATCTCTCTTCATTCTCTGGTTTGAGCTCTTTATATAAGCCTTCAAGAGTACCTTTTCTAGGGTGGAAGCTACATGCTGAGCACTAAGCTAGAGTTCCATCATCATAATCTCTAGCTATATGACCATGTGATTCTCGTGCTCCACTTACCACATTCTTTAGATCTTCATTGATGTCCTAATCATCTGGGAGATGGTTAACCATCGACCAACTGGTACATGATTTATGTTGCATCCTCTAACTAGATACCAAAACTGTTAGGCTAATCACTTGCCAAAAATATCTAGACATGCTAAGGTGGATATCAAGTTGGCATGAAAACTCCACTAAATAGGTTAGAAGCCCAACATTACCCCATACAAAAAACCTAGTCTACCCTCGAACTAAGCCTTCAAACTCTTGGGAGCATAAACCTCAAGTGAATTCTCCATGAGCTTTACACTGAAATCCTCAAAGTCCTTTACGGCTAGCTTGATCTCTTTTATAGTGTTATCAATCTCGATTGATGTAGTAGTGAGCACAAGTGTATCTATTTTATCTAACTCTTTATAGAAGGCTTCTATGTTGGTCTGTGCCTTTGCCACACTTCCATCCAAGATCTCCCCTTGGTCACAAACTATTGTCTAAAGAGAATGGAAGAGTTCTTTCCAAGGTTTTCTCTTGGTCTTTGATTTGATTGCTCAATATGTTTATGCTGCCCATGATCGGTAACATGTTTACCCTACCTAGGAAGTAGACTTTAGCCATCAACTACTCCTTCTCTCCTTCACTTGTTTTAAGCACACATATATTACTAAGACTTGGTTGGAGAAGTTTGATAATATTATGTCTGATATTTCTATGCCCTCTTTCAACTTTGTGAAGATATCCTTCACTTCTTGAAACTTATCTGATAGCTCCTTTCATGTGATACTGGGGTCTTCCTCTTCTTCTTCTTATGTTGGTTTGGGATGTAGTCTTGGGAGCATCTACTCTACCAATACACAAATCTTATTGACCTATGATAGGTCTGAGGTGTTCATTCCAACCAGAAGATATGTATCGACCACCTCCACACACTCATAAATCTATTGTAATTTGAACCTGTTGGCCTATGCTTCTTCCTTGGCTTCCTTGAGGAGTTTCTTCAGTTTGCTCACCTTACCATCATTTATGACATTCTGGCACATTACTTGTATGGCCAATTTTATTAGTGCATTTCAAGATTGGACTAAGTTCATGGCATATGAGTCAACAAGAAGGGATTCCTACCCTTCCTTAGTATCTTATAATCTTGAAGGAGTAGCCTTTGACACCTCGAATTAGTGCTAGCCCATGTAATGGTATAACACGAATGAAATTTGTTTACGCATCCTTATCCTAGAGGCTTGGGGAGGCATAGTTTCATATAAGTATAAATCTTCATCCCCCAAATTCTTCTACATCATTTTTTTAATGTTGAGCTCTCTATCATCCTTTTCAATGATAATTTTCTCCATGTGCACTTCTTCCTCTTCACTAGTGCCACCACTCTCTTTGGTGTGCTCCTTCGAGGAGTCACTTGTCTAGTCCTTAAGGGTTGCTTCATCAGAATTCTCCCCCTTGTCCATTTTTTCATCTCAAGGATTCTCAATATTTATCTCAAGTGTTATACCTTTGGTGTTAGGGTTGCCTTGTTACTGTTGGTGCTCCTCATTTATCTCTATTTGTTGCTTTAAGGTGCTAATATCACCTTATTTTGGTCCAAATACCCATTCACTACTTGGGCATGCCTTAACAACCTCCTCTGCTTATTTGACAAGGTCACTTGGCACCTATTTGACCACCTATACGAAATCTTAGGCACTTGAGGGTACTTTTGGGGCCCTCTTCTCCAACTTGGCCTTCTTCTGTTCTTGATCAAGTTTTCTCTTTTCTTCAAGTGTCAAATCCTAATTTATATCTTCCTCATTGAGTCCCATCTTCCTCAAGGTCATTCTTTTCTCCTTGATAGATAAAGTGGTAACTGGGGAGGTCTTATCCTTGGATGTAAAAATTAGTTTCCTTGGTGGTCTCTTTAGCGAGGTTGCACTAGATGTAAGGCTTGTCATTACCTCAATTAGTTTTAGTGTGGTGGCCACACCACTTCGTAGGTCCCCCTGAATGTTTCTAACATTGAGCTCCTCTTCACCTTCCTATATTTGCAAGATATAAGTCCCTACCCTATCTTCTTTAGTATCTTCTTCTATTATAGGCACTAGGGCCATATTTTTTTCCATATCCACAAGGATTTTAGAAGGGAATGCCGTGGGTCCCTTAGAATTTCTTAGATGCTTGCTAGAAGAAGCACCCCCTTAATTGAATGTTACACACTTCTTTGGGGTAGGTAGCACAATTTTTTCTTTAGAGGCTATCTTCAACTATATGTGCTCTGTAATTTCCTCTATTTTTTCACCTTATTTATTCATGAGTGACTTCACCTAAACTTTTGGCACATCCTTTCCTTCATCATCGACTAGGAGGGGGTGTTCATCATCTTTGCTGATCTCCACCCTTCTTGTGCAGCTTCATCTCATAGTATAAGTTGAAATTTTTTCTATTGATTATTACCCTTTAGAGGGGATGGATGTCAAGCCTATTGTTTTCATTTTATTCATCCTTAGTTACATTGGTTCTAGGGTGCACACATTGGTGCCTCACCAACATTTTGTTGTAATCCATGGCTTTGGCCTGGATATCGATCTATTGTGCATTTAAGATCCTCTTTAGTGCCACTGTGAAGTATTTGGCTGAGAATGTATAAGGTAATTGGACCCAACTTGGAAGATTTCCATCTGTAAGCACTAGGCGTGCCACATAGATGTGTTACATCACAATGAAGGTTACCGTTCCCATAAGTTATTGAGGAGTTCTTATGAGATGTGCCACTCCTTCCCAAAGGCCTCCACATACCCAAAAAACCACCCATACACTCTTATTTTGTACTTTTGTTAGAACTTAGAGGGGTAGATGAAGTCCTAGTACTTAATCGTTGAGGACTCATGGTTTGGTGGAAACACCCATAGGTGGTCATCATTACCATCTGGAACACCTATCTCCTCCATCACCATCAGGATAAACATGTATCCCCACTGTAAGGTATCACACACTTAATGGCATTCTTGAACATTCTTTATGATCTCCTCTAAGATAAACTTGGAGATGTTGAAAATTTCTCCCTACACCATGTGGTGAGAAAAGCAAAAGAAGGTTTTGCTTATGTCTAACCATTAGATGCACTGCTGCCTTTATGCCTAGGTCTTTGATGTCTTTTATAGGGAATACAACTCCTAACTTATAATAACTCAAGAGCTTTATGACCCTCTCTACTTGTACATCCTCATCCATCATCTCCCGTATATCTACTCTTGTGCAAGTTAGCCCTGTGATTATGCTTATATGGCTTGTATAAATTCTCATGTACTATCCAATTAAAAAAACAGGTCACCATACACCCATGAGAGAAAGAAAAGCACCAATTTTTTTGGCTTGCCAAAGTTTTATAGCTTAAAGAGTTGTGTTGTGATTATGGTTTGTAACTTGTCTGTAATGGAGATATCAACTAGCATGACACTTGCCTTGGTCTTCTTGTCTTTATCTACCATACAGTCTTTGTTTAGATATTGTACATTGTTGCATGTTTTATGGTTTTAGTCTTTCAACTTGTAAACATGGGTGAAAGATACCCACTTTTCCCCTCCCATGACTTCTAGCGGGTACTCCATTTCTTGGTAGGTGAGCTTTACGCTTGCAGATGGATCAATCTCCATGATGCTAACTCCTTTTATCAATTGTGCCTCAAATTTTGTGGCAGATGCTTCCTTCACTGCTTTCACTTTCTTTGCATCCCTATGTACTTCTAACACTTTTGAGCTTAGTATTTTCTTCCCCATGCTGAAGCTACTACTATTAAATTACAACCAATTGATCCTATCAAAGCCTGAAATGGTGTCTGGTTTATTTAATAGTCATGGGAAATATGACCATGCATTTGGTTGTTTGATCTTCCTGTCCCATTAATGGTGGACTGGTTATCCCGTCAAAATCTCTACTGTCATATTTTTCATTCAAATTCTACCATTTTCCTCCTCTTCTCCTTAAAGAAAAATGCAATATCTTACTTGTTCTTTTTCTCACACTTGGGAATGCTATGGGGAGCTTGTTTTCTCTATGGTAGCATTTTCTCTTTCTAGTAGCTTCATCTCCTTATTGATTTAATCTCTTAAAATGATAATTAAACCACCTATCTCTACCAAATTTGGTCTTATATGCTATTCTCATCCACAAAATTAATGGTTGACATCATTGATATCCTCAAAATCTTCTAAAATCCATTACCATCTGCTCATCAGTGCAGATCATTATTTTTCCACTACCATAGCATTAAATCTACTATGGTTTCTTTAGGGAAGTGATAACTTATTCAAATGGTCACTTCTTGCCAACTATTAGGTGGGTGCCAGTTATCAAAATGGTCATTTTATTTTGCTTTGTTTATCTTGAAATAACCTTCTCCTTCCTTTTGGTTACCTGGGTAAAGTTCTTCACATGCGCATGATTTGGCCTCTCAAGTTTCCTTTCTTCTCTAGTTTTGTGCCTTCTTTCAAGTGCACCTCATTTTCTTGGTTGATTTCTCTATAGTTTAATGTCTCTTGATTCGACCTCCCCTACCCCATACAAATCCTTTTGATGGTCCTCCAATGCCTCACTGTCTCCTTTTGGTCTCTTATGCATGAACACCTTTTGTGCTTTACTCATCAAATTGTACTTATAATTCAATTAGCTTAGTAGACTTCACATACACCCAAAACTTAGGTGTCTAACCATAGATGCTTTAAAAAGTGACTAGACTCGACTCACCTAATTGGATTTATGTGAGTATAAGTGTCAGGAACATTCAACTGTATGCTTGAAAGTGCCATGCTTATTCAAACAACACAAAATAAATAAAACATAAGGTAAAGATGCTCATGCTAATTTTAGTATGGTCACAATACAAAGTGCCTAAATTTTGACCAAAAAGTCAATGTTAGAGGGCACGAGCACCATTATAGTGATGGTATAATTTCAATTTGCTATCATTGAAATGCCTAGGGAGCATTTCACCAGTCAATGTGTGTAGCTTGTGTACGCCAGTCTCTAAGATGTTGTGGATGACATAAGGTACCATCCACCTGATCTGTAATCTGCCTAGGTGCCTTAGTAATTAGAGTCATATAAAAGGACCAATGCACCTTGTATAAACACCTTGCCCTTGATGTAATTATCATGCTATGTCATTTTGTGGGCCTCCTTTATCTGTTAGCTCGATCGTGCTTAGGTACATATCTCGTCTAGCCTCTCCAAATATTCTAGGCATGTGCTTAATGACTCTTGGTTATCCAATTGACCAATATGCATGATGCATAATGAGGGCACTAAGAACTCTATCGGTAAAATACCCTCTGTACCAAACACTAGTTGGAATGGTGTAGCCTTGTTCAAGTGCTTATATGTCGTGTGATAGGCCTATAATATAGATGACACACGGTCATCCCAATCCTTGCACCTAATGTCACATATTTTTATTAGACATGTCCCTAGTATTTTATTAAATGCTTCTATGGCACCATTAGTTTGGGGGTGGTAGGGTGTTGTTTTATGGTGCACCACCATACACTCGAACAACAAGATCTAAACTAATTCATTGATGAAATGTGTGCCATGATCACTAGTCAAGCTGAATGGGCACCCATACCTACTGAGAATGTTTTCCAAAATGAATCTTGTTGATGTGGAAAATGTATAATCTTTTGTGGGCATCACTTATGCCCACTTATTAAAATAATCTATGGAAACCAAAATGTACCTTGTGTCTATGTGCCTTACGGTAAGAGTAAAAGGATGAACAAAATCAATGGCCCATTTTTCAAATGGTGCCTGGGCCAAGATGGGGATGAGGGGCATCTCATCCTGGTGGTTTGGATTTTTTGTGCATTGGTAGATGTCACATATTTTGGCATATTATTTTACATCATTAAGCACAGTTGGCCACCACAAGCTTGATTGTAACACTTTTCATGCTATGGCATCTCCAACAAATGGCTTCCATAATCCCATCATGCACTTCTTGCAATACCAAGTCCCATTTGTGATTTAGGACACATTAGTGCATGATCTCATCTCATGCTACTCTTTATAGTTCCCCACCATTGAAATGAAATGGGGTGGTGCGAACCGTGATCTACTTCTTTTCTTTAGTTGTCATGGTCTGAGGTGCATATTCAAAGGTTAAAAATGCAACAATCACTTCTAAGTCTTCCAAGAGGAATTGGATCCTATAGAGTTGCACATCAGGCATATCATCTTTAATTGGCACTTTTGCATCTTCATAATTGATGTAGGATAGATGGTTTGGGCCTGAGTTTTGCTTTACAGGCTTGACTACAATAAAAAATGGGAATTATTGAAATAATATGATCCATCGGTAAATGCACTCATGCAAAATGGGCTTGTTCACCAGGTACTTAAGTGCCTCATTATCAGTAAAGAAGATAAATGGGGTTATTATCAAATATTTTCTAAAATTCTGTAGGGCATAGACCATGACAAACACCTCATGCACAGTCATGGTGTAATTTTGTTTTTCCTTGGTTAATGTTGACTATTTTGACCACAAGTCAAAATAGGTCAACCCCTATAGTCCAAAACTTGTGTAGGGGTATATTAAAATGTAATAGGGTGTGTCATGGTCCTATTTTATGTTATTTAATGAACTATTAACCTTGGTCATAGTCTAATTTAGTCCCAAGTCATTTTATCCAACATAGGGTCACTTTTAGAGTCATTAATGAAGGTGGTATGGTTTCCTTTTATGTAAAAGTGTTCCAAAGTCCCTTTCAATGTAAAATATATCATACTTTTATTAGGAATGTCAGTCCCTAACAGAAACTTGTAGGCACTACATTGAAACAAGAAAAGTGGTAGTTTGGGTAGTTTTAGCTATTGTATAGCTTCTAGAGAAGTGTGCATGTGTGACAAGATTTTAAAATGAATATTAAGCTTCCTTAAACTCGTTTCCATGTTTTATATACTTAGGAAGTCTCAAAACTGGTCCAAAACCATTCTAAGCTTTCATCGCTCCACTAAACATGCAAAACTGGTCAACAAGTTTTCTAATGGTATAGCCAGTAAGAGAAGTTTCAGGTCAAATGCTCTTGAGGGGTGTTAATAAAATTGGTATGATTAATATTCATGGTAGGATTTCAAATAATGGTTTCCCATGCTTTATGAAACATTCTTAAGAAGTTGACTATTTTATTATGCATGGTAATTCCCACACCCTACAAGTTTTCTCCTTATCTGAGATACTCATTACAAACCAATTATTGAAATTGATTCCATAGGATGTGGAAATACATCTCTCATGGTTTCCATATTTGGTTTCATGTTTGAAGATGAATTGATGAGCACAACATCTCAAGTTGCATGTTGAGTACACTAATGGAGTTACAAATAGGTTTTCACCATTTGCAGAGGTTTCATGTTGTTATAGTGGCATTATATGAAGGTGATATGTTGTATTTAATGTTACCCATGTATTGGAAACCACCTATCCTTCCAATCTTAGTTTCAAAGGGTCTCACATGGAGTTGCAATCAAAGAACATGTCAATACAATTAGTCTTTTCATGACTATCACATATAGTTAGGTGTATGAAGGCTTGAATAACATACATGGAGAGCAAATGATGAGTATCAATAGGTTTAACACACTATTAAACATGAGAAATCAAGACAATCTCTCTAAATGGTATAGGATAGAATGTGATAACTAATTCAAGCTACATACACAGTCCTACATTATTGATAAGACACTTACAGGTGACCTACAAGAGGTTGAACACATTTAGATAAGGCATGTGACTTGTTTAATGTACTTCAAGATTATAAGGGTCAATTTGAAGATGTATAAGAGGTCTAAAACTAGTTAGGAGAACCATATATTATGCATGCTTCCCATATCTCTATTCACTGCCCTGCATCCTATAATTGCACCTATAGGTAGCTCTTAGAGAAGCCTGAAGGTAATTATGGAGGATTTTGATCATGATTTGATACCTTCATAGAGTTTGATAATGTTGAAGATGTCATAAGAACCAAGTTTATATCATAGAGAGGTAGGCAGGCTTGAAGAAGTCATGTTCAAGTTGAGAAGATGAGTTTAAGGGACCAATTACCTTAAAATCTCTAAATAAAGATCTAGTCTTTCTTTTGATCTTTTTCATGATGAAATAATTTGAGGTGCCAACTAGTCTAATGTTTCTATCATGTAGTCTAGGTGTAAGAGCAGTAAGTTGGCATGATAAAGGGTTATTTGGTCAAAATAGTATGATGATAAAAGACTCCTGTATACATATAATATTTTCAACTTTTATCAAATACTAACACTTTACATCTTGCAGGAACCCATCGAGACTCAATCTCTCTGAGTGCATGCCCTAAGGGGTGCATCAAGAAAGGGGTGGGTAGACCTTTAGTGATTTTAAGGATTATTTTCCCTTTTTGCAATATTATTACCAATCCCACCAGATCTCAAAACCATTCCTTAAGCTATTTCTCCTCCCTTGAGTATTCCTCTAGTCTTTTCCTCTTTCCATTGCTCCTTTCTTCTCTTAAACTCTTTTTGGACTATTGGTTGTACTAGGTCAACCCAATATATTTTAGGGGTATTCTTTACTTCTTAGTTTGTTAGCCCTTTGGCTGACCTAGCTTAGACTTACTAAATTATCCCTGAAAACACACTGGGTCGACCCTATTCAACTAATGTTCTTGGAAGGATTTAGGGTAAGATCTACCTATATATACAAGATCATTTTAGTTATTATTCATATGTGTAATCAAAATTTATTATTTGTTCTCAGTTTTTCATAATCTACTCTTCCACCATTCTATTTGAGGAGACTTAGCTTAGGTTTATTATTTAGAGAATCTAGTCTTGTGGATACGTCTTGGATATTTAGCCTTTATTAGTTATCATTAAAAACCACAACAACCTCTTGTGAAACCCCTTTGGCCAAGGGAGAGATTGAGTCTCAATAGGTTCACATTCATGTAAGTATATTCTAACTTTATTTTCCTCTCTTTTAGTAGATAGAAGTAGCATAAGTGTTGGCTCAAATAATACTATCTTTCATATTTTTATGTATTAGAGTGTTACTCATACTTGCTTTAATTGAAGTTACCTATACATGTTTGTTTTATTGTTTCTAACCCCCACTTTGTGCCACAATATTTGGCGTGCACTAGATTAGATTTTACTTTCTTATTATTAGAATAAAAGTGAATGTTTTAAACTTTAGGATGCCATTAGGGTTGTTGTGTGATTGTGTTATACTGTAGGCTCTAGAACCCTTCTTAGCATGATATATTGTGACAAGTGATCCCCTAATCAGGTCTAGTGGATCCCCATATTGGACATGCTCCTACTTAACAAGTGTATCCCCAACTAGAAATGTAAGTATGCTCTATATTCTTCGAGCCAAGATTGATGTATAGACATGATGCATTTTCAATTGCATACATTCTGGTGAACTCAATGTGAAACTAACCCTTGCAGGGTTTCTTTCACTTTTACTTCATTTTCTTTTGATCATCATTTTGATCATATATTTTGACATACTGGATCAATTATATCAACCTAGCTATGTTTATTTGTACATAGGTTTCCAAGAACAAACAACTGGATCAACCCATTCAACCCAAAATAGGTTTCTAGCCTTTTAGACACCCAATTCACTGTACTAGGTTGACCCAATCAAACCCTTATAGTTTTAGCACCTTTTTAGTAGGTTTTTGTACAACTTGATCAATTATGTCGACCCAATTTATAGGTTTCTCAAGCATACTTCAAGGTTCTTCATCAATATTCTCCCTTCATCACATCTCTGATGCACCAAGGTTCCTTTCTACTTATTTGTTTCTCTCTTTTAATATATTTTCTTTCACAATTTATAGTATTTAAAATAGCCCTTGCATTGTCAATTAGATCAACACTATCAACCCAATTATGTGTTCTGTGTGCTGTCTAAAATAACTGGATTGACACTGCCGACCTAGTTCATTTTTAGACCTTGCTTCTGTAGTACAGGTTCAACCCTATTGACCCTATTATGTATTTTGTACATATAGTGTCCATAGTATACCTTATTTCAAAGTTGGAATTAACCTCATATCTATTGGTAATTATCTCACACATTTCTTTTGTTGTTGTTTACATGCTTAGAATAGCTCACATAGTTTAACTAATGGTTTTTCAATTAATATCTTAGTTTCACTATTTCTATTTTATGCACACATGACCAAATCACATAACATAAACAAGCACTTAATTATTTGTCTACCCTAGGCCAACCTACTTGGATTTCATCACCAAGGGGGAAGCCAATTTGATGCTTTGGTCAAGTATAAAGTGTGGTTAATGGAATATTTTGGCTAAGCACCAATTAACCTTATTACTACTATGTGTGAAGTGAGGGGGTAGGCCCCAATACAAAGCCTGTATCATTTCTACTACAATGCTTTTCAGTCCAAACTACCTGAAACTATTTTTAGATTGCTATCTAGTACCTTACTTATAGCTAACTTTTAATCACATTCAATATCATTCTTAATAATCTAATTAACAATCAGGTTGACCAATTAGTTAGCTTTACTTTTCAAGTTGATTTCTTACTCTTTGCTCAATTGTGTGTGAAAAAACTTTCATTGGCCAATGTTAGTGAAAGATTTTTCTTTATGTGCCTCAACTAGATTAGCCAACATCGATCTGATTGACTATTTTTTTCCTTTTAGCTCTTACTTTCCTAGATTAACTACAAAAATTGTCTTATTTTAGCTCATAATTTGTTGTCATCTTTCTCTTCTTCCCTGTCTATTGTACTAGATCAACCCAGTCGACCCTATACCTTTTTTAGCCCCTCTTTACTGTACTAGATGTCGACCTTATATAGTTAGTAACTTCTTTTCCATCTTTTTCCTGCCTCTGTTCACTATATTAGATCAACCTAGTTGACCCTATATAGTTTACAAGCCCTATTTTCTATACTAGATCAACCCAGTCGACCCTATACTATCTTTTGCTTTCCTTGTTTGTTAGTTTAGTTTCCCATTTCTCCAATTTTGCATTATGTTCATCTCTCTTCAGTTAGAATGAAATATCTTATCAGAATCTTATTGGACACCTTGAATCCATTTAGGTACTATATGGGATGTCCATTTCTCCCTATCTTTTCTACCCAAGAGAACCATCACTCTTGGGGCACCTCTTCTCCTCCTACATTTATGAGCTGTAACATGGTGTAAATAACACCTCAAGATGAAGGTGATGGATCTAATACTTTTTATACTTATCAAATAAATTCTAAAAATATTTAAACCAATGTGGGAGTAATTGATAGAAGTTTACTTAACAATCTCACTCGTAATCCTTCTTCTTCCAATCCTCTCCCTAATACTAATTCAGGGATTGATACTACCAACACCAACCCACCACCTAATACAACTCATGTATTAGCTCAAGTTATTCAACAAATGACCATTATGCAAAATTCAAACACCAATAAAATGATGCAACTTCAATAACACTTAATCAAGGTGGCTAATCAACCTCCAACTATTCATCCTCAAGCTAATCCTAATTGTATCCCTCCACCTCTTAGGGATGCCTCAGGTAACATTTTTCCTCAACCCATAATGAAGAACAAGATGCTTCAAACCATTTGAAATGAACCTTTATCTCCCTTATTTGTTTTGATTGATATTGGTAACATATCTCCAACTATCAAATATGATGGGACTAAAGACCCCGCCTCATTTCTTAAAGCATTTGACAACCTTTACAAAGAATAGATCCAAACTAATACCTTCACCACTACCAAAATCTTAGTCAAAAATTTCACTGGTGATGTATTATAATGGTATAACCAACTACCCTAACATTCTATTTGGCAACTTAAAGATTTGGTCAATCCTTTAGTTAAAGAGTTTCAACACAATGATCTTCCTGAAAATTGTCTTAGCCATTTCATCAATGCTAAGC
Organism: Torreya grandis; assembly: GCA_037957365.1. NCBI lineage: Eukaryota > Viridiplantae > Streptophyta > Pinopsida > Cupressales > Taxaceae > Torreya > Torreya grandis. The sequence continues at coordinate 767,754 of JARHVA010005092.1, forward strand.
AATCTCCCACCAAATCAACCCATGGCTTTATTAAAAGATGGAAATATTTAGATCATAAATCTAACCATAACATGATTTATGATAACTTATTCAAACTCTTCATCATAACTTTAACTCTTAATCTTTAAAATAAAGTTCAAACCTTTGTTCCCCAAACACTAAATGAAGCTCTTGACCAAGCTAAGCATCAAGCTTTTTTTATGAAGTAATTTGAACCTAATCTTATAATTCCTAAAGGATATTTCCAAACATATAATAATATCACTAGTAATACTCTACAAACCAAACAAGGAGTTTCCAAAATTGATCTTCCTCCACCTTCTCATACACCTCTTTCGGTTCAACAAATGAAATAATTTTTACTGCCCTCAAAATGTTTCATCTATCCCAATGCTCCTCCTAAGTGGTATGACCCTAATCTATTTTTCTGGTTCCATGCTAACATTATACATTCTCATGAATCTTGTAGAGTGCTCAATAAATTTGCTATCTCCTATATTCTTGGTGATTCATTCAATCATGAAGCTATGATCAATATTCGTTATCAAGAATACATTGCTGCTTCCCAAAAATGACAAACTTTCAAAGCTTCTACCTCTAATAATAAAAAATCTTATTCAAACAATCAAACAAATGTCGAGGACGTTTGTTCCATTGATGTCGATTATGACCAATATTATAACAACTCTCAATATGTCAACACTACCAAGGTCAATTACCTTCGTAAACCGGCTCACAAAGGTCCCGTTACCAAACCTAAAAAGCCATATTTAGAATAACAATTTCTTAAAGATACTACCACCTCTAATATTGATTTAGAATCACCCAAAGAACAACTTCCTCCTTTTGATCCTCCAACCACATCAACACCTTCCAAAACTAATTTAGCTTTTAAACCTTGTGCTGGTTCTTCTAAATCTCATTGGAATTTTCTTGAAGAACTCAACTCTATGCCTTACAAGATTCTACTTATGGATTTAGTTCACACTTCATCCTATCATTGCAAATTCCTTATGCAACAACTTAAAAAAATTGAAGATCCATCCTCCATAGATGAACAACCACCTTCTATTAATTCTCAACCTACTAATGTCAATACTATTGAAACCACGTGTCCTTCTTCCAAACCTTCCATTGAATTTCTTGAAGATGACATGATTAACGATGATTTTTTTTTGTTCTGATGATCCACTACTTTTTATTAAAATATCCATTAATACCACTCTTATCCATAAAGTCTTGGTTGATGAAGGCTATGGTATTAATTTGACATCCTTGTGGCTTATTCAACAACTTAGTTATAACAAGGATCATCTCAAACAAACCCGTCTCACTTGTCATGATTTTGAGAAGACTAATAAAAAACCACTTGGTTGTATTTGGCTTCCATTAACCATAGGAACTAAGACCATTCAAACCAAACTTATGGTCCTTGATCTTCATTTATCTTATAATATCCTTCTTGGTCTTCCATGGACTCATTGAATGAGAGCCATTGCTTCTTATGGTAGACAACGTATTAAATTATTGCATAATGGAAAATGGTATAAACATGAAGCTAATACCAATCCTTAGAGCATTCAAATTCTTAATCCTAAACCTCAATATTGTATTCCCATGAATCTTAAAATTAACAATGCTCCTTTACTTGAATTCATCAAAATGAGCCCTGATATACAAGTTACTCTTACAAATTCTGATGATGATGAGCCCAATGAGTTGCAACATACTTGCAATACTACTAAATTACCTCCATACATATCACAATGGCTTCCTCCTTTTGTATTAATAAGTGACTATACCATTCCTCTCATGGATGAAATTACTGACTTTCCCCCTCCATGCAATTTTTAGGAGCCTTATTTACCAGAAGATGCCTTCACTTGCAATGATTTTAGAGTGTGTAAATTATTTCAATATCCTCTCATCATGTCTCCTCGTACATTCAACAACATTGGGATTTCACCTTCTAAAACTCCCCTGAATTCTCAATCTTTTATGATTTTTCCAACATATGATGACAACTATGTCATGGCCCAAACTCAATCTAGAGACTTGGATGTCCAACATTACTAGAAAACTTTAGCCCAAATCCATGTTTTCATCTAAGATGTGCATACTATTTAGGCGGATCATACCTTAGATATTGAGGGTCATGTGCCTCCCTTCAATCCTCATCTTATTGATACTCCTTGGGTGGTAGAGCAAATTATGCCTTTCAAACCTCTAGAAGTTTCTACACCTTTAGATCTAATCAATTCATCCAATCCTTCTCCCATCATCAAATCCACTGATATTCCAATCTCTTCTACTCGATTTACTTCTTCTACTCCCAAGATTCCACTTGATGCCAAGGCTACCGATGTTCTTCAGATTCATTCTGAGTATGATCACCATGGCAATCAAATTCTTAATCTTGAAGTAGATGTTGAGCATTATGTTCCTCTTCCTACCTTGCCTAGCGATGAAGCTATTCTTGAGTTACTTCATGCCCGAGAACCTCAACTTCCTTGACAACATCATAAACTTGGAAATTTTAAGACTAAAACTCCTTGATTCAACAACTTCATTGCTATCATTGATCCTAAAACAAATCCAATTTCAGTTTTACCTAATACACCATACCACTTTCAAGATGGTAATGCCATGCTTATTGAAGAAACCACTCACATCAAATATGGTACACCATCTTGTCCTCGATCGACTACAGTCTCTCAAAAGCTTTCACCTAGTGAACATAATAACTTTAGCTTATTTTTTGACAAATATCATGAGGCTTTTGCTTGGTCCTACATAGACATGTCTAACATTGACCCTAGCATTATGATACATAACATCATTAATTATCTTGATGCCAAGCTAGTGCATCAAAAGTAATGAAAATTTACACCTAAAGTTTAAACCTTATGTCATAAGGAAATTGTCAAATTACTTAATGCTAAATTTATTAAACCAATGGATTATTCTGAATGGGTTTCCAACATTGTTCTCGTTCAGAAGAAATTCACTATGGTCATTCACATTTGCGTTGATTTTTGCAATCTTAATCTTTCTTGTCCCAAGGATACTTCCCCCTACCTTCAATTGATGTCATCGTCGATTCCAAGGTTGGTAATGAAATGTTTTCTCTTATGGATGGTTTCTCAAAATATAATCAGATTCATATCTCTCCTGAAGACCAACATAAGACTACTTTCACCACATAATGGGGCACCTATTTCTATGTCAAAATTACCTTTAGACTCAAAAATGTTAGTGCCACTTATCAACATGAAATGACTAACATCTTTCATGATCTCATTCACAAAATTGTTGAAACCTATGTGGATCATCTTATTGCTAAATCTAAACATCACAAGAATCATCTTTCTGATCTTGCTATCATCTTTGACCATTTTCTTAAATATAAATTTAGAATTAATATTTACACGTGTCTTTGGAGTCACATCTAAGAAATTGTTAGGATTCTTAGTCTCTCTACAACATTGATGTCGGTCTAGTCAAAATTAATGCTATCATCAACATGCCCATTCCTCATTTTATTCCTAACATTCGTACTTATTTAGGTAAACTTGGGGCAATTAGATGATTCATCCCTGAAATGGCATATCAAATTCACTCCATCAATTCCTTTCTCAAAAAAAGTACTACCTTAGAATGGACAGATCCATGTCAAAAATCCTTTGATAATATTAAAGAGTCATTACTTCATCCACCTATACTTCGTCCTCCTTCTAACAATAAACCGTTGATTCTATATAATTCTTCCACACCTATTTTAGTTGGGTCAATGCTTGCCCAACATGATGATAAGGGAAGAGAGTATTCTATTTACTACATTAGCTGAGGCCTCATCCACTATTAAACACGTTATATAAAAAATAAGCGTGATTGCCTCACTATCTATTTCACAGCTAAAAAGCTTCGTCACTATATGCTTTACCAAACTACTTATGTCATTGTTCATTCTAACCCCCTTCATCATTTATTCTCCAAATCCTTTCTTCCTAGAGATAAAATTGGCAAATGGATGGTCTTCCTTATGGAATTTGATCTCTGCATCATCATGCTAAAAGTTGTCAAAGGGAAAGTCATAGTTGACCAAGTTGTTGTAGCTCCCATTCTAGCCACTTTTTCCCTTTAAGTTAACCTTCTAGATGATAATATCCTTTATATTGAAGGTCTGAATCAAACTATCTCTCTCAAAGATTATTTTCATAGCTTTACTACTGATCTTGAAGCCAATAATCTTGAAGAATCTTCTACTCCCTCTGGTACTACTAAACCTAAGGTAGTTATCGAGGAGCTTCCTAAAATTAATGTTGAGTTACATGAGGATACTTGGACCCTTCACTTTAATGGTGCTAAATGCCTTCAAAGAGCTGGGGTAGGTTGCATTCTCACAAATCCTCTTCGTAAAATCATTCATTTAGCATTCCACTTCACCTTTGATATCACTAATAATATGGTTAAATACGGAGCACTTATCTTAGACATGAGAGCTGCTCTTGACTTAGACATTCAATACATTCATTCTTTAGGTGATTCTCAACTTATTTGTATTCAACTTAATGGTGATTATTAATGTAAAAGTGAGAACCTAATTACTTATCATCAAATTATAACCACTCTTGCTATTAATTTTATCTCTTTCACTATTTAGCCTATTCCTAGAGATCAAAATTCCATTACTAATTCTCTTGCCTCTTCAACTTCTCTCTTTCATCCACATCAAGTTCTTTTCGATTCTTTTTTCCTTATTCAAATAAGAAAATCTCCATATTCAACTCAACCATTAGATTCACTTATCTATAATATTAAGGTTATTACCATTAGACAAAGTCTGTGGTATAAAGACATCATTCAATTCTTGGAACATCAAACTTATCCTCCTTATTTAGACTCTCGTGAAAAGACATGCATTCATAAATAAGATTTAAAATATGAATTTTGACACAACATCCTTTACTATCATAACACTAAAGGTACCTTTCTCCATTGTGTTATGCAAGATGAGGTTCCTCATCTTATTGAACAAGCACATGGGGGCATTTGTAGTGGTCAGTATAACAGATATGCTATATCATGTAAAAGCCTACATATGGGTTAATTTTGGTCTACTCTTGAAAAAGATGCAATCAAATATGCTAAAAAGTGTACTCCTTGTTAGCTTCATAATGATCTTATCCATTCACCTCCTTTCAAAATTCAAATTATGGAATCTCCTTGGCCATTTTCCACATGGGGATTCGATCTCATTGGTAAATTTTCTCACTCCCAAGATGGGCATGTCTTTATCATCACCACTACTAAATATTTTACCAAATGGGTAGAAGCCATGCCCCTCGTTAACATCATCAATCCTACCATTTCCTTATTTATTCTTAACCAAATTATTTACCACTTTGGCGTTCCCCAAACCATCATTTCAAATAATGGTGGTAATTTCAAAAATAAACATGTTAAATAACTTTACAACAAATTCAAGATCAATCACAAATTTTCCATGCCTTATCATCTGTAATGCAATGGTCAAACTGAGGCCACCAATAAAATTCTTAACAATTTTTTTCAAAAGACAATTCATGAAACCCGCATGGATTGGCACATTCATCTTTACCCTACACTTTGGACCTATCGAACTAGCATACATACTACCATTGGGGAAACTCTATTTTTTCTACTCTATGGTTATGAGTCGGTTGTTCCTTTAGAATTTGAGCTTCCAATTCTTTGTATATCTCTTCATGGTATTATTCCTGATGAATAATTGTGTGAAGCTTGCCTTCATGCCCTTGATCTTCTTGATGAATGTCATCTTTCTGCCTTGCAACATAACCACCAATAAAAGGCTCACATTGCTCGACAAAATAACAAACATGTTAAAGTCCACACATTTAATGTTGGTGATCTTGTCTTTAAATTAGACTACACCAATGATAAAGAATGAAAATACACCCAAAAATGGTGGGGCCCATATTAAGTTGAAGATATTCTTGATCCAAACAACTATAATCTTCAAACCAATGAAGGCCTTATTTTCAAAGAGCTCACCAACGCTCAATTCCTTAAAAATTACTTTGCCTTAACATTTAATTTTTGTCATGTTTTCTATCCATTTCTATCTAACACTTTTTGTATGTTACTTAAACATGGATCTGTCCCTCTGCAAAAATGCCCTTTTTTCACAAAATTTTAGTCCTTCTTTTTGGTCTTTTGGTTTCTTGATGTACCATAGTCTTCTTTATCTTCTTGCATTTTCTCTTGTTTCTCCTATCCCTTGGGTTTTTCTTTTGTGAGTTAATTTTTAAGACCACAGATAGGACCCAACATTCAAATTGTTCCATGTATAACTCCTCTTGATTTCCCCTTCCTTTTCATCTCCACATTGGATACAATAAGGTTGAAGTCAAGATAACACTTTTATTTCACCTAGATTTACGATACTCCTAGACACCATGTTCTTTGAAGTTTTCTCTCTTAACAACCAAGTCCCAAGTATTCAAATGAAAGTCATCTTTAGCAACCATGTTTAAATTTCTAAATCTGTATGGAGGAAGAATAGAAAAATCCATCAAAAAAGTTAAAATCCAAATCATTTAAATCAAATGGAAATGATATATCTAAAAGGAAACATACAAATCTCAAAAGTCAAATTCACACCAAAATATGTGATTCCAAACACATTTCCTATATCCAATCAAAGATAAAACCCCATAGTCGACCTCATATAGAGCCAAGGTCCTTTGGGGTGTGGTAGGCTAGGAGATTGGAATACAGGATTTCAAAAAAACTCTATGGTGCTACCTTCTTTCTTATAGAAGTACCCAATCTTTGTAGTACATCGACGACTCTGTAAGGGGTCCTAAAGAATGGGGAACATGTTGTGGGAAGATAGGTCCATTTTAATTTTCATGCATTTAACCTTCATGGGATGATCTATATACTCCATTTGTTGACCTAAGACTTGTGTGGCTAAGAGAAGTTCTTCATAGTCCTTAAGGTTGAAAGTCCTCTTGTTTTAACAAACCTAATTTTAGTGTCTTGACTTCGATAAAGAGTTCCTATACCTTATTTTTTCCTTCATTCTCCCCTCCACCCATTTAATTTCCCCCCCTTGATAGACAAATTGTTATTCCAAATTTGTTTTCCCTTATTCTTGATTTCCTTCTTATTCACTTCTTAGAAACATGCTAGCATTACTTTATTTCAGTTTTATTTATCCTTAGAATGAAACAACATGTTTGAGTAGCTTTGGATCTCTCCTTTATTTTACACCATATAACTACATTACTAGACTTACTTTACTTTCCTTTTACCATTTATCATGATTTTTCTATCTTGCTGTTACACACACCCTAGTTCATACCCTTTTTCCATTATTGAGTGTGGTTGGCTTGTTACTTCTCATTCAACAATGTTGTTTTCCCTTTTTATGCACCTTTTTCTATTAATGATTGAGATGTGGATCGTTACCGCTCACTCATCAATGTTGTTTTAGCATTTTGTTTCATCTTTTACCCATTTATTTTGTTTTTGTTTTACCATCCTATTTAACATGTTTCCTTGGTTTGACTTGGTGAGTTTGCCTTTCTTACTTAAGGATAGCTTGTTTGAGTTTTTTAGTCTTTAGTAGCCTTGGCTTTTTTGGTTAGCCGATTTACTTTTATTATTTGACTTGGTCATTTGGTCTAGCATAACACCTATCACCCCAACTTGCCAAATTTCCCAAGTACATCCCATTCTCATAGCACCATATATCTTTGCTTTTCTTGCATTTGTTTGTTTTTGATCTTTAGTTTTGTATTCTTGGGTTTATCAAAAGTAGTCTCTGTGCCCTACATAATCAATACTAAAAACACAATAGAAAATCATCCTATGATAAAGGTAAGTCAAGGTATGCATTGCATTTAATTTTTACTCATTTACTCTTTTTAGATCAGTTTCCCTTTTAGTCATTGAATTTTAGTTATTTTATGCTTTTAAAATATTGTAACATTTTTTTAGCATCAACATTGTGTGTTACTATGTTCTTTCTTGAAGCACCATCCCCTGTTACATCTTAGTGACACATGATGAGCTTCGAGTGGGGCATATGTATACACATAATATTTTCAAATTTTAGCAAATAATGATGCTTTACATCTTGTAAGAACCTATAGAGACTCAATCTCTTTGAGTACACGCCTTAAGGGGTACACCGAGAAAGGGGTGGGCAAACCTTTGGTGCTTCATGGGATTGTTGTCCCTTTTTACCACATTATTACCAATCCAACTAGATCCCAAAACCATTCCCTAAGCTATTTCTCCTCCCTTGAGTATCCTCTAGTATTTTCCTATTTCCATCCCTCTTTTCTTATCTTAAACTCCTTTTAGACTATCGGTTAGTTGACCCAATATAGTTTAGGGGTATTATTTACTTTCTTAGCTTGTTAGCCCTTTCGCCGACCTTGCTTAGACTTAGTAAGTTATCCTTGAAAACACATTGGATCGACTGGGTTAAACCTGTACAATCAATGTTCTTGGAAGGATTTAGGGTAATATCTGCCTATATATACAAGATCATTTAGATCATTATTCATATGTGCAATCAAGAGTTATTATTCACTCATGCTTCTTCATAATCTATTCTTCCACCATTCTACTCAAGGAGACTTAGCTTAGGTTTCTTATTTGGAGAATCTAGTCTTGTGAATATGTCTTGGATGCTTTGGCCTTTTTTAGTTATCCTTACAAACCACAACAACCTCTTGCAAAGCCCCTTTGGCCAAGGGAGAGATTGAGTCTCAACGGGTTCACATTCAGGTAAGTATATTCTAACTTTATTTTCCTCTCTTTTAGTAGATAGAAGTAGCATAAGTGTTGCCTTGAATAATACTATCTTTCATATTTTTATGTATTAGGGTGTTACTCATACTTACTTTAATTGAAGTTCCCTATACATGTTTGTTTTATTGTTTCTAACCCCCACTTTGTGCCACAAGCTTTCGTATGTACTAGAATAGATTTTACTTTCTTATTATTAGAATAAAAGTGAATGTTTTAAACCTTAGGAATCCATTAGGGTTGTTGTGTGATTATGTTAGACTATAGGCTTTGGAACCCTTCTTAGTATGATATGTTGTGACAAGTGATCCCATAATCGGGTCTAGTGGATCCCCATATTAGTCATGCTCTCGCTTAACAAGGGTATCCCAAATAATAAGTATAGGTGTTCTCTATATTCTCCAATATAGGATTTATTTATATACATGATGCATTTTTGATTGCATATAACTCCTATTCCATGCATTCTGGCACTGTATAATGTAAGTATTCTCTTCAGTTTTGTAGGTTCAAATGGCCTCCCAATACACCAATATACAATGGAAGCCTACCTTTTGGGAAAATGACTCCTCTTGAAGAAAAATGGAATTATGATTCCCTAAAGGACAATCAAATAGCTTGAGATTTAATATTGATGTAAACCATCACCTACAGTTTCCCTCTTGATCACAAATGACAACCAATAGTCTGATTGTAGTGTGACAAGTTAGAACAAATAGTTTAGATGTTGGAAAAATCCAAAGTAAGGTTGGTCTAAACCCAAATAAGTATGGAGTGAGTTAAAATACTCAAATGAGATCTTATATTAGAGGATTCATGGTCTAATGTAAAAGGTCCACCTATAGGCTTGCCCTTTTTCTGAGTAATCACACAGTCTACTAGTCAGGATCAGTTAAGTGTAAAAAGATGGGTTGAAGAGGCTGACATAGATGACGAAAAGATTGAAAGTGTCTTGAATACATTAATTATAATGATGTCACCCTCACATGATGTTTATCATAGGAAAATAGAGCATGAAAACCAATCCCCAAGGTACACCTACAACTATACTTGCAAATCTTGCATAATCAGTATTCAAGAAGTCTATCTGGGGTTTTATGAGGTTTGGAGGTGATAAGAGTGTAACCTAACCTTGAAAATCAATAAAAAGGATATATAAGACTTAATTGAGCTCACCACATCTTCAACCTACCTGAGCAGATAGGATAGATACCCTATTTTCAATCTCACACAGAGGGTATTCCCAAGCAGTCAAGTTTACAGGTTTGGGAAGAGGGTGATAAGAGGAGGTGTCAAGAAAGGTTTGAGAAATTAAATAAGGGTGGGGATAGTTGTATTCAACATTAAACAACATGGTTAAAGCCTCTAAATTTTAATAAGGTATGCAAAGAGAGATTTAGGCCCTAAGTACAAATTAGACCTATTAGGCATGAATTAGGCCTAAGGCCCTAGGAGGTCTCAATACTATTTCTAACACTGATTAAACCTCCCAATACATTTTATAAACTTTATGAAGAGGTATGATATTTTCTATAACCTTTAGTATATAGAGAAGGACATGAGAAAGCCATTTTCTTGGCTCAAGAGCATGATAGGGTATGCGGAATGCAAAGGGGAGTTCGAGAGGCCATGTTTGGAAGCTCACATCCATATGGATGATTAACATGGGAACCTAAGGAGTTGGGATATGTTGGACAGGGTCACAAACAAGGTTCTAATGGAATTTTTTATAAGATTGAACATCATGATTGTATGAATAATCCTTAATAGCCAAAATATCTTAAAACCCTCTAAAACCCTTGGTAATGACCCGATGAGAAGGATGAAGAAATAAAGGCATATAGGAGGGATATTTTGATATGGAAATGATCTTAGACTTGTATAGGAATCCCTAGATCTCCTTTTCATCAAGTTGAGTTGTACCCTATTTGTACAGATAGGGTGAAAAACTACTTTTCTTGATATATTTATGTCTTTTGTAGGTATAGAATGGTTTCAAAAGGTAAGGATAACTTTGGGAGAGAGAATAAGACCTAAAATAACTCTTAATATTCATTTATTTCGTCAAAAAATCTCACAAGTATCTATTCTAACACTTCCACTTCAGCCAGTCCAGAATGAAATATTGAACAAAGAGTGATCACCAAGTGAGAAGGTGATAAATTCAATTGGGAAGCCTCTTAATGTTTACTTGATGAATATAAGGGAATGAGTACCCTTGAAAAGTGTCATACCCTCCCTTGTATGGATTGGTTTGAGAAACTGAGGAACATCTTAGTACCAAGTGTGAAGATAGGTCTAAAGAAGAGTGATTGTGACTGCAAACAATGAGAACACTTATCCAAAATAAGAATGATGATTAGGGACATATAAAATGCATGTTTGAGCCTATTTATAACCCCTCACTCATAGTGAAATGATATCATATATCCCTAGTGTGTTGTGGAGCATTCAAGCAGGGCCAAATGATGAAGGCAGTTTCAAAGCAAGCCATTAAAGAGTCTTACACCAGATTTAAGGAGTTTCCTGCCTTTGAGGGAATTTTGTCCAAGTAGACCTTAAATGGTATGTACCATGATTAATTAATATATATATTTAACTCCTCTTAGCTTGACAAGTGTTTTTGTGACTCTTGCACTTCATTCTCTTCTCCTCTCTCACATTTTATAAGTGTTATCCATTTTGTCTCTTGTCTCATAATTCCACACCATGTATGGTGAAACCTTATTGGTTTGATGTTGTAATTTGCCTTTAAATAATATAAATAATATAGTTTTGAGGTCATATATCATCTAGTCAAAGTGTGTGAAGAGATGTATAGTGAATAGCTAAGTGATGTTCATCTATCCTTACTTTCTCTTAATCCTTCCATGTTTGATGCAAGTTGTTCCACTCTAGCAGGTCATATTAAGTGTTTTCAAGTGTATGGGTCTATTTTAAACTGTAGAAGTAACCTTAATGTCTATAATTGATCTATGTTTCACTTACCTTGGATAGTCTTCATGCATATCACCTCCATATTGAAATACTAATGTTAGAGCATCTTAGGACTTTGAAACTAGTTTGTAGGTCTTATTTCTTAGTGAAGGAAGTATGATGGCATTTTGGAAATAATTATGGTGTATCATCCGAATATATTAGTTTATTTTCATGCATATTTAATCCCCTTTTACCACGAGCAATCAACTAGTGTAGGTGATAAACACTTAAATGCAAATTAAGGGAGTTAGCCCTTAAACCTATATGTCTACTTAACTATAGGTAAAACCACACACCTATAAGTATTCTAATGTTTCCCAAATATTGAGGAGGATTGAACAACCTCATATAGGGTGAAATATTTGGTCACAACAATTTTGACACACCCGATAGGACCAAGTTCCAAGAGATTGGAAAGATAGCTGGTGTGTATTTCCTCTAATTAGCTTTTGGAAGCAAGCAAGATAGCACCAATGATGACTCCAAATGAAATATTATAGTTGTAAGCAACCCATGTATCTTTTGATGTAGGTTTTTATTAGTTCTTGTATCTCATTTAACCTATGATGTTGATATGAATATCTATAATGAATATCCCTACTCTGAACCTCGTATTAACCTTGCTATGAATCATGTTACACCCCTCAATAGCCCTATCAAAATGGTTACCAATCCTATGAGCGATGGCAACCTTATGTTCATCCATTTCCTCCTCCATATGGACATCATGTTGTTGGATATCCCTATGAAGAAGGTTATCAAGAAGCTTATCAATAAATGCCTTCTTATCAACCCCAATATGACCCTTACCAACCATACCATGATGCCTATAAACCTCAAGAGGATTCTCAGTCTCGCCATGAAGAATCATATGATTCCATGGATTATACATCAAGATATTACAAGGCAAGATATGAATTCTTATATACTCAAATACAATAATATAAACCTAGCCTCAATCCCCATCATTACGCTCCTCCTCCTCCATTAACCCCATCTCATGTCAAATCCTTTTTGGCACTCATACCAGATCTATTAGATAGTGAAGATAATATGGGAATGTGGGATAATGAGTTTGATGTGCTTCCTAATCATCTCATGGAATGGCTAAGAAGTTTTTTCCAAATATGGATGAATTCATGGGAGGTGGTTGAAGAGGAAACTCAATGGGGTATCTAAGAGCAATTGTACTTGGAAAATAAGTGTCTTAAATGCTGAATAAATAGGCTAAATATGTGGGAAGATAAAGAACTTGAGAGAGAACACGTTTTTATTGAAGAGCCTCAAGGAGGCTATTGTCAAGGTGAAACTTATGTTAAAGTAGGTGTTTTCCCTATTGGCCAATCCAATGTGTCATTTCCCTATGAGCTCTCTCAAGAAGTCCTTTTCCCTAAATCCATTCAGAAACCCTCCACTACACCTCACACTCCATATCCAACTCATGAGACTATACATCAACCTCCCACCTCATCACTTATTAAAAAATATCTAATTTTATGGGAAGTAAGTGAAGAAGAACAAGCTCAAGCCATAGTTGGTCAAGAGGATACCTTAAGTGATTATGAAGAAGAAATCACCACAGGGACTCCCCTTGGTGAATGCAAATGCAATTCCATCTTATTGAGTGAGAAGAAAGATGTTAAAGGTCATGTTGCATCTACCCATGAATAATTTGACCAAAACATGAAGGGAGAAGTGCTTGAGAGAGACCCCATACCTACTGTCCATGATGAAACAATCCTTGAACATGATAGTCATGAGGAGGAAGATCTATGATAGAAGTTTCATTCCATAAATCAAGAGTTTTAGTAACTGAGTGACTCAATTTATTCTCTAAAGAAGTGTGAGCATGATGATAAGGTGATTGATGAACATCTTAAACATGAAAGAGAATGTCCAAGAGAGTAAGAACATGAAGATCAACCTCAAATCATTGTCATGAAGTCTACAACCATGGAAGAATCAAATGAGGCCAATGTAGAAGATGTTGTCCTTGAAGAACACTCAATACCTTAGCCTGATGTTAAACCACCATTAGAGGTTGTAGTTGAGGAGTCTTATGAGAAATTTGAGGCTGTTGAGATGCAAGAGGAGTTCATATCCATAGGTTATCTCTTTGTATCTACTTTGATTTCATTGAACATCATGCCAAAGAGATTGAGAAACATCATGAAGGAGATGGAGATACAAGTGACAAGGCCTAAAAGGCTACATGCTTCATTCACTCTTTCATTGCATGAAGTAATAAAGGCTTCAAACTTCCCCTTTGACACAGGAGGAAGAGTTTCTTTCAAGTTAGTTTGTTTTTGAGTTAGTTGGTTTGGTTTGTGTGTGTTCTATAAGGGATCATGAAGCACAAGTGTGTGTTTTTTATTTTATGTTTTGTTCCTATTGTTTATTATGTTTTGATCTATTTAAAATGTATATTGTTGTCTCCAAATCTTGCACCTTAGAAGAGGGCTGTTCATGCCTCCCCCAAATTTGGGCAATGTTGGGACATTTTCAGGCCTGTGGGTGTGCCTTTAAGTGGAAATGAACCTCTAGGTTGAAAGGGATAGCTCCCTGTATTAGCTTTTTGTGCAATAAAATTGTTGAACCAACTTGTATGAATGAAAAGAGTCAGAAGTTTGTATAAATGAAAAGCCTAGTCTAAAATGGTGATACACCAAGAATTAGTATCCACATGTATGCCCTATACTTATGCACAATACAGTAAAATATAGTCTATACCTCAAGCTCTAGAAGATTCCAACATAAGTATTTCAATGTAGAGATAAATTTGAATGAGATTAAACAAGGTAAATGATTGAAATAATAACCTGTATATTCCAAAAAGGGTTACACATGCAAGTTCTCATACAAATAAAATGCACTCTTCATGACCTGTTGGATTGACTCTTTGCTCAAAAGCATGAAGGACAAAAGAAGGAAGGATAAAAAATTACTTGATATCATTGTGTATCTCTTACATACCCAGGTAAATATCTAAAACTTAAAAAGGGGATAGACTAATGTTTCTTTGCTCAAAGGCAAGAAAATGGCAAAACAAAATAGCAGGGCTTCATCATACTATCTCTAGATGATTTAACAATAGCCCAAGGGTCTTATTTATAGCAAAGAGAGAGAGAAGAGGGAGGCCTTTATTTCCAAAGGAAGGAAATTGGTTTTTTTGGAGGTCACCATCCTTAGTTGCAACTGACCCTACCAAAGATGCTTATTTTGGTATTTTGTTTGATCCATGTCACTCTCTCGAACACCCTTTGCTTGCCCCTTGAAGATGCTTCCTAATGGTTGCCAATAGAAACAAAATACTTGGGGAAGGCATAAAAAGTGGTCATTATCAATGGATCCACCTGTTAGAAATATCTTTTAGCACCCAATCACTCCTCTTTGGCTTGTCGATTTGCACAATGGCATGAAAAAAGTTACTTTCATTTAGTTTGGCTTTGTCCTTCCCTTTTGATTGGTCCTCAAGGAATGACTCAGATGATGGTTCTGAGTCATTGATTTGCTTGGCATGGATACCTATGGATCATCCTCCATCTATCTCTGATAAGTCAAGTGGCAACTTTTGATTTGCCTTATCATTCATCATGAACCATGTCATTTGGCCAAGCTTTTTGAGCTAAGCAGCCTTGAAAGTTTGACTTGCACTTGCAGATCTATTCAGGCTCTATGATTACTTTAACTTGCTTGCTTTGGGGTTTTCATTACTCATACCTTATGAAACTTCATAAGTGAAGTCTTTATCAAATCTTGATTTTCACTATAGACCCATTCAAGTTTTCTTATTGCTTCTACTTATAAAAGTTTATAAGCAAAGCTTTTTTGAAAACCCAATTTTTCTTTGCTTAAGACCCTTTCAAGTTTTCTGAGTCCTTCTACTCCTTGATTGCTCCTTCATGTTCCTTATAAAAGTTATAAGTCAAGCCTTTGACAAATCCTAATTTACACTGTAGAGTCATTTGGGTTTTTTGAATGGCTTTATTTCTTGCTTAAAGACTTTGGGAATGAACTTGAAATCTTATGACATGTCACCAAGTTGTACCCCAATGGCTAGTTCTTTATATTAAATTTGACATCCTGAAACACATCACCAATGTGAACCCAACAGCTAGTTGGTCACCCTAAATTTGACATCCTACAACACGTCATGTCTTTGCCCCAATGACTAGTTGGTCACCTTGAATTTGATGTCCTGTAGCATATCATGTCTTTGAACCCCAATGACTAGTTTGATGCATCAAAATTGATGTTCTACGGCATGTCATGGGAATCTATTTGGGTTAGGATTATTGTTTTAGGTCTTTGGTCATGGCAATTTTCTTGAATTAATTCCTTCGAACAATTTTTCTAAAAGAATTCCTTTAATAATTTTGCTTTCAGCTAGTTTCCTTTAGGGACTTTTCTCGAAGGACACTTGGGAAAGTTTCATTCAGAAAAGTTTTGAAGGACACCCGTTTGGGGCACAAGGTCCCTTTGAAATTTTTTGAAGGGTATTTCCAAAGGTAATGGCCCTTTGGAATTTTTATGAATTGTAGGCTATGGATAGAGGGCCCTTCGAGAAAAATCCTGAAGGGTAACCTTGGATAAAATAGTCAAAAGTGACTCTTTAGGAAAAATCTAGAAGGGTACTTAGAAAAAATGTCCCTTTGAATAAAATTTGAAGGGGAATTTGGGAAAGACCAAGGCAAAAGTGCCCTTCAAGATTTTTTTGAAGGGTCACTTGGATGAAATGTGCCCTTCAAAAAAAATCCAAAGGGTCACTTGGAGGAAGAAATGAGGTGAAGTGCCCTTTGGAATTTTTTCAAAGGGTCACTTAGACAAAAAATGCCCTTTGCAAAAAATCTGAAGGGTCACTTGGGCAAAAACAAGACAAGGAAAAGTGCCTTCATAAAATTTCTAAAGGCACTTCTAAGGGAAGTGGCCCCTCAAAAATTTTCTGAAGGGCACTTTGGGGCAAAACAAAATGAGAAAGGCTAAGACAAAATCCTGAAGAAAAATAATATCCCGAAGGAAAAAACAAAGGGGAAAGGCAAAGGAAAAGGGAGAAGAGCCTGAACCAAGAGAGACTGAAGGGAAAAGACAAACAACAAAGCAAGTGACCAAACATAGAAAATGAGCAAGGGATAAATGAAAAGAGCCAAAGGGAAAACACAAACTGGTCATGGAGAAAATGGTCAACATTCTAGCAATTTCTAGGGGAGACATGCCCACTATGTCATAAGACCAGTTGCCTAAATCCTTCCATTGGACATGGAGTCACTCAAGGAAAACAAGAGTTAAAAGAATAAGCCATGATTGAACACACAAGATAGAGAGACACACACACAACCAACAAAAGGAAACAAAACACCTGAAAGGGAAATACTTGTGCTCCAAAGCACTTAGGGAAAATAACACAAACAAAGGAAACACAACAAAACAAGGTATATACAAGACATGGCCAGCAAGGGTCAAAATAAAGACTTCAAATGGATCCCATTGACTATAATAGGTAGTTCTTCTCCATCCATCTTGGACAACTGAAAGGAGTTTCTTTATTTGCACTTACTGATGATGTAAGGACCACTCCACAAAGTATCAAACTTTGTATGTCTTCCTAGTTTTGCTCTATCCTCATCCCATTTCAATACTAAGTAACATTCTTTGAACACTCTTTCCCTTGTCCTTTTGTTAAAGGATTTCTTCTTGAGAACTTGATGGTGTTTCAAAGCTTTGTATGCATCATCTCTTGCCTCTTATAGCTGCATTAATTCTATTAATTTGACCTCCATGTGAGTGTTTTGAAGTAATTCTAGCTGTTGTGCAAGTTCCAAGGTAGGGAGCTCTTATGATATGGACAACCTAGCTTCTCTCCCATAGACACATATAAAGGGAGAATTACCAATTGAATTATTGGGAGTGATTCTATCTGCCCATAAGGCTGTCTTCAGCTTACTATGCCATGCTCTTTGATTGGTTTCCAATGTCCTCTTGATGATCTTGATGAGGTTCTTGTTAGTAGACTCATCCAATCCATTACCTTGAGGGTAGTAGTTAGATGAGGTACTCAAATGAACTCCACTGTTTGTTTCCCAATCAAAAGTTTTAGCACTTATGAAGGCAAGTGCATTATCCAAGATGATGAGATGAGGAACCCTACACCTTGTTAGAATGCTATCATAGAATTCTAAGATAGCATTTTTGTTTGCCTCCTCAAATGCAATAGCCTCTACCCACCTTATGAAGTAGTCTTTAGCAGTCAATATCCATTGTGTCCAACACTTGATGGAGGGTTGATCATGCCAATGAAGTCAAGGCCCCATTGCATAAAGGGCTGGTCCACTTGAATAGGATTTAACAAAAGAGCTGTAAGTTTTTGTTTTCCAAAAAAGAAAGCACATTGAGGATGAACGTAAGCTCAATGATAATAGTCCTTAAAAGGACTAGGCCAATAGCAACCAACTCTCATTATTTTTTTAGCTTTTGTTCTAGGAGAGAAGTGACCACCATTTACAACATTATGGAACTTTTTTAGTAGCATATCAAATTGGTCATTGTTAATGCATCTTAGCAACACATTGTTCACATCCTTCTTAAAAAGAATGCCATCCAAAAGACAATAAGGAATAGCTTACAACCTAAAATACCTTCTTTGAGATTTGTTCAAGCCATTGGGACACTCACCATTTCAAAGAAAACTAATGATGTCTTGCATCCAACTTTGATTTTGTATTTGATGAGCTGGCTGGTCTTGAACTTGATTTGCCAAAGCTTACTCTTTTAGCTCTTGAAAGTCAGATGCTAAGTGTTCATATAAACCTCTTTCTCTTACCAAGTTGGTTACCTTGATGTCAATTTCATATTCCATCACTTTCGTGATCCATCCAACTCTCTTCTCATTAAGATCCTTGCTTAGGAGAAACTCCTTGGTGGTAGGATGGGAAATCATGACATGGATCTTGTTGTTAGAAACCATATGATTAAATTTTTTCAATCTTCTAATGATAGTTAAAGCTTGCTTCTCAACAAAAGAATATCTCACTTTGTATTCCTCTAAGTCTTGGTTGAAGAAAACAATTGGCTGCTCAACATCTTCATCATTCTTTTGCATAAGCATAGCTAAGATTATGTCAAGATTAGCAAAAGTATAAAGTATGAAATATTTAGAAAAATTTAGATTTAAGAGAGTGGGGGATGCTACAGTTTCTTGTTTTATTTCCTCAAATATTCCTTTACCTTCTTTTGTCCAAGTAAAAACTTGGTTCTTTTTTAGCATGGCTGTGATAGGCTTTATCACAGTTGAAAAGTTTAGGATAAACCTCCTTACAAAATTTATTTTTCCTAAAAATCTTTACAACCCCTTCTTGTGTTGAGGCAAGGATAAGCCTAGAATATCTTCAATCCTTTCAAGGTCAATAGATAAGCCTTATTTTGAAACAACATGACCCAAAAGCTTACCTTCATGGACAATAAAGATGCACTTCTTTGGATTGAGGGATATGTTGTACTCTCTACACTTCTCAAACACTTGCCTTAGATGTCCCATATGATCAACAAAATCCTTTGAAAAAATGGTTATATCATCAAGGTAAACAAGCAAAAACTTATTGATCAAACCTTTGAAATGTATCTCCAGCTTTGGATAAACCAAATGACATCTTCTTGTAGGTAAAGGTCCCCTACTTGGTGGTGAAGGTTGTCTTGAATTGATCCTCTTCATTTAGCAATATTTGATTATAACCTGAATAACCATCAAGTAGTGAGAAACGTTGAGAACCTAAAACAACTTGTAGAATTTGTTCTATGGAAGGGAGTGGATAATGATCCTTGAGAGACACTTTATTTAGAACACAAAAATCCACACAAAGTTTAATTTCTCCATTCTTTTTTCAAACCAGCACAAGGTTGGCTACCCAAGTTGAGTGTTTGATAGGAAAGATAATCCTAGACTCAATCAATTTAGTCAGCTCTTTCTTCATGAGTTCTTCTACCTTGGGATTGATAGGCCTTTGCTTTTGTCTTACTAGTTTAGGTCCATGCTCCAACTCAATGGTGTGATGAGCTAGACTTGGATCAAAGCATTTCATGTCCTTGTAATCCCAAGCAAATATGTCATGAAACTCTTTACATAATGCAATAAAAGCTTGCCTTTCTAGCTAAGAACAAATCTTTCCAATCTTCAAAAGTTTGTCCTTGAAAATCAGAACTCTCTCATAGTTCTCTTTTTTTGTTGACATGATCATTATTTGGTTCTTCTTTTGATCATTCTCATTGAAGACACTCTCTAAGGTAATCAACCCCTTGGGTATTTTATTTTTCCTCAGCTGTATAATTTTCTCTTCATAATGATCATGTAACTTCCTTTGATTTCTTGAAGATAAACCTGCCTCATTTTGCAAAAAGTGTGCAATATGTTCATCACTTTCAAACACTTACCTTTACACTTCATTATCTAAAATGTAAGGTCTCACAATGATCTTGATATGGAATTGATACTTTTCTTATTCAACATCAGTAGCTGAGTCAAAATGTGTTCCTATTGCAGCCAATCTATCAGCATGCTTGTTCAAGTCTCTTGGTATGGGCTGGATGTTGAAGGCAATCTAAAAGGCTGCTTGTAGGAGTTGAGAAATGGGTTCTTGGCTGTAGCTTGACTTCTTACTTGATGAATTACTAGATCACTATCTCCATAGACTTTCAAAATCTTGATTCTTCTCTTTTTTCCCATTGGAGACCATGAACTAGGCCTTCATATTCTGCCACATTGCAATTGCAGCTGAAATGAAACCTATAAGAAGAGCAGTAGTGATTATTTGATGGAGAAACCAACATGACACTGACTCTTTCCCCCACTTTTCTCCTTGAACCATCAAAGAACATTTCCCACACACCATCAAGCTCATAATCTTCATTGGTGAGTGAAGGAATTGGGATGTTCTCCTCACGCATGCAGTAAACTCCCAAATCCATCTCCTCAATGAAAGTGTAAGGATCAAGGCCATATGTTTTAGTGCTATACTTGTCAAGATAGAGGTTGGAATTACCTTCAAGAGGAGAAGATGTTTCACCATCCATGACTATTTCTTCCTCTTTGTTGATTAGACAATTTTGATTTGTCATTGTCTCCAAGTATGGCTCAATGTGGAACCTTGATAAGGGCTGAGTCCTTATGGTTACCTTGGTTTTATACCTTGTCTTGAAAGATAGAAAGGACAAATCAATAGAAAGGTATCCTCCTATCTTGGCTGTAAAGACCCTTGATAAGCATACAACAAAGTGTTCTGGAAGGTCCACCACCACAATACCTTGCATGATAGGGAAGCGTGGGTAGCCATGTAAAAATACTTTTAGAACTTTGACCAATCTTACCATCTTGGTTGGAGTTCCATCCAATTGTAACATGCCTTTACTATGTGGCTCATAGTTCAAACCCAGCTTATCAACCACTAGTTTAGGCATAATAGTAGTGCTTGCTCCACTATCCACAATACAATTATGGACCAATTTATCTCACACAATGAGTGTAAGGTAGAAGGGTGGAGGATTTTATAAGGATCCAAAAGATGATTTGGAGAATTTTTGAGAGCCACACTATGATGCTTTGAATATTGAGGAGTTACATGCATGCTTTCTAACTGCTTTTGCAAAATCTCTTTTTGACCAGGCATATGTAGAACCTCTCAAAGGGATATGCTTGTCTTATTACTCTTCAATGAGTCCATAATATTTAGAGATGGAGCATTTAATTTCTCTTGAATTTTTGATGGTAATGAAGGAGCTGTAGCCTATTATGTTGCAATCTTGGTAATCGCATTTACATTCTGATTTTGTTGAGGAACATGGCTTGTAGAAGGTGTAACACTTTGGTTGACACTTTGTGGCCTTGGAGAGGTATCACTTGGAGATATTCATGGCTCTTTG
This sequence comes from Torreya grandis, assembly GCA_037957365.1. Classification (NCBI taxonomy): domain Eukaryota; kingdom Viridiplantae; phylum Streptophyta; class Pinopsida; order Cupressales; family Taxaceae; genus Torreya; species Torreya grandis. The sequence goes on from JARHVA010005092.1 coordinate 789,465, forward strand.
CCTTCTCCTAATGATCTCTTCTTAGCCCTTGTATTGGCTACAATTGACATGCCTTGAGTCAACACAAAATCATCTTTTACTTGAAAATTCATCATTCCCACACTTGGGTTGCTGCCTTCTCCATGACTATCCCTTTGGCTGGGATATGCTTCTTATACTGTCATGTAAGGAGTAGCTTCCTTTCATGTAGTCAAAGTGTAGCTAGTTCCTCCATCATCATGTGTAAACTGACCTTGAGGCTACCCCCATTGGTCCACATGATCTTTTCCTTGCACTAGATTTGCATGAACTAGAATAATAACCTTTACAGGAGGAGTAGAATTTGGATTATATGCATTGGGCTGCCTACTATAACCTTAGTGATTTTGTCCTCTCCCTTGATAATTGTATTGGGATGGAACTCTTTATAATTTTTGAGGAAATTATTATATATTAGGAGGAACACCTACCTAATATTGAGCTTGCTTGAGCTAAGCTCTTAACGATCTGATTTCTTCATCTGTGTCCACAATGCTATCCACCTTCTTGAGAAAGGATCTTGGCTTCACATTGGCATTGGGAACTAGTGTCATGCTTGGAGATTCAACTAAATTATGGAACAACAAAGGCATGAAAACTCTTGGAGGAAGTCTTCTAGCCTAAATTAAGCTATTCTTAGCCTTAATTTCTAGCTCATATGCACTTGGAAGAGTGAATCCTCCCATTGACTGCAACATAATAGCAACATTAGTACCAATACCTTTGAGGTATGTTGGGAACACAAAGATAGGAGGAGGTTTCATGATTGGTGGTAGCCTATACCATGTTCTTTGAAATCTCTCATTGAAATCTCCCATGGATTCATTTGGACCTCTTCTTATTACATTCAGCTGATGTATTAGGGAAGCATGATCACTCTTATTTTCAAATCTTGTCACCAGTAGGTCTCCAAAGCCATCCCAACTTATAATGAATCCCCCTTCCGACCTTCTATACCAGTCAAGTGCTTTGCCTTTTAAAGACATAGAAAGTATCCTAATGGCTATGTTGGCCCTAGTAACACTATGGAAATTTCAAAAATTAGAGATGTCTCTAATATGTTCAGATGGGGTAATAGGACCCTCCCCATTGAAACTAGGAAGATTTTTAGTAGCATTCAGAGGGACGGGGTCATAGGCAGGAAGCTCTATTAGGTTTTGGGTATTAAAATTAGGGAAGGGTTGACATATATCTATCTCTCCTCTTTCCCCTATTTCTCTTTTTTCCCTTTGATCCTCTATTTCTTCCTCTTCTTCAACTTCTTCCTCTCCTTGAACTTCTTCAACCTCTTCCTCTTATTCCCCAAAATCTCCTTGCCTAGGATTTAATAGTGCTAGGAGTGGTTCAGGGTGTTGTTCTTTAGAAAGAGCTTCAGCTAAAGGGGCTTAGTCAAAAAATCTTGAGGACCTTATGAGGACCATGTAGGATAATGTATAAAAATTGGTCTAGAACCAGGGATTCACACCCTTTTAGAGTCACCAAATGCTGGTTTAGGGGGATTTATACTACTTTAGGCCTGTCAAGACCAACATTCACCTTGACTTAGCAATAAAAATTGGTCCCATTGGGTGTGCTAGAACTGTTGTCTCCAAATCTTGCACCCTAGAAGAGGGTTGTTCAAGCCTCCCCCATATTTGGGAAACATTGAGACATTTTCAAGCCTGTGGGTGTGCCTATAAGTGGAAATGAACCTCTAGGTTGAAAGAGCTAGCTCCCTCTATTAGATTTTTGTGCAATAAAACTATTGAATGAGCTTGTATGATTGAAAAGAGTCAGAAGTTTACATAAATGAAAATTCTAGTCTAAAATGGTGATACACCAAGAATTAGTATCCACATGTATGCCCTGTACTTATGTAAAATATAGTAGAATATAGTCTATACCTCAAGCTCTAGAAGATTCCAACATAAGTATTTCAATGTAGAGACAAAGTTGAATGAGATTAAATAAGGTAAATGATTGAAACAATAACCTGTATATTCTAGAAAAGGGTTACACATGCAACGTCTCATAAAATTAAAATGTAGTGTACATGACCTGTTGTATTGAATCTTTGCTCAAAAGCATGAAGGAAAAAGGAAAGAAGGATAAAACATCACTTGCTATCACTCTGTATCTCTTGCCTGGGAAAATATCCATAACTTAAAAAAGGGATAAACTAATGTTTCTTCACTTAAAGGCAAGAAAATGGCAAAATAAAACAACATGGATTCATCGTACTATCTCTAGATGATTTAACAATAGCCCAAAGGTCTTATTTATAGCAAAGAGAGGAGGCCTTTGGCACCAAAGGAAGGAAATTAGTTCTGTTAGAGGTTTCCATCCTTGGTTACAACTGACCCTGCCAAAGATGCTAATAAGCATTCTATTTGATCCATTTCACTCTCTTGAATGCCCTTTGCTTGCCCCCTAGAGATGCTTCTCAATGACTACCAATAGAAATGAGATACTTGGGGAAGGTGCCAAAAATGGTCATTATCAATGGAGCCACCTGTTAGAAATATCTTTCAGCACCCAACCGCTCTTCCTTGGCTTGTCATTTTGCACAATGGCATGAAAAAAGTTTCTTTCATTCAATTTGGTTTTGTCCTTCCCTTTTGATTGGTCCTCAAGGAATGACTCAGATGATGGTTCTGAGTCATTAATTTGCTTAACATGGATACCTATGGATCATCCTCCATCTATCTCTGAGAAGTCACGTGATAGCTTCTGACTTGCTTGATCATTTGTCATGAACCATGTCATTGGGCCAAGCTTGTTGAGCTAAATAGCCTTGAAAGTCCAACTTACACTTGTAGATCCATTCAGGCTTTAGGATTGCTTTAACTTGCTTGATTCAGGGTTTCCATTGCTCATGACTTATGAAAATTCATAAGCAAAGTCTTTGACAAATCCCAATTTGCACTGTAGACCCATTTGGGTTTTTTGATTGCTCCTACTTATAAAATTTTATAAGAAAAGCTTTTTTCAAAACCTAACTTTACTTTGATTAAGAACTTTTTGGGTTTTTGGAGTCCTACTCTTTTCTTGCTCCTTCAGGTTCTTTAAGGCTCCTTACTTATAAAAGTTACAAGTCAAGCCTTTGATAAATCTTGATTTGCATTGTATAGTCATTTGAGTTTTTCAAATGGCTTTACTTCTTTCTTGAAGACTTTGGGCATGAACTTGATGTCTTATGACACATCACGAAGTTGCACCCCAATGTCTAGTTCCTTACATTAAATTCGACATCCTGCAGCACATCACCAATGTGAAGCCAAAGGCTAGTTTGTCACCCTAAATTTGATGTCCTGTAGCACATCATGTATTTGAACCCCAATGGCTAGTTGGTCACCCTGAATTTGACATCCTATGGCACACCATATCTTTGAACCCCAATAGCTAGTTGGATGCATCAAAAATAATGTTCTATGGCATGTCACGAGAATCCATTTGGGTCAGTGTTATTGTTTAGGGTCTTTGGTCATGGCAATTTTTTCAAAGTAATTCCTTTGAATAATTTATTTGAAAGACTTCCTTTAGGGATTTTACTTTTGGATAGTTTGGCTTCGACTAGTTTCCTTCGAGAAATTTTCCTGAAGGATAGTTGGAAAGTGACCTTTGGAAAAGTTTTGAAGGACACTCAAGTTGGGGCACAAGGTCCCTTTAGAAAATTCTGAAGGGCATTTCCAAAGGAAATGGTCCTTTAGAATTTTTTTGAAGGGTAGGCTATGGACAAAGGGCCCTTTAGGAAAAATTTGGAAGGGTAACCTTGGAGAAAATGGTCAAAAGTGACCCTTCAGGAGAAATCTTGAAGGGCACTTGGAAAAAATGTCCCTTTAAATAAAATCTGAAGGGGCATTTGGGAAAGACCAAGGCAAAAGTGCCCTTCGATAGTTTTTTGAAGGGTCACTTGGATGAAAAGTGCCCTTTAGATAAAATCTGAAGGGCCACTTGGAGGAAGAAACCAGGTGAAGTACCCTTCAATTTTTTTTTGAAGGGTTACTTAGACAAAAAGTGCCCTTTGGAAAAAATCTAAAGGGTCACTTGGGCAAAAACAAGGCAAGGAAAAGTGCCTTCAGAAAATTCCAATGGGCACTTCGAAGGGAAGTGGCCCTTTGGAATTTTTTTGAATGGAATTATAGGGTAAAACAAAATGAGAAATGCTAAGACAAAATATTTAAGGAAAACAAAATCCATATTGAAAAAATAGAGGGGAAAGGCAAAGAACAAGGGAGAAGAGCCTGAACCAGGAGAGGCCAAAGGGAAAAGACAAACAAAAAAACAAGTGACCAAACACAAAAAATGAGCAAGGGAGAAATGAAAAGAACCAAAGGGAAAACACAAACTTGTCATGAAAAAAATGGTCAACATAGATTTAGTGTCATATATGTTCATAGGTGAGTCCATAGCCCAATGGATAGGACAAGGCTACTAGTCTTGGGTAGAACAAACATACCACCCCTAGAAATCACCAAGAATGTTGACCATTTTGACCACAAGTCAAAATAAGTCAACCCCCTATAGTTGAAAACTTGTGTATGGGTCTATTAAGATGTAATATAGTGTTTCATGTTCCTATTTGATGTTTATTTAATGAGCTATTAACCATGGTCATAGTGCAATTTAGTCTTAAGTCATTTTATGTCTAGGGTCACTTTTAAAGTCATTAATGAAGGTGGTATGATTTAATTTGATGTATAAGTGTTAAAAAATCTCTTTCAATGTAAAATATATTATAAATTTGTTATGAATGTCAATCCCTAATTGAAACTTGTAGGTACTATGTTGAAATAAAAAGAAAAAAGGCAGTTTGGGTAGTTTTTATAGTTGTACAGCTTCTAGAGAAGTGTGGAATGTGTGGAAAGATTGTGGAATGAATATTTAGATTCCATAAACTCATTTTCATATTTTATCTATTTTTAAAATCTCAAAATTTGTCCAAAATATTTCTTCTCTTTCATCGCTCCACTAGACATACAAAACTGGTCAACAGGTTTTCTAATGGTACAACTAATAGAAGTTTTAGGTTAAATGCTCTTAAGGGATGTTAGTATACTTTGTCTAATTAATATTCATGTAGGATTTCAAATAATGGTTTCCCATTATTTATGAACCATTATTAAGAAGTTGAATGTCTTTTTCTACATGCTAATCCCCACACCCTACAGGTTTTCTCCTTATCTGAGCTGGTGTTCATACAAACCACTTTTTGAAATTGCTTCCATAGGATGTCTACATACTTCTCTCATGGTTTCCATATTTGTTTTCATGTTTGAATATGAATTGATGATAACATCTCAAGTTGTAGGTTTAGTACACTATTAGAGTTACAACTATGTTTTCACCATTTGCAGAGGTTTAATGTCCTTGTAATGGCTTTAGATGAAGGTGATATGTTGTATTTAATGTTTACCATGTCTTGGAAACCACCTCTCCTTCCAATATAAATTTCAAAATGTCTCACATGGAGTTATAATCAAAGAACATGATAATATAATCAATCTTTTCATGATTATCACATATAGTCAGGTGTATGAAGGCTTGAATAACATTCATGGAGAGAAAATGAAGAGTATCAATAGGTTGAACACACTCTTGAACATGAAAAATTAATAAAAACTCTCCAAATGGTATAGGATAGACTGTGATAACTAATTCAAGATATATACACAGTCCTGAGTTATTGATAAGACACATACAACTAACCTATAGGAGGCTAAACACATTAAAATAAGGCATGTGACTTGTTTGATGTCCTTCAAGATTATAAAGGTCAATCTGAAGATGGATAGGAGGTCCAAAACTAGTTAGGAGAACCATATATTAAGCATGTTTCCCATATCTCTATTCACTACCCTGTATCCTGTAATTGCACCTACAGGTGGCTCTCATAGAGGCCTGAAGGTAATCATGGAGGAGTTTGAGCATGATTCGAGACCTTCATAGAGTTTGAGAACATTTTAGGTGTCATAAGAACCAAGTTGAAATCATATAGAGGTAGGAAAGTTTTAAGAAGTCATGTTCAAGTTGAGAAGATAAGTTTAAGGGACTAATTACTTTAAAATCTTTGAACAGAGATCCAATCTTTCTTTTGATCTTTTTCATGATGAAACACTTTGACGTACCAACTAGTCTAATGTTTCCATCATGTAGTCCAGGTACAAGATCAGTGATTTGTCATGACAAAGGGTTATTTGGTCAAAAGAGTATGATGATAGAAGACTCCCATTTTATGCATTCTTGCACTGTAGAATGTAAGTATTCTCTGTAGTGTTGTACGTTCAATGGCCTCACAATAAACCAATATACAATGGAAGCCTACCTTTTGGGAAAATGAATCTTATTTAAGGTAGATGGAATTATGATTCTCCAAAGGAAATTAAAATAGGTTGATATTCAATATTTGATGTATACCATAACCTATAAGTTCCCTCTTGATCATAAATGACAATCAACAGTTTGACTATACTATGACAAGTTGGAACAAATAGTTTGAATGTTGGAAAACTCCAAATTAGGGTTGGTATGAACCAAAATAGGTATGGAATGAGTTCTGAGACTAAAATGAGATCTTAGAGTAGAGGATGCAGGGTCTAATGCAAAAGTTCCACCTACAGGCTTACCTTTTTTCTAAGTAATCACACAGTCTGCTAGTTAGGCTCAGTTAAGTGTAGAGAGATGGGTTGAAGAGGATGAAATAGATAATGAAAAGCTTTAAAGTGTTTTTGATACATTAATTATAATTACTTCACCCTCATATGATGTTTATCATAGGAAAATAGAGCATGAAAACCAATCCCCAATGTACACTTGCATCCATACTTTCAAATCCTGCACAATCAGTATTCAAGAAGTCTATCTAGGGTTTCATGAGGTTTGGAGGTGATATGAGTGTAACCTAACAATGAAGTTCAATATAAAGGGTCTCTAAGACATAAAATTTTTCCCCATACCTTAAAATTTCAAGAGCAGATAAGAGAGATACTTTTTATTCTATCTCAGACAGAGGGTATTCCCAAGCAATCAAGTCTACACGTTTGGGAAGAAGGTGATAAGATGAGGTGTTAATAAATATTTGAGAATTTAAATAAGGGTGGGGATAGTTGTATTCAACATGAAATATCATGGTTGAATCCTCTAAACTTTAAGAAGGTATGTAAAGAGAGATTTAGGCCCTGAGTATAGACTAGACCTATTAGGCATGAATTAGGCCTAAAGCCCTAGGAGGTCTCAATACTATTTCTATCACTGAGTAAACCTCCCAATACATTTTATATCCTCAATTAATAGGTATGAGACTATCTATAACCTTTGTTATGCAAATAAAGACATGAAAAATCTATTTTATTGGCTCAAGAACATGATAGGGTATGTAGAATGCAAAGGGGAGTTGGAGATGCCATGTTTGGAATCTCACACCCATATGGATGCTTAACATGTGAACCTGAGGAGTTGGGATATGTTGGAGAGGGTCATAAACAAGGTTCTAGTGGAATTTGTCTAAAGATTGAACATCAAGATTGTATAAACAATCCTCAAGAGCTAAAACATCTTAACACCCTCTAAAACCCTTAGTAATGAGCCGATGGGAAGGATGAAGAAGAAAAGGCATTTAGTAGGGCTAGTTTGACTAGGAAATGATCTTAGACTTGCATAGGACTCCCCAGAGCTCCTTGTCATCAAGTTGAGTTGTAACCTATTTGTATAGACAAGGTGCATAACTAATTTTATTGATAGATTTGTGTCTATTGGAAGTACATAAAGGTTTAAAAAGGTGGGCATAACTTTGGGAGAGATAACAAGACCTAACCTAACTCGTAATATTCATTTATTACCTCAAAAAATCTCATAGGTATCACCAAGTGAGAAGGTGATAACTGCTAACACTTTCACTTTAGCCAGTCTAGAATGACATCGTGAACAAAGAGTGATCACCAAGTGAGAAGGTGATAACTTCAATTAGGAATCATTTTATGGTTTGCTTGATGAATATAAGGTTATAAGGACCCTTGAAAAGTGTCATACCCTCCCCTATATAGACTTGTTTGAGAAAATGATGAGCATATTAGTGCCAAGTGTGAAGACATGTCTAAATAATAATGATTATGACTGCAAACAATGAGAACACTTATCCAAAATAATAATCATGATTAGGGACACATATAATTCATGTTTTAGCCTATTTATAACCCCTCTCTCATAGTGTAATGATCTCATCTATCCATATTTTGTTGTGGAGCGTTCAAGGAGGGCCAAATGATGAAGGTAGTTTCTAAGCAAGCAATTGAAGTGTCCTATACTAGATTTAAGGAGTTTCATGCCTTTGAGGGACATTTTTCCAAGTAGACCTTGCATGGTCTATCCCATACTTCATTAATTTATATATTTAACTCCTCTCAGCTTGTCAAGTGTTTTTGTGACTCTTTGACTTCATTCTCCTCTCTCCTCTCTCACATTCTATAAGTATTAGCCATTTTGGCCCTTGTCTCATAATTACATACCATGAATGGTGAAGCCCTGCTAGTTTGATGTTGTACTTTACCTTTGAATAATATAATAAATTTGGTTTTGAGTTAATTTATCATATTTTTAAAGTGTTTGAAGAGATGTATTGTGAATAGCTAAGTGATGTTCATCTATCCTTGCTTTCTCTCAATCCTTCCATGTTTGATGTAAGTTTTTCCACTCTAGCAGGTCATATGAAGTGTTCTCAAATGCATGGGTTTGTTTTCAAGTGTAAAAGTATACTTAGTGTCTGTAACTAATTTATGGCTCACTTACCTTGGACATTCTTTATGCATATCACCTCCATATTGAAATACTAATGTTAGAGCATCTTAGGACTTTGAAGCTAGTTTGTAGGTCTTGTTTATTAGTTAAACATGTATGATGGTATTGTGGAAATCCTTATGGTGTATTAACCCCTTATATTATTTTATTTTCATGTATATTTTTTCCCTTTTCCCACAAGCATTCAATTATTGTAGGTGATAAACACTTAAAGGCAAATTTATGGAGCTATCACTTAAACCTAGAGGTCTACTTCTACTATAAGTAAAACCACATACCTAGAAGTATTCCAATGTTGCCAGAATATAGAGGAGGCTTGAAAAACATAGGGTGTAATATATGGTGACAACAATTAGTTTCCTACTTATAATATAAATAAGGTGATCCATTTCCCCTTCACCTAGTTGTGTAAGAATGACATCGATTATAGTACTAAAGGCATCGATGTGGCCATGGAAGGGAGTTTCCCAATCAAGAAATTGCAATATTTGTGATCTTTATAGATTTAGATTCAAGGTCTTGAAAACATCCTCCTACATCACCCCCCAATAGAATGTGCCATCCTTTTGTAATAGTTCCTCTAGTAGCACCACAATCCTGGCAGAATTTCTTATGAACTTCTTGTAATATCTGCAATGTCCAAGAAAGGTGTGAACATCTTTTTGCATTGATGGTGTTTGAATCTGAAGGATGATTGCAATTTTCATTAGATCAATGAGCATACCATCCTTGCAAATGATGTTTCCAAGTAATGTGCCAAATGACATCTCAAAAATACACTTCTTGAGATTAAAAGAGATTTGTAATTAGTATCACTATTCAAACATTAGGTGAAAATTGTCATAGTGATCTTTTACCAACCCATACACTGTCTAATCATCTAAATACACTTGGAAGAACTTGTGAATAAAGTCTTTAAATGTAGTGATCACCACTAAAGAGAAAATCACTAGCACATTCTTCATCCTAAAGGACATCAATTTATACGCAAAACATCCCCACTTAGTCATAAAGGTGGTTTTTGGCTTATCTTCTTGCTTGATCTATAATTGATGGTAACCTAAAAATCCATTAGTAAATGTGTATATCTCACAACATGTAATACCATCCAATACTTCATCGATGAATGGAGTTGGGAAGGGGTCTATCATGTAGGAAACATTAAATATCCTATAGTTAACACAAATTTGAATGCACCCATCCTTTTTGATGTTGATGATCATGGGGATGACCCATTTAGATTCCTACACTAGGTAGATAACTCCTACGACTAACATGCCATCGATCTCAGTTTTGACCTTGGTGCAAAGATTTGGGTTCACTATATAGGGCCATTTTATGATTGGTCTTGTCCCATCAATTGGTTTGATGCTCATCTTCCCAAGGGATGGGTGGATGCCTTTCATATCCTTATAGTTTTGTGGGAACATGTCTTAAATTTCTTTCAATAGATCAATAATACACGCCAATTTTGTGTCAAACCAATAGGTGCCTAGAGTTGTAATTTTAGGTTCCCCCCCTAGGTTGATATCTACATTAGTAGTTTTTAATGGAGCTTGATAATGTTCATGCTTCTTTTGGTGTAAATCCATGACATAACTAATACCCTCAGTCATCTCTACCCAAAGATGGGTAGGTCTTCTTCTTTTGGGGTGCCATCCTCAACTTGGTGCGCTATATTCTTTTCTCTGACCATATTCTTCCAGTTGCATGCTTTTCAAGTGTCATCATCTTCATCACTAGAGTCACTGTTGATAATTTTTTCTTTGAAGAAGGTTGGGAGTACTAACCCCTTTTCATTGAACATGTGCCTTAGGTGCTCTTCCAATATAGAGATGTCCTCAAACACTAACCTTCAAACTATTTGTAATGGCTCAATTAGTTAAATATTTTGTGAAGAGAAGGAGAAAGTATGAAAAAACTAATCTTTAAGGGCATCCTTTTGTATTATTTTATAATGTATCTCATTTACTACATACCACACCCATGCCCAAGTATTTAAGGTTTTGTAGAAGGCCTACACCCATAGATTTTTTGGGGTGTTTTCACCACAAATAGTCCACATTTCTTCATAAAGTTGTACATGTGCTATGGGGTCAGAGTCATTAGAGTAAGCTAAAATTTCCAATCCTCATTGCTTTTTCCAAATATAGTATAAATTTCCATCTCAAGCTAGGATTATACACTACCTACTAATGAGTGGCAGTGATTTTCAATGCATACAATAGTGTACCCATTCTATCCACCTCATTTAAGATGCATGACTTAATGTCACATACATAATATTATATAATATTACTTCCTTCATACCTTGGGAGCACAATAATTTTTCCCTTACTGATGTAAAACACTCTTTTCCCCCTTGTTTGGTGCAAGGGATCCTTCTTTTAGGAGTGTGATCAATCTATATCTAGCCTATCTTTACTAGTTTTGGTGCCTTTTCTCATACCAAGTGACACCATCGGCTAGTGGTCTCATATGCTTCCTTGACCCATTGATCGCAAGTAATATCTATAGTGTCTAATGCTGATGAACATCCTCCCAACCAAGGATTCCTTGATTTTTTAGCTCTAAGGTCTTGGTGCCTTACATTGTGATGTTATATATATGGTTGAATTCATCCTCAATTTCCATGCACTTGAAATAGGGGTGTCCATTCTCAAAGGTCATGTAGCACCTTTCAAAATGCATATCTGCATTATTTTCATAATACCATGACCTTCACAAAAGTGTCAGGTAGTTATCCTACTCTACTAATTCTATTACTTTAAAGTCAGCCTAAAATTAAATGCCCACAATATCTATAACTGTGCTCTTCAAAATTCTGATAGGCTATGCTCAAGTATTATTAGCCATGAAGAGCACATGAGGGTAAGGTCTCAAAACTGGGCCATCCATTTTCTCCCAAATAGTCTTTATCAAGATGTTAACCTTAGTGCCTATGTTTACAAGAACCTCACAGGCAAACCATCCATCAATAATGGTATCTACCAGGTGTTTTTGGTCATATTCAACATTATGAGTGTGTTAAACTTTTCACACCCTCTCCATGTATGACATGGTGACCTCAACTTACTCTTGACCTACATGTTCAAGGAGTAAGTTATTCAATAAGGGAAACATACCCTCAGTTTGTAGGAGGCAAATGATTTCATTTAATTATTCTACTTCAACCTCTGGACTATCCTACTTCTTTTGAGAGGCAACAACATATGCTTATAGGTCCCATGCTAATTGGAACTGCCCTTGCAAGTTTTGGATGATGCTCATAACCTACTGTAGTACGTCCTTCTAGCGTGTTGGGTTTAGATAAGGTGTAAATTTTGGTTCAAGCTACATTATGCATTTATTTTGACCCTTATACCCATACTTGAGGCATAACTTAGGCATTGGTGCAACTGATGACTGAGTGGTGAATCCACTACGAGTAGTTGCCTATACCTTAACTTTTACTATGCATGTAGGTTGCACTTTTGGTGTCTATTTTCCATATTTTGCTCGAATCTAATCATCTTTGCACCCTTGTCTACACTAGGCCTTATTTGGGTCAAATTTTTATAAATGATAGGGAATTCTTTGACCTTATGAGGCCCTTGATAGGACCCATACATGGGATGTGTAGGGTTGTCATGCTGATAATGCTCCATTGAGCCACACTTATAACATGAACATGATAGGAACCTTCCACCACCACATCTTCCACCCCACCCTCTAGTACCTAATTACATCTTGAAACCTACATTGTGTTGGCTATAGCCAACATTCCCTTGATTTGCTTGCCATCTGACTGTTAGTATAGCCTATCACACGTCCCTTTCCATGTTTTTGTGCATTTCATTAATCACCTAAAAATCAATAATGGTAAGGGTGTAGGCATCACATAAATGATAATAGATGATTGTGTTGACTTGTATGGTGCATTATAACAAAGGATAGTTTCACACATCATGCACTTCTTGCCAAACTTCACAGCTTAGAATTAGAGTGCACACTTTCCTCTATGGGTAGTTAGTTATATTATGGCCTTCTACTTTATAGTCATTACACCATAATCCACTTTGAGTTTCATGCATAGAGCTTGCAATAAGGTTCTAGAGATGGGATGCCATATATACAATCTATGCCTCCATAAACAGGCTGATCTTAGTGTCTACACTTCTGATTGCCTCGACTGTAAGTGTGGCTTCAAGAGCTTCTCGAGGGTTTGTAAAAGTCTTCATGGAAAGTGTTCTTCAAAATGGCATGAACAATCTCCCAATGAACCACTATGAATATTGGAAAGGGTGAATATGATACAGGAGCTTCAATATAAGATTTTTGAACCATGCATCATATAAGCGCACACTCTTTACAAGTCCTTGGGCAATTTTTTTTAGTGTGGTGATGCTCTATTATTCAAACTTTAGGATGTCAAAATACTTTAGGAATGTATCCTTCAGGGTATCATAGTCAACCATGCCCTAGTTAGGATCAAACTTTATGTACCAGGTATGGGTGTGATCAAGTAATGTGGTTGTAAAATGAGTAGCCTTTTGATCTAAGTAGGTTATGCCTCATGCATGCCACTATAATTCACACTTCAGCACATGTTTTGTATCACTTTCTATGACATGATACTCTAAAAGGTGTATAGCCATTTCATAGTAGATCTATTATGGGGGGTAGCTGGTACTTGTGGAACTTGTCCCCCTAGTGCCTATCCTCCTAGTGGCAATCATTCAAGGCCTCCAACCCTAAAGGTAGGCACTAGTCCTATAATTTTTTCCAATTTAGTTGATGTCATCAATGTTGTTCTTCTTGTTTGTGGCACTAAACCATTTCCTATAGGCTATTTCCCACCTTACATTACTAACATTGGATATGTTGGTATGCTCACATTCAAGTTATAATGTGGTGAACTAGTGCTCAATGGTCTAGAGGTAGTTACACTCACCTCCTTATGTGGAATAATCTATTAAATAACAAAGTTACAATCTATAACATCTAAGGTGTTGTAGGGTCAATAATCAATTCTTTTCTATCTGCAAGTCGGGGATCCAACACATGAGCATACACTCTAGGTTCAAAGGGGGTAGGTGTGAAAATCATATATATAGTCACCAAATTCTATAGAAACACAAAAAATTCCACACCTATCAAGTGTTGAGCTTAGTCCATTGCTTAATTATACCTCTCATCTTCATGTTGCTATTTTTAAAGAGATCCTTCCCCATGCCCTTCCTATTCACTGTGGGTCCTCTCAACACTTCTAGGTTCTAGATCCTCCATTAGTAGGTATTGTCTCTTATTATAGGCTTATCTTCTGAGATCTCAGGTGATAATTGGATCATCCCCTTCCATCATGCCTCACCTACACATCCCCCTCTTGCCCTTTAAACAACTCATATACAAAAGGATTTTAACCTTCCATCACCAAAGTTTCAAAACTGTAGTCAACCATTAGCTTTTTAAGCTCTATGCCAAACTCCTTTATGAATGTGCCTCTAGGGTTGTGTAAGAACTGATACTCTGCTTCCTCAGGGCATGAATAAGTTAATATTACAAACTCAAAAATGTAGCTATTTAGATCTCTTTGCCACCATTTATCTATCACTCTAGTCCAAGTAACATCTAGGGTCCCAAGCCTCTCTAGGCACTCCTTTATCTACTTATAGCATCATCCAAAGCTTCTTCTTTTATGAGTTGAATATGTAGGCAACCACTTGTACACATGATTAGGTAACTCATAAATAAAGACCTCATACAAAGCATCAAATGGGTTGTCCTGAACCCATTTTATTAGATTTTGTCCTTTGCAGGTTGGATGCTTTTATGCAAAACTATTTTCCATTTGGTGTAGCCAATGCTCAATGTTTTCAATAGAAATTTGGTACATCATTCTATCTCACCATCGTATTAACAAAATTCAACACGGGTCTCGACAATAGAACCAAAATGTTGTTAAAGTATAGGGGTTTTATGAAAATAAGTACAAGTATGGGTAAATTATTTTGTGCTCAATATTTAAACACTCAGCTACACTGGCATCAATACACATAAGTCATAGGTCTTATGTGTTCACCTAAAGCATAGTTGAGAAGGAATCAAGGCCTGAATTGGGCTAGTTTTACCATGGTGCGAGGCTTCACTAGGGGGACTCAAGTAATGTAATGTAAACTTAACTCTAGGGCAGACCCAGAGGCATAAGCCTTTCTTAAGGAAAGTCAGAGGTCATATATTGCTGATTGGGTCACAAAACTAATTTGCCTCAACTTATTCTCCATACTAAATAGATGCAAATTACATAAGGGTTTTGGTCATGGGCACAAACCTACACTCATCTTGTATGTAGGATGATGATGATGTTATGATAAATATAAAATCCATTAAAATAGTAATACCAACAAAAGATATGAACTTTAGTTCACATAATTAATCAAAATTTTGACATCACACAAACACTTGCATCCCATATCAATACTACAAGACATGTGAAGTAGACAAACTCAAGTACATTTTAAGGCAACACCATTTCTCATTGTTTAAAGTCCATAGTAAGAGTTTATATTCAAATTCATACTTCTAACAATCCAGAGGATCATAGACAAGCTTGGGCACATCTAACTGGAGCCAAAGTGGCCTCCATTCTATATCTAAGCCTTAATGGCCACTATATCAAACTTTATAGAGCATGGTTTTGAATTCATTCCACCAGAGCTTCATTGTAGTTCTCTATCTCTCTTCATTCTCTAGTTCAAACTCTTTATATAAGCCCTTAAGAACATCTTTGCCAGGGTGGAAACTACATGCTGAGTGCTGAGCTGGAGTTTTATCATCATAAATACTGGCTCTATGACCCCATGATTCCCATGCTCCACTTACCATGTTCTTCATATCTTCATTGATGTCTTGATTATCTAGGAGATGGTTAGTCATCAACTAGCTATTGCATGATTTGCTCTACATCCTCTAGCTAGCTATCAAAATCATTAGGCTAACTACTTGCCAAAAATATCTAGACACATCAAGGTGGATATCAAGTTAGCACAAAAAATCCACTAAATGGGTTAGGCACCCAACAATAGGATTTATCTTCTTTGAGCTATTATTGATTAATAGATCAGTTGCATTTCCCTTTGTATACATTTTGGTGAACCTAACGTGAATAAAAACCTAGTAGGTTTTGTTTCATGCTTTCATTTTATCATTATAATATATTTTTATATTTTTATAGTATTGTATCAAACTTGTCAGTATAGTTCTAACATTCTATGTGTAAGTTTGACATACAGTCACTCCAAAATGACTTTATTTTGTTTGTGTAGGTCTTATACAAACAAGTGACTAGATCGATTAGTTAGACATAGTTTTAATTTTCATTTCTAGATTTACATACATAGTCAAAGTAGTCGACTCTATTCATAATTCTCACTTTCAGCATACTGGTTTGCAAACATAGTTGACCCAGTCGACTCTGTTCATAACTTCCATTTAGCACACAAGTTTTGAAAACTCCATCAAGCTAGTTGATTTTGTTATCAAAATTTTTGAATCAAAATTTAAGCATCACAACATAAAATTATACAATCTAAACATCTTCAAACCCACCAAAGTTCATTCTTACTCTCTTTGTCATTTTAGTGTTTCTTTTTTAGTACTATTTTTCACAAGTCATCAGTTTGTAAAATTGTAACCCTACAACTAATTGGGTCAACTAGATCGACATAGTTCTATAGCCTATTTTCTATACAAAAGACATAGTCGACCTCTTCAACTATGTTCTTCTAGATCTTGCTTCTATAGAACAGTAGTGACTCAGTCGACTCTATTTTACTTTGTTTTCATATAGTGTTGCCTGAGCCAACTTTGTACTCTTCATAATCAAGGAATTAATCTCTTTTTGTTAGTAATTACTTCATCTTTCCTTTCAGTTGCTTGCATGCTTAAAGTAATAAACATAGATTAATTTGGTGGTTTTTCAAATTACTAAGTTAGTCACACTATTTTTATCTTTTGCACACACTTATAAACCACTTTACACAAAAATCATTCAACATTTATCTTCCCAAGGTCTACCTACTTGGATTTCATCACCAAGGGGGAATCTAACTTGGTTTTCTATCCTAGGATAAACATGTGGTTGATGGTATATATTGGAAAAGCACACGACACCCTTATCACTATAGGATTATGAAGTGAGGGGGTAGGCCCCAATACTAAGCTATTACCATTTCCAGTGCAAATCTCTTTCATTTTAAACTTACTAAAACCATCCTTAGATTGCTTTTTAGTTCCTTATTATAGCCAACTTTCCGTCACATTATATGAAAAATTCCTTGTAACTTAATAACATTTAGGATTGACAAATTAGTTAGCATTTACTTTCAATTTGTTGATTTCTCTTTGATCATTGTATTTTATATTTAAAAAATTGCATTAGACAACATTGATGCAAGTTTTATGTTGTATGTTCCAACTAGATCAATCACATTGATATAATTGTTTGTGTGCTTATTTTAATTTACTTAGATGTTATCTTGCAAAACATTTCTCTATTTTTAGAACAATGCCATCCCTAATATCATTGTCTCTTATGGATTATTAAGAATATTTTTTGTAGCACACAATCGACTTGTTCGACTATGTCTCTTTATCTTCCTATTTAACCCCTAGTATAAATAGTACACAGTCAATTTGTCTAGTTGTGTTTTCTTATTTATTATATTTTTTCATATTCAATAGTACACATTTGACTTGTACAATTGTGATCTCTTATTTTTTGTTTTGTTCTGTAGTTTATAGAACATAGATGACCAGTTTAATTTTATCTCTTATTTCTTATTTTCTTTTTCTTTTTATCACCTCTTTAGCCTCTTTTTCTCATCATGAATTTCCTATTTGAGGATAATATAGAGTTTAATCCAATAAACATGATGATATTTACCCATCCTAATAGGTTTCACAAAAAATAACATATGGCTCCCACACTAGATGAAAGTAATGCTCACGTTGCCACTTGCACTACTAATTATGGGACTTCTCCTCATTCATCATCAATTAATAATCCTCTATTCTCCTTAGAAGATGAATGTGAATTAGAGTACAATCCTAAAATGATTTTTTTCATTAACAAATTTCATAAACATAGAGAACATGACCCTTCAACCATATATAATTTGATGATAGGTGCTCAAGTAGAAGAACCTATTTCACCCTCCCCTACCTTCTCTCATGAATTTTTGAGTGACATTTTATTTACCTCTCAACCATTCCCTTTTAGTTTGACTCCTTCCCACACCTTGAATTTTTTTTGCATGACCTCTTCAACCTCCATGCCGAGTATTTCCACTAAAATGGTGAGTTCAATATATAGTGGGACTTTTTCAAAGACCCTCCTCCTAAATCATGCCACTAGTGTATCCTTTGCTAACAATTCTAATAATGCTACTAGTGATTTTTTTCTTCAAATGATAACCATTCCACTAATTAATATTTTTCTACAAATATTAATCATACTACTAATTCTTCATTTTCTACCATGCTTCTCACACCACTAGTGTAGTGCACGCTACTACTCATAGTGTAACCCAAGCCACTAATACCAATACCAATGTTTTGCATGTTGCACACACTAGTCAAAATATTGCCCAAACTCATCAAATTTAATTAAAAACACTCAAAAAAATGAACACTTTTCAAACCAATCAAATAAATATGCAAGCCATTTTGATGTCAATGCGCCCATCTATATCAATTGAGCAAGGGGATTATTCGGGTCCTCTGCTCAAATCTAATCCAACATGGGAATGATCGTAAGATGTGGGTCACCTAATCTTGGGTCAGACCTCTAATATTTTTAATGAGGCTAGCTCCTCTAATGTATCATTTAGCTCATTTCCACTAAAACCTACTTATTGTTGGGGTGAAAAGGGAAAGAAAGATAACTGAAAGTGAAATCTAAGCTAATATTGGTGATGTACCTAAATTGATTTTTCATCCACTCTATTTGACTTCTAAAAACACTAATGATATAAGAAAAAGATGGTATATAGAATTCCAAGTGTTTGTTATGCATTAGTATTTTATGCAAAGGTTCACCAAATGATCAAGACTTGAGGGAAGTGATGGGAAGGCCTAATTCAAGGCACTTAACCAATCAATGTATCCACTTGATATCTTCAATAAAATGAAATTTAAGCACTAAACATGACATAAATAACAAGATAACTAATAGCTATGTAAGATCAATACTTGACAAGGGAGATATTTCTACCACATATGCAAATCAAACTGACATGAAAATACTAGACTAATAGAATGAAATATGAAAACAATCCTTTATTCATATTAAGAGGTTACAAAGATAAATCTTGGCAAAGTCTAGTCATGACCAAGAGAGGGATTGAATTTCAAGGCTTGGAATCCTATATATATAGAAAAAGGAAGGAGAGAGAGGGAACTGTGCAAGTAGAAATCATTGAATGAGGTAAAAACCACTCTTGATGGATTAACACCAACTCGAGGATGCCGAGTCATGATCTTATCAAGAAAGAAAAAAATTTAAAGGCTTTATAAAAGAATTAAATGCTCTAATGTCTTTTATCCAACCACTAGATCTCCATCTTGAGACTCTACACCACTTTTTACTTGATCTACTGATGAGGACAAATTATTCATATCTTAGAATTGATAGAGCCATGCTTAGTTTACCTTAGGCGGCTATATGTTCCTACTAAATTATGGATGATTTGAATATTATATTTATACCTTGGAATGATATTTACTAAAAATACTGAACGTGGATCTAATATAGACTGAAAACCAATCTCCTTTATTGGTTTTTAGATACTAAATACCTCCACCTCGACACATTTATATCGATTGAATATCTAGTATCCCACCTTGATCTATATTAGGTTAAAAAGGACCTATTGTGCCTTTATGCATCATTTAAGTCAATAAATATTTACATACATTGATCTCATTTGAATAATGGTGAACATGATCATGAAAGGATATTGCAACCTCATAAGACCAGGTCTAGAGATCCAAAACCCTTGAACTTGGAGCCTGATTGAGCTTTTATAATGCCCTCGAGCTTGAAATGTTTATTTTGGATCCACCTAGATCATGCATAGATATAAATTATATGCATTTATATACTCAAGTGATGAAATACTTTATTCTGATGTGTCTACCCATGTGGCATCCTCTTGAGCTTCTTGACCCTTTAACTCTGTTTGCATCATAGATCTCCCTTGGTACGAATGAATGTGAGCCATTAGATCTACCCTTGACTTGTCAACCTTTACCTAGCTTATGCGCTTACACCATGTGGTAGCCTCATGTTTAATCTGAGCCCCTTAAGTTTTCCAACCGTGATTTGTATCATTAGATCTTACCTATATGATTTAACATGCATCATTGATCTCCCTCGATACAAACAAATGCTGACCATTTATTTGCCTTTATTTGAACTTAAATGGCTATTTCATGAGGCTTAATTTTGACATCCACATGCCCATCATTGATGTCTATGTGATTGTCATTAATGTTTGTGCACTTTTCACACATTTAACCCTAAATGGGTATTTGATGTGGCTTTATTTTGACGCTTGCATAAACGTCTGACTCTGCTAGATTACCTTTGAAGGTTTGAATCTCAAGATAAATAGCTCATTAAGACATGAAATTTGTAGAGGGGATTCTTAGAATGAAATGCATCATGTATATATAATTATTTGGCTCTGAGAGGTCTCCCAAATACATCTATCAAATGTGAAACCAATTCACTCTGTTCATTTGTGCATTACATCTTGATGATAGTCTAGCTCCTTAAGATCATCAAATTCACACTTTAAGCCTTATTAAAGGTTTTCAAAATCTTTTCAATCTGTATGTGAGGTATTCTCATTCTACCTCTGGACCACTCATTTCATCCAGAACATTTGTTCAACTCATCCATTCTGAATTTGGCAAAAGATCCTTATGTAGGCCAAATTTAGTCAACATCTTTGGTGACTCAGCTAACCAACATGCCTACTATTCTCAAACACTAGACTATTTACATCAATCTTGGACTCATAACAAAAAAAATACAAGAAACCTCTTTGATCGAAAAATACAACAGATTCTAGTAAAATAGGGAAAGAAACACAAAAAATAGGGAAGCTAACTAAACAAAGAAAATGTGCAAACAAAGCACTTATTTGGGACAAAATAGAAGTAAACTAATCTAATTATTCATGACAAAGCATGATCCACCTGGATCAAAAAGGAAATTCATGAAATCACTCATTCTAAGAGATGGTATGAGTTATAAAGTAGGGTGTTTATTGAATATGTTCTTTGATGAATGACTCTTCTTGATAAATAATTATCTTAACATCTCCTCAAATGGGTCATCAACATCAAACTATTCACCAACAAAGACAAATTCATCTTGCACTTCAAGATATTTTTCATACTACTTGTCAACTACAACCTTATAAAGTGACATATCATCTATTCATTGTCTTTGAGTGACCTCATATTTCTTACCATCTACTGCAAGTTCATTGAGCTCTTCAAAGAGCTTTGAATAGTCAACCCAATTTGTGTCATGATCATTAATGAATGAATATTGATCAAACTTATCATAAACATGCTCTTCAATGGGTAAAATATTCCTAAAAAGCTCATCAATTTCTTGTAGAGATTCAAGGTACAATTACCAATCATCCTTTTGTTCCTCATTTTGATCAATCTGAATAGGATCAATTTAAAAGGTATCTTGATCCTTCTCAATAGGAGACGTCTTAGACTCATTCTTGACTTTAGCTTGCACTAATTTATTTTGGAGTTGTTTCAAATCAAGATCATTCTTCTCAGGTAGACTTGAGATATTTTCTTCACACCTTTCAAGAACTTGACCCATATCTTCAATCTATTTCTCATACCTCCATAGAACAAGCTCCTCCTGATGAAGGGAGATGATGGGAGGGTGATGAAATTGATTTGTTTGAGAGGTAGTATGAGACATGTAAGGTTGATTATGATCAGATTTTGGGATCTTGAGGGAAATAGAATCATTTAGGGAAACCTGAAGTGGAGGAAAAGAGAAAATTTTGAAGACCTTTAATTTTTCTCCTTCCATTTGGCAATTATATCATCAAAATATAAAACCTCCTTGTCCTCATGGACAAATTAAGCTTGAGGGATGAGTAGTGAAGAAGTGGAACTATAAGAAGGTTTAGTTTCTTGAATAGGTATATGAGTCTACTCTTGTCTCCAACTAGGCAACTCCCTTGGCTCAAATTGAGTATGGTTAAGCACTTCATGAGAATAAGGAACACAAGAATATTGGTAAGGAATATAAGAGGGTTTTTGAGAAAACTAGTTCCACTCACTTTTCTGCTAATCTCAAGCCTCCATATTCTCCAATACAATTTTGTACAATTGATTCCTCTCCTTCAGATCATTGGAGACATTTAGAAATAAGCCATTCACTTCCTTATACTGATAATTTGAATGAACTTTGTTTATATATGCTAGTATTTTGAGCTCTATCTCATCCATTCTTTCTTAGAGACAAGGCTAATCATATACAACATCATAGCCACATGGGAAAGGTGAGATATAGTCTTGAGATTGATATGGTTCACAAGGAAGGTAAGAGTCATGCTCTTGATAATAGGGATCATGGGAAACTTGATAAGGCTCATCATAGCTTTGATAAAACTCTTGGTAAGGCTGATTAGGCTCATAACAAGGCTCATATGGATCATGAAAAGACTGATATGATCCATCATAGATATGATATGGAAGTATATCATAGTTTTTTTCATACATAGCCATGAAAACAATATAAAGATATTGCAATGAAAAATTGACTTACTTGGAAACTATGCCTAGATTATTAGAAGCAATTGCTTGGGCTTGGAATTACCAAATACTTCATGAAGAACATTGATGTAACTACAATTACACCAAGACCAACTCCAATGGGTCCCACTGGGCATGCTATAACTATTGTAGATCTAGATTACACCTTAATTGAGCAAGGGGATTGTTCAAGTCCTCTACCCAAATCTTGTCCAACATGGAAATAACCCTAGGCTGTGGGTCACCTAATCTTGGGTCAGACCTCTAGGATTTTTAATGAGGTTAACTCCTCTGATGTATCATTTATCTCATTTACACTAAAACCTACTAATTACTGGGGTAAAAAGGGAAAGAAATATAACTGAAAGGGAAATCTAAGCTAATATTGGTAATGCACCTAAATTGATTATTCATCCACTCTATTTAAACTTATAAAAACACTAATGAGACAAGAAAAAGATAGGATGTACAACTCCAAGTGTCTAATATGCATTAGTATTTCATGCAAAGGTTCACCAAATGATCAAAACCTAAGGGAAGTGATGGAAATGCCTGATTTAAGACACTTAACTAGTTAATGTATCTACTTACTAGCTTCAATCAAATGACATTTAAGCACTAAACATGACCTGCATAACAAGATAACTAATAGATATGTAAGATTAGGACTTGACAAGGGAGAGATTTCTAGCACATATGCAAATCAAATTGACATGAACATACTAGAATAATAGAATGAAATATGAAAATAGTCCTTTATTCATCTCAAGAGGTTACAAAGATCAATCTTGGTAGAGTCTAGTCATGCCCAAGAGATGGATTGCATTTCAAGGCTTATAAGCTTGTATATATAGAAAAAAGAAGGAGAGAGAGGGAGTTTTTCAAGCAAAAAGCATCGAATGAGGTCCAACAACTCTCTATGGATTAACACCAACTCAAGGATGCCGAGTCATGATCTTATCAAGAAAGAATAAATGTTAAAGGCTATATAAAAGAATTGAATGCTCCACTATCTTTAATCCAACCTCCAGATCTCCATCTCGAGACTCTACACTAATTCTTACTTGATCTGATGATAAGGACAAATTATTCATATCTTAAAACTGATAGAGCCATGCTTAGTTTGCCTTAGGTGACTATATGTTCCTGCTAAATTATGGATGATTTGACTATTATATTTATACATGGGCATGCTCTTTATTTCAAATCCTGAAAGTGGATCTACTATAGACTAAAAACCAATCTCCTTTATTGGTTTTTAGATAGTTAATACCTCCACCTCGACATGTCTATATCGATTGAACATCTAGTAGCCCACCTTGATCTATATTAGGTTCAAAAGGACCTTTTATGCCTCTATGCATCATGGAAGCAAATAACTCTTTACATACATGGATGTCCTTTGAAGAATGGTGAACATGATCATGAAAGGATATTGAAACCTTAGAAGACCTAGTCTATAGGTCCAAAACCCTTGAACCAAGAGCCAGATTGAGCTTTAATGATGCCCTCAAGATCAAAATATTTATTTTGCCCACATAGATCATGCCTGGATATCGATTCTATGTATTTACATACTCGAGTGATGAAATCCTTTGATCCTATGTGTCCACCCATGTGGCATCCTCTCGAGCTCCTTAACCCTTTGACTCTATTCATATCATAGATCTCCCTCGATATGAATGAATGTGAGCCATTAGATCTACCCTTGAATTTTCAACCTTTACCTAACTCACATGCTTACACCACGTGGTGGCCTCACATTTAATCTAAGCCCTTTGAATTTTCCAACCATGATCCACACCGTTAGATGTTACCTATATGATTTAACACACATCATTGATCTCCCTTGATACTAATAAATGTAGACCATTGATTTGCATTCATTTAAACTTATATGATTATTTCATGAGACTTAATTTTGACATTCATGTTCCCATCATTAACATACACATGACTGTCACTGATGTCTATGTGACCATCACACTTTGAACCCCAAATGTTTATTTGATGTGGCTTTATTTTGACACTTATGCGAATGTTTGACTCTATTGGATCAACTTTAAAGGCTTGTATCTTGAGATAGGGAACTCATCGAGACATGAAATTTGCATAGGGTATTCTTAGCATGAAATGTATCATGTGTATGCAATTCTTTGGCACTGAGAGGTCTCCCAATTGCATCTATCAAATGTGAACTATCTTGCTCTATTCATTTGTGCATGACATCTTGATGATAGTCTAGCTCCTTAAGATCATCAAATTCACACTTTAAGTCTACTTAAATTGTTTCAAAAGCTTTGCAAGCTGTATGTGAAGTCTTCTCATTCCACATTTTTACCACTCATTCCATTTAGATCATCTATTTTCTCATCCATTCTAAATTAGGCAAAAGATCCTTATGTGGGCCAAATTTGGTCAAAAACTTCTCTCACCACAAGTGTAGTGTATGCCACTACTCACAGTGTAACCCAAGCCATTGATACTAATACCAATGTTTCACATGCTATGTACGCTAGTCAAAATATTTCCCAAACTCATCCAATTTAATTACAAACACTCAATTAAATGAACACTTTTCAAACCAATACCATAAATTAAAGGATACAGATGCAAAATCATCTCATTCACCTTCAAACCCCAATAGGTTTCATGGGGATTGAAAAATCCAAATGCCCCACACCCCCCTTAGGGATTCCCATGGTAAACTCATTCTTCAACCACCCCTCATTAATAAAATGATTAAATATCTCAAAAATGAACCTCTTGTACATCAAATTTCCAATATTGACATAAGAGGTATCACAACTACCATCAGTTACAACTGGTCCATTGATCCCACATTACATTTAAAAACATTTGGTAATCTATATAAAGATTAGGTTAAACTTAATACCTTTGATACTATAAATCTATTAGATAAAGCACTCTTAAGAGATGCTTTACATTGGTATAATCAACTTGAAACTAATTCTATCATTAGCTTGGAAGATTTGGTTAACTCCCTAGTACAAGAGTTTCAAACTAGTGATCTCCCTGAGAATACCTTAGCTAACTGCATAAATTGTCAGTAACTTAAAACTAAAATGAAACAAGAAGAAATTGTCTAATAAATGTGAGCATAACATGGTAGATGATAATTAATTTCATCTATTCATTAATGCTTTTTACCCTAAGTTATAATATCATGTTAGGATTCTCTCTCTAAGAACTTTGGAAGAAGCCCTCGACCAAGCTAAGTGACAAGATTTTCTCATGCACTAATTTGAACCATCTCAAACTCCCATGGGCACTCACATGCTCAATAAAAACAAAAATCATCATGCTACCAATGATGGTGTCACTGATACTTGTGACATTATTCACTATATTCAATCCATCACTCCCAATAATGCTATGGAAAATGCTCCCCCTCCAAATAACACAAATAATCCTACATTTTATCAATAAAAAAACATTAATGGCCAAAAAACATTATCCTTAGTCAAGATTCAAAATCATCTTCTAAGGCCTCTACCATAATATCTTGACCCAACTCATCCAATGAAAACATGGTAGGATCTGAACAAATTATGTTGGTTTCATACAAGCTGGGGCCACTCTCACGAGACTTGTAGACAATTACATAATATAGCTATGGATTTCCTAATTAGCCCAAACTTTTATCATGAATCACTAATTTGTAAATGCCAACAAGCACATGACAACCTTTAAATCTCATGAAACACAAAACATAAATCAATCTTTAATCAAGCTAATGCTCATTTTGCTATATACAAGGATCCTCTTCCTAATCATCAAGATAGTAATGACAAGCCTACTCCTATAAATAATGTTGAAAGTCTTATAGACCTCACTACTAAATAAAATGTGGTAAATATGACTAAAATTCAAAGGGTAGTCAATTTATTGATTATAATCCCACACACATGCACCAATCCCTTCAAACATTCTACATCATTCAGGACTCTTCCCTATCTCATCTCATGGAGTTTGGGCAAGAGGACCTTATAACTTTCAAAGAACTACGTTCAACATCTCAATTAGATAATACCTCTCACACTATCTCTACTATTCCCCCAACATCTACATACATCAACAACATTCCCCAATCTTCCAATAGTATTTCTTTAACCCAATCACAAGAAATACCTGAATTAACTATCTCACCATCTAAAGATAATCAACCTATTTGTACTCAAACTAAACCAACTACATCTTAACAAAACAAGTTTGACTATACTTCCAATCATCCTTCCCAAGATTTCCCACAACATTATGCACCTATATTTAACAATCCTATCATGGGTTATGATGAATGGGACCCCATTGCAAAACTTTCTCATCTCCCATCTCAAATACATTTCCTATAACTAATGCAAACTTCCCCCCCCATCATCACAATCATCTGATGTAATTATTATTTAAAATGAACATCCCACATCCTCCCCTAGTTAGACATAAAGCTACCTTTTCTAGGTCCAAAGATAGCATACTGTAATAATGCAAAGAGATGTCCATACATGTTGATGAAACAATGGACACTTCTCTTTCCCTTAAGTTTCCTATCACTTCCATGATTCTAGATGAAATTATACTTCATGCAAATGATCCTCCACTATATATTATCATTCAAATCAGTATTATCCAAGTTAAGAATGCTTGGTTTCATGAGAGTTCATGTACTTGTGTCACCTCCCTCAATTTCATTAAAACTCTTAGATATTTCGAGTGCAATCTCAAGTCCACACATAGAAAATTTCAAGATTATGTTAGAAGGAAAATGCCTCCTTTAGGTTGCATGTGGCTTCCCATTACCATCCCTCCTATTACTATCTACATGAAAGTTATGATATTTAAGTTTTCCCTCTCTTATAACATATTGCTTGGTAGACCTTGGACTCATCATATGAGGGCTATTGCCTCATCTGCATGTCAATACGTCAAATTTCCCCATAATGGTGTTATTTACAAGATTCAATGAGACACAAACCCTTAGAATTCATAATAATTATAAGAATGTGGTGTTCTTAAAATACCTACCCTTGAACCCTGGCCTCATATCCCATTTAGGGAATCTCAATGTTTAAATTATCTTGTCAATTATACCTGAGGTTATAATGGTCACCCTGAGCTCATTGAGAAACCACCTAACCTCCTAGATTCTGATGATGATGAGCCAAATGAGATTAACCTTAAGATCAAAACTTTTGATCTCTCTCCTCATATAATCACCTAGATTATACCATCCTTGAAACTTCACTCTCATCAGCTTCATATTGATGACATACCTGTGGTCTTAACCAAGACTAGACATTCTATTCATCATGCAACTTCTGATAAAAAGATCATGCCTACTTGTATCATTAACCTACATACACCCTATTACGATGATGGTTATGCTTTAGATGATCCATTTATAGGAATTTTTCAGGCTAGAGATGTCAAGACTATTTGATATCATAGTTATTTATTTTAGTATTTTCATTCATCTTATTGTATTCCTTTTTTCATAGTGCCCAATTATAATATTCTTCCTATTTTTTTTAGGGTAGAGATGGAGTGATCACATGGTACATCTTTAGTTTTGGTAGAGCCTCTTAGAATCATGCTCATGGATCATTCCATGACTAGTCCTTACCATTTTACTAGATATTAGGACCCTTCTAGATTGTTTACCCTATAGATACTAGCCACTGATCTTAAACCTTATGTGCATCTCACCTCACTCTCAACTGAGCTTAGTCTGGTTCCTACTCCTACTCTACCTTCAATCGAGCCTCATCCTATGTATGATCCTATTTTACTTTTATATGAGCCCAACCTAGTCTCTACACCATCCCTACCTTCCCTTAGTAACAACCTTCTTCCTTTGCCATAGCTTGATCCCATGTCCACCCAAAGGGATGATCAACCTTATTGTGATATTCACAAAGTTGCCGATCATTAGACCAGAGATTTCTAGATACATCATCCTTATCTGACTTCCCCTTCTACTTCTTTTATTAGTAGACCCCCAAAGTATACTAAAAAGCATATCTATTGCTTCCATGGCATAAATAATCATTCTTACACCTATTATCAAAATCTTTGACAATATAGTTATGCATTATGTCCCTCTATTACTCTGGCCAAAGACAAGGCTACACCTCTTAGGTTATTACCTGAGTATATGCCTAAATATGGGCAGGAATATTATCTTTGGCACCAGTGTAGTACCCATCATATTGATCATTATTACATTCTCTAACAACACCTTCATGATCACCTTTAAATTATTCCTGCACCCGCTATTCATCCTTCCATAGGTTGCCCATGTAAGAAGACTCTTCCCTCTTCACCTATGGATTCTTCCCTATCTATGGTTCCTTCCCCACCCATGGTTCCTTCTCCACTTGTGGTGCATCATTCTTGTCCCATATATACTATTCCTATTCTAACATCTATTACTCTCCTTGAGTATTCTACACACGAGATCCCTCATGAGTATGATCATTTAGCTACGCCTATATTTTATGTTGAGGAGATTATGAGAGAGGTCTTTTCATAGCTTTCCATGAGGATATATGAAACTCTGGCTGCCATTAAGATCTAACTTCATAGAGATATTTCAGATGTCATGGATAATATTTGTGGACAAATTTATTAGTATTTGTGAACACAACATGGTATTCTTTCACTTTGTTCTTCATTATGATTTTGGACTAGTGATCCACTTTTATATATCTTATATCATTTGACTATGTGTTGAATCTAGTTTCACCTACCTATTTCACATGGATCTTTATATTATGCATTATGTGTTGTATATGGTTTCATTTTATTTCATCTCTTCTTATGGAATCTTTTCATAATTGCATGCTTATATTTATGAGTTCATTTCTTTCATGGATGTATTTATATTTCCTAATGATTGTTTGTTACCTTATCTCAATAACTCGGATAATCACTATTGTGACTTGGTTATACAAACCTTGTTCCCATTAACAACCTTTCTTTACTATGTGATCAGTCAGCAAACAAAACATCTCATTGTAATCCTATTTTACTGATCTATTTTGGATCTCCCTTTACTCCCTTATCTCTTTTAGCATACTACGCATACATACATTTGAAACTTGAGATTACATACTAGTTCATAAATAAGCCTAAGTTTTTAGTCAATCATATCTTTAGATTCTTAGCTTCCTTTAACCAAAATCTAAAGCTCATTCGTGTGTATCACTTTTATCACTCATGTTGGTTATTCCAAATCTGTATGGAGGAGAAATCATAAAAGCCATAAAAGTTAAAAGCCACATCATTCTAAACAAAAGGTAATGATACACAAGGTAACATACAATTTTAAAAGTCAAATCACACTAAAAGATGTGATTCATAGCAAATATCATTTTTTTAATCGAAGCTCAAACTCCACAATTGGCCTCATGATAGAGTGGAAGTCCATTGGGGTGTGGTAGGCTAGTATATTAGGAAAAGAGAATAAAAAAAATCTATTTGTTCTACCTAATTTCTCACACAAGTACCCAATATTTATAGTAGACCGATGGGTCTACAAGAGGTCCCAAGGAATGAGGAACATGTTGTGGGAATATAGGTCCATTTTAATTTTCTTCTTCATATAACAAGCATGAGTTGATCTTAGTATCTCACTTATTATCAGTAGATATCCTTTGTATTTTGATGGTCACTAGACTCTTAGTGTCTTTCTTATATACCTAGTTTGCCTCATGTTTCCTAAGGTTTTATCATAGACACCTATGTCATGATTTTTGCATTCCCTCTTTAATTTACAATACTATTAATATTTCTCCTTGAGAAATATTATTTTATTAACTGATCATTCCCCTTAAGGTTTCCTTTTGTGAGTTGTAGTGTAAGACCATGGATAGGACCATGCCTTCCTCACAAATTACCACATAATAAACATCTTTTAAAATCATTCCCACCATTATTTCCACCTCATTGGTGTCCCCTTTGCGAGTTGTAGTGTAAGACCATGGATAGGACCAGACCCTCCTCACAAAATACTCCAATACCTAATTATTCCTATAACCAAGTTATAATGGAATTGCATGTGTCAAATTTGAGATAAGTAGTGTTCAATTATGAGTCACATGTCATTGACATGCTTACCATATTGATTTAGTATGTTTTATGCTTACTGCATCAATATTTCACTTTTATCTTCTTATTTTTTGATTACATGTATGCTTACAATCATCTTATTAAAATTTTCATACTTCCCAACTTGACTCAATGTGATCAATTTAATTTAATTTTACATTTTTGTCTTTATTTTTGTATTTCCCACTGTGATTTGGTATGATTGATTGACTTAATTATTTTGTTTTATACCATTGATTTTTTGTGTGCATTCCATTTTATCACAAAAAAAAATCATACTTCCCAATGTGATATAGTGTGATATTTATTTGTTTTCATTTGGTGAAAATCTTTACATTGTTTAACAATATTTGTTCCTTTTTACTATCTTTGGTTTATTATATTTAGTCATAATTTGTTTTTACATATTTCCCATCATGATGTAGTGTGTATTACATCTATTTTTCTTACTTATACTTTTACAAATAATTTTGCCTTTTTATTTTTAACCATGCATGTGTATCACATAATGATAGAAAAGAAAACACTCATCACATATTTCTCATAACACATACAACAAAAGCTAAATACATGTGATAGAAAATAAATATATCCATGCATCCACATACAAATCCAAGTACAACTCATGAGATCCATAAAAATTGTCAAAATTAATTTATATATATATATATCTATCATGTGTTTTATATAATACAAAACATAAAATACAATAGTTCTAGCTAAAGTTGGGATCTATCATGTCTATCCTATGGCCTAACCACACTACCCATCGATGCCTGTGACTATCCCCTTTGAATAGTATGCTGTAAAAAGGTAGTCTAAGATCTCTATCCAATAACCTATCCCTATAGATTGGCCACCTGGATCTACACCTGTCCTAGCTAGATGGTGGTTGCCATGTGCATAATTATCTCCTATGCTAGGGCCTACCAGACCTGTGCCTCTCCTACTCTAACAATTTTGGTGGTTTTATCATGTCACCACATGCTTTTAGATGCCTCACAACCTCTTCCATTAGTATAAACTAGCTCACCTAGGCTAGGGAAGATGGAACCTTAGGAACATCCAGAGTAGTAGTGTCATATGGTGCCAACACCTCATCCAAAATGTCATGGTGCATAGCCATAACAGGGCTCCCTATATGATCTCCTCTATCACAAGATATGTAAAACCAAAATCACACAAACATCAAATCACATATAAATATATATCTCAAATAATCTATCTACCATAATCATAATGCAACTAGTGTCTTATATCAAAAACTTAAAATCAAATTAAATCATTTCTCACCAGTATTGGTGTCACTGATCATGGTCTCCCCATCTGTTCACTCATAGATCATCTCCTATGTCAGCCACCTCTACACTAATTTAAACCTAGGAGCCACTACTCAAGCCCATTATGATCCTCTCCTCAGGTGTGCCTCTATGGATCAACTATGTCCTGAAATAATTATTGGGTCCCTTTATATAATAGCTAGTGCCTACATCTCCTTGCATCAATGGTGTCTCCATATCTGATGAGGACACAATGGTCATTGTTGCCTCTAATATGGTGCTTATTTTTCTCTTACATCCACATCTATCACATCTCCTCTTGCTATCTCTATTGCCTCCTAATTTCATGCTTGACTAGCCCACGGTCTAACATGTTGAGGCCTGATCACTAGTATTTCCATAGGTACCCATTTTCCTCCCCTCCCTCTTAGATATCTAACATGACATGCCCAATAAATATACACTACTAGAGGATCCATTAGATGGGGGAGTCCCAGCTATCCCAATACATGTTCCATTGGATGTGACTCCACCTATGAAGTGTAGTGGCCTATGATCCATACTAGTGCCAACCTTATTATAATGGTAGACCAACTAGGCCATATAGATTCTATGTGAGTGTCAGGATGCCACATAATATCCCCTCATCTGATAGTCTGTAATGATAACACATGGGGCATGACCTTAATTACATGGTCTTGTCTCTACCATAAGACTCAAAGAAACCTATCATTGACTACATGGGGTAACCCAATCTACCAATACATGGGGAACTCTCATATATCCATGAGCTCAAAAAAATCACTAGTCACATGGTATTTTTTCCTCTAGATGGAATCCCATACATATCATGCATTAGCTAGACCTAGATGATAGCCCCAAAATCATAAAGTGCTCCCTAATATAATATGGAATGGCACAAGGCTATCACATATAATGGTACTTTGTCATCTGACTTATGACATAACACTTGTGCTATCATAAATCTTATCACCACCTTTTAGATGTTTGGAATGGACTCAATGTAAACATATAACAAGCTCACCCTCAACCCAAGGTGAATTCTATCTAAGCATGTAGCCCACTGGTTAATGTTTATCTCTCGTACTCATCCTTTAGTGTATTTGTAATCACTAGTGTCCAACATATTAAAATTCCAAGCAATGAATGGACATCCTCCAGAGTGATTCCCACTTTAATGGTATCCCCATCCACCTCCCATTGGAAAGTGTTGGTTAACCATTCCCATGCTCTTAGGAACATGAAAATGAGATCAACACTCAAAGGAATCCATCTCATCTCCATGATGTCATCAAAACCCAAGGTGACCAATCGAGCTCTATTCAAGCCCATCAAATGATCCAATAGATATAATAGCCATGATGCATCTACCAAGTGCCAATATCTTCAGTGTCTTTGTAAAATATCAAATAATAGAGGATGTATTAGATCTTGATGTCAAAATACATTCTAAAAAATTTAAAATTTAAATATTTCATTAGCTGGTTTGATTTAATTTCTTATGTTTTCTATAAAATTAGCCCATTTGATATTAAATTGGCTATGTGCCAATCTTGTTATACACAGTGGGCCCATTGAGTACTAAATCAACATTTTTATTTCAGACCACATCAACCTATTTGATACTAAATCAACCTTTTCTTAGCTCTAACATACTGCATCATCCCTCTAGTACACATTCAACCCTCCTTAGCGAATTGTATTGACCACTTGCTATCAACTACATCATCTAGAAGGTACATAGTCAACCATATTCTCATCTTAAACTACATCGACCCACTGCTATGTAATCAACCACCCTCAATAATACTATGTTAGCCCATTATTGCATAGTTAGCCCCTTATTTTATTCTCACCCTACAAATTGAGTTGACAAGGTCAAATCTATTCTTTCCTTGTAATGATTTTTTAATAACTTACCATAAATGCCTTAGGCATTTATTGGTCTGACTTCTTCCTACCTAATACCCCGTTATGCCCCTAGTCTACCTAAAAATTTCCTAGGGTTAGTTTTGATGCTTAGAATTGTACTACCAATGAATTTTATATATTTATCTTAATTTCAAATAAAATTACTCCAAAAATTTGAAATTTATGTTTGCTTACCTATGATGAACTCATTACGATCGCTAGGCATCCTTCCTATCTCAATTTTCGTATCCTCACCATGATTGCTCTCTAGTCTCACATTGGGTCTCTTAGAGCTCTGTTATCTCAAAATAGTAAAAAAATAAATGAATTATTTTTAACCTATTTATATTTACTATTCAAAATTATTTACCTATCAACTATTTACAACAATCTTCTATTTTTTGCCCATATCTTTGTTTTTAATAACTCTTTTTATAAACCACAAGATGTTTTAGAATACTAACATTGTAGAGACTATTTTCATATATTACATGTATTTTTTGCTAAAATATTAATTTTTTGATAATTTTGACTAATTTCTACAGGTTCAACTAATGTTCCCTACATTGGAATCCTTCATATTTATTTAATTTCATTCCTTATCTACAACACTAAAGTAAGTAAAGGTATGTGTTTTTCAATTATACCCTTTTATTTATGTTGCTTCTTATTATAATTTATTTAGCTTCAAAATTATGTGTTACTATGTTTTTTTCTTGAAGCACCATCCTATGTTGCACCTGAGTGACACATGATTAGCTTCGAGTGGGGCATATATATACACAAAATATTTTCAAACTTTATCAATTACTAATGCTTTCTCTCTTGCAAGAACTTATCAAGTCTCAATCTCTCTGAGTGCATGCATTAAAGAGTGCATCAGGAAAAGGGTGGGCAGACCATTGATGCTTCACAAGATTATTGTCCCCTATACCACCACTTTTTATCTAAATAACCTTCTCATATGTATTTACCTAAGCCTTACTTCCTCTCTTGCACACTCCTCCAACCATTTCACCACCTTCATTAGCACCTACCTAAGCCTAAAACCCTTTTTTGATGGTTTGTATTACACTATCAGCCTAGGCTGACCCTATATGCTAATTGTTAAAATCATGTTACGGGCCTAAGTCATCTCTAGTCGACCTAGACCAAGAGCGAACTTATTTTTATCAAATAATGATACAAAGTCAATTAGGCTAACCTTGTCGACTAAAATTTCATAAAGGTTTAGGGTTAGATTCAACTATATGTACACATCCATTTTTGTCATTTATAAAGAAGAGAAGAAGAAGAATATTATATTTTAAATCTACTTATCCACCATTATACTTGAGGAACATAGCTTAAGGTTTCAATACTTTCTTTGGAGATACAAATCTTGTCTTGTGGATAAGTATTTTGGTTGCATAGAGATTTTGTGTAGCCTAGAGTTGACTTATCCTTGTTATCCTTACATACCAAAATAATGTCTTGCAAAGCACCTTGGCTAAGGGAGAGATTGAGGCCTGATAGATTTGTATTCAAAGGTAAATATTCCTAAATTTGTGCCTCATTTTTAAGATTAGATAGATTTGAATTTGTAATTATCTCCCATACATTATGGTTTTACCTATACATAGCTTAATTAGGACTCTCCTATACATTTTTACTTTTTATGTGTATTACCCCCAATTTATGCCACAAGCTTTGGTGAGAACTAGATTCTATTTTACTTTACTTTGCATTATACTTAGTGAATATGAAAACATAGGACCTATCTAGGGTTATTACATGGTGTTGCTTGACTAGAGGCTTTGGAACCCTCCCTAGTGATGTTATTGTGGTAAAATATCTCTTGGTTAAGTCTAGCAGATCCATTTTGGTCATGAATTCAAATATCTAATGTATCAACAATCATAAGTGTAAGTAAGATTTATCTTTTTTAAGCTAGGATTGATTAATAAACCAATTGCATTTCCCTTTATATACACTATGTGTTCCTTCATTATCCACCAACATCCTATATGTTTATCAAGTCACTCACATCAATTCAAGTAAGAGAGTTGAGTTCAAACTTAATTATATGGTTATTAGGGAAGTAAAAAGTGACTCTTAATTGAATTTGGGAAAGTAGATCACCAATCCAGGTTGTAGACTTTCTCACATTTTGCTCATGATCAACCCTCTACTACACTACTCACTCATTCAAATGGGGTGAGTAAATTATGGCATAAGAGATTAAACCATCTAGACTATCACTACTTGGAGCAACTTAGTCATAATGAGATGGTTTCAAGGTTACCACACATTAATTTTTTTGATGGAATTTACCAGGGTTGCATATTTGGTAAGCATCCTCAAGAGAAAGATGCCAGACGTAATAAATGGAGAGGTACATAGATATTGGAGCTAGTTCATAGTGGAATTATTATTTCATTTCCAAGATCTTCATTCAATAGGACTAAATACATGCTTACCTTCATTAATGAATTTTAGAGGTATACTTTATTAAGTAGAAATCTAAGGTCTTTGATAATTTATAGGACTTCAAGGTGCTTGTAGAAAAATAATCAAGTAAAGCCATCAAGATTTTGTGGATTGATAATGGTGATGAGTATTTTAGTAATAATTTTGAACAATTAGGAACTCTAGATAAGAATGAACTATAGTGTATAATTTCATATAGTCCTTAGTAGAATGGTGCTATATAACACAAGAATAGGTCCTTGAAAGAAATGGCCAATTATTTTCTACACTCCAGCTCGCTTGCACCTCAAAATTAGGCTGAGGCCATCAACTATGTTTGTTATATCCATAATCAAGTTCCTCATAAAGTATTAAAGGGAGTCACTCCCTTTGAGGTGTGGAGCAGTTTGAAACCCATAATTAATAACTTTTGAGTGTTTGGATATTCTATTATGGGACACATCCCTAAGAAGAAATATAAGGCAATGAAACCTCAGAGTCAACCTTGCATATTCATGAGATATCTTGAGGGTGTTAATGGATATAGGTTTCTCCATCCCACCACTCATGATTTTTTCATTGAGATAAGTGTTCACTTTCAAGAGGGTCTTTTAGACTCCACACTTGAAACTTCTCCCTCCTCTTTAGATGCACTAGGATTTGATGATAATTATGTTGATCAAATTCACTTGAGTAGCTTCCTGATGATCTAGATTCTTCTTCTACTTTCAATGATGAGAATAGTAATGGGAACTCACTTCCTCATCCATTAAATATATTTAGAGGACGTGTAATATCCTCATAACTCTTTGACATCTAGTCCTCTTTGGGCTAGATAGACATTGTAAATTTTTAGACATTGGATTAGAGATCTATTAAACACTAGACAAACATGTTCCTAGTCAAAAATTCCCCACATGCATTCATTACACCAAATTCAGATCCACATTTTTTTATAAGGCATCAGGTACTCCTAAGTGAGATACTGATATGAAAGAGGATTATGGTTCTTTTTTCTGGAACAAAACTTGTGATTTAGTCCCTCTTCCCGAGGGGAAAAAACTTGTTTGATTTAGATGGATCCATCAAATAAAATTTGTAGTAGATGGGTCCATAGACAATTTCAAAGCACATTATTTAGAAAATGGGTTTTCTCAAGTACTTGGCATTGACTACACTGAGATGTTTACCCCAATTTCAAAAATGAACTCAATCTAACTCACTTTTTCCATTATCTTAGCACATCATTGGGATGTTCATCAGATGGATGTGGAGAGTGAATTTCTTCATGGCGACCTCAAAGAGGAAATATACATGGAGAAACCACAAGGATTTATGGAATATTTTTTCTTAGTTTTAAAACTTAGGAAATATATCTATGGCTTCAAACAAGCTCCTCAATTTTGGTATGCCAAGATGGACTCTTTTCTTCTTTTAGTTGGGTATATTAGATGCCATTTTGATCCAAATGTCTTCATTTTATGATAGGATGAGTCACTGTTGATTATATATCTCTATATGGATGACCTATTGATCACATGGATTTATTCATCCACCATTATAGTAGTGGAAAATACTTTGTCTGATAGGTTTTCAATGACTAACTTGGGCTTTTTACATTACTTCTTTGAGATTGAAATTTCTCACTCTAACTCTAGGATCACTATTACACAATCCAAGTATGCTCTTGATTTGTTTACATGGTTTAACATGGTTGAGTGTAAGCCAGCTCCAACTCCATTTATATCTAGTGTGATGCTTGAGGCTGATTTCCCATCTCCTTTTTTTGATGATACTTCATATCAATAACTTATTGGTAGTCTCATCTATCTTATGCACACTATACCCAACATTTATTATGCAATGGGCATGGTCTCTAAATTTATGCAGGAATAACATGAGTTACACTAGAAAGTAGCTAAGTAGATTTTTCACTACATTTAGGGTACTCATAGTTTTAGGATTCATAATGGAGCAGGCATTGATCTTGACCTGATTGGGTATACATACTCAGATTGGGTTGACGATACTTAAAATTGTAAGTCTACTTTAGGCTACAATTTTTCCCTTAGTTCATGACCAATTAGTTATCTAAGGAAGAAGCAAAATGTTATTGCTTCATATTTTACAGAGGTATAATACGTAGGAGTTGTTAATGCTACAACTGGGGATATTTGGATTCAAAGGATTCTCACTAAGTTTGGTATCTAGTTTTAATGACCAATAGTCATATTATGTGACAACCAAAGCATAATCTAGATCTACAGGAATCCAGTCCTCCATTAATGAACCAAGTATATCTAGATTCACGTGCATTTCATTTGGGAGCTTATTCATGAGCAAATCATTTATCTTCATTATATCTAGACTACAAAGCAAATTATTGATATATTCACCAAACTATATATTAATAACAAATATATTCATTTATGGGCTATTCTTGGGGTTTGGGCAACTCTATCATCCTCCTCTAGAGGGGGATTTTATATGTACTTAGGTACCTCATCAGGGCTTTGTGTCGGGACCCAAATCCACTACCCACCTAAACTATTCTTAAGGAGGGGGGGTGTTGGTTTTTCCCTACATATGTTATTTAGCTTGCTTAGGTGTTATTTTAGGTCATTGGGGAAGATAACCCCACATTCATGAGGATGTGTGATCATGTCTATCTTCTACCTATATATGTACCTTTCTTAAAGCTATTTTTGTTACTAATCAAATGATGAATTATTGATTCTTCTTCTATCTCATTTTGATTTTACTTAAACAACAAGTACCTCTTCTACATAAATTTCTTTTGCATATTATAAAGATCTGTGCTTCATGTTTACTCAAACCTCAATCCTCAATTGTAGCCTAATCTAACAGTTAATGAATTGGTTTAGTAATTTCAAACCAATGATCTACCTAAAAATATCTTAGCTCATTTTATAAAATTTAAACAGATAAAATTTGAAACTACTCAAGTTTTCATTAAAATATGGAAAGGCTTATCTAACAAAGTTGAACACAACATGTCAATATATAACCTTTTCTATTTGTTCACTAATGCTCTTCTTCTCAAAGTCCAATACCATGTTAGGAATCTCTCTCCAAAATATTTAGAAGTAGCCCTTGATTAAGCTAAATGTCAAGATTTCCTCATAAGGCAATTTGAGCCTTCCCAACCTTTCATAGGGACTCACATGCTTATGAGATATAAAAATAAACATACTACCAATTATGGTGTTACATATATCTATGATTTTATCCATAGTATCCATGTCATTATTCCAAGTGGATCCAATGATGCAACTCTTTATCCACCATATATGAATACTCCCTTTTATCCTTCTTCCACATCTTCCTATGTGAATAATGTGGATACTCACCAACTCCTTTCCATGGCAAAAATAAAAAAATGTATTCATAAACCTTCAACATAATAACTTTGTCTTACTCATCTTACCAAACATTAGTATGATCCACATAAATTTTGTTGTTATCATGGAAGTTAGGGACATTCTAACAAAACTTATAGACAATTTAGGAATTTTGTTCTTGAATGTCTCCTTGGTCCCAATTTTGATAATGAAACTATGATTCATGAACATCAACTTGTATATGAAAAGGAAACTAAAGCATATGACTCCAAAGTCAAGCATGAAACTTTTAATCAACCTAAGTCTCACCTTACCATCTATAAATATCCACTTCCCAATCACCAATCTAATACTACTCAAACTCCTACATCCAATGTTGTGGAAACTTGAGTTGATCCTAATTCTCTAACCAATGATGAAAATTTAATCAACATGAACAAAATGAGGCATGTAGTATTGTATATTGATCTTTATCCACATTCCACTTATAATAATTTTCCCACATTCCACATTGATCAAAATACTTATCCATCTCACTTCACAGATATTAAACATACTAAAATAACTCCTACATATATATAGACAATTTATTCCCTTACAATCTAACACTCACTCTTAATTTATCACTATGACATCTACTAATATGATATCATTAGCACCTCCTCATTTAGATCTAAATTTTGTAAACATCATGAATCAGTCCATTTATGTTCCTACATCTTCACTTATCACACCAACCACCTCAAAGGAGTCTATTTTTAAACCAAATATGCCATAAATGACATCAACTACCTTTAAACAACATGATTCACCAAGCCAACCTACACTGGCTAAGTCCACACAACATACTTCTAAGCATCATAAATTCTAGTGCACTTTCACTCCTCCTTCAATGGACTTACTTAAACATTATGCGCCTTTATCTGATATAATTCTAATTGGATATGTTGAATGGGATCCTATGATTGAATTATCTCACCTCCAATCTCAAATTAATTTTATCTAACTCATAATAACGTCCCCTCTCCATAATTATAGTTTAATACAATTTTTCTTTGAAATGACTATCCCTTAACCTCTACCTATGGGGAAAGAAGCTATTTTATCTGGGTCTGAGGAAAGTATTCTCCAAGAATGTGAAGAAATGTCTATATATGTTTATAAAACTGTAGATACCACTTTTTTAGTACAATTTTTTTGTCGCTTCAATGATTCTTGATGAAATATTACTTCATGTAGATGATCTTCTACTTTTCATTAGTTTCCAAGATGGTGATATCCAAGTCAAGTTCACTTTTATTGATGAAGGTTTTGGCACTTGCATTACATCCCTTAACTTTATTAAAATCTTTGGATATTCATAATGTAATCTTAGAGCTACCTAAAGTATGTGTCAAGGCTATAGTAGAAGATAAATGCATCCTCTAGGTTGTGTTAGGATTCCTATCATGGTTCCTCTTATCATAGTTTACATTAAATTCATGATTTTTAATTTTCCATTATCATATAATATTTTACTTGATCAACTATGGACACATCACATGAGAGTTAGAGCTTAATCTACATGCCAATGTGTTAAATTTCCCCATAATGGTGCTATATATAAGATTCAAGGAGACACTAATCATTGTAATTTTGAATAGTCCCAAGAATGTGGTGTTTTAAAATACCCATCCTTGAACCTTTACCTAGTTTTCCTTTTTGTGAATCTCAACAATTCAATTACCCTATTAATTATAATAGAGGTTATAATAGACACCCTAAAATTATGGGTAATATACCACCTAGCCTATAAGATTCTCACAATGGCAAACCGAATGAGTTAAATTTCATTTTTTTTTTGATCTCCATTCACATGTAATTATGCAATTAAATCATTATTTATGACCTTGGTTTCATAAAAAAATATCAGAAGAAATTCCCACTTTCATAGTGATGTCAAAACAACCCATTACTCATCTTTCCTTGATTGATAAAATCATTAATGCTTGCACTATTGATATTTGTAATCTTAATTATATTGATGTATATTTAATAGATGATCCCTTTTTAGATATATTTTCTCAAGTTAAAGATGTAAAAATACTTAGATATTGTGCTTCTTTACATATACATAACATAAGGTTTATTGATGTAGTTCCTTCTTATTCTACCTCACCTAAGATTATTTCATCTTCACTTGATGTCCAAAGGTATGAGATGGAGCAGATACCAACTAAATATCATTTTGTCACTTATGAACCTCTTCAGAGTATGATTCTTGATCATGTCATGATAGGACCATATTGGTTTTCCAAATTTTCTGATCTTTCAAGCATGTTCCCTCCTAAGATGTTGGCCACATTACACCAACTCACATTAAGATATTCTCTCACAACTATTGGGCCTAATTTTTATCCTAATCTAGGTTATCCTATCGATTTTAATGGCATATTACCTTTGCCTAAGCTTGATCCCCTACCTACACAATGGGTAGATGATCCATATTGTGAATTCCATAAGGTTGTTGGTCATTAGGCCAAGGATTTTCATGCACATCAGATATTTTTAGCACAATAGAAAGCATAAACTTCCACCTCTACCATAAATAAATCATCTTCATTGTTGGCTACTACTGGATGTATTTGTTGTTTTTATGACACAAACATGCACACCTCTACTTATTATCGATGAATTTGACAATACATAGATGCATTTCATCCAAAAATCATACAGTCTTCTGCTGATAATAACCTACCTCTACCTAAGACACTTCCATAATATATACCTAAACATGGGTATGTTTATTGTATTTAGAATCAATGTGTTACACATCATACAAACATGTGTAGATTAAAATAATATTTTTATGATTTACCATACTTACATCATCACCTTCTCAACAACGTACTCAAAGTCGATCACAGACAAAGGCTAAGCTTTCCTCACAACCTACATCTTGTTAGAGATATAAGGATATATTTCACATTGTAGTACCATTTACTCACATTGATTACCCTTCACAAGAGGTGATACATGCTCATCATCCTCCTTTTATCATACCTACTTTATCCATAGAGACAATGTGACAAGAAGTCCTTGCATGACTTTCTATGAAGATATATGAGACTATGATTAAACTTAGATTTTAGTTATAAAAAGATTTATCTGATGTTTTTGATGATGAATTTCATGAAATATATCAACATTTTTGAGCACATTATTGTTATACATCACATTATTATTCACATTTTCATATGAGTTGGATTTTATATT